>JAWKAU010000183.1:0-270000 GCA_033398695.1 Orobanche coerulescens | reverse complement strand
CTTCATCACTTGATTCTAACCGTAACCTTAGAGGTTAATCAAGTGTTTTTATTCCGGTCGTTTTTCCGGCGCATGGCAAGTAGAGACGCGGTGCTTTCGGCGTTGGATCGTTCAAGGGCTTGGAGCGGATTGAACTCGTAGAGATCAAACTAAATCTTGGGGAATAGCTCAAGAGAAGGTTTCCATCTAATCAACGGACTACAAGGGTAAGTTTCTATATCTCTTGTCAACAGAGTTTTGAGGAACTCAAGAGCCGGTTAATTTCAGCTCCTGTCCTTTCTTTACAGCAAGGGACGGAAGGATTTATGGTCAATAGTGATGCGTCCGGACTGGGTCTCGGATGTGTACTCATGCAGAACGGGAAGGTTATTGCTTATGCTTCACGGCAATTGAGACCTTACAAGGTAAATTATCCGACCCACGACCTGGAGATAGCAGCCATGGTATTCGCATTGAAGATTTGGCGTCATTATCTTTATGGCGTTACCTGTCAGATATTCACCGATCATAAGAGTGTAATATATATTTACTCAGAAGGAGTTAAATATGCGACAGAGACAGTGGTTGGAACTAATCAAAGATTATGATATTGAGATACTTTACCACCCAGGCAAGGCGAACGTTGTCGCCGACGCCTTGAGTCGTAAGTCCATTCAGGAGCAGATGCTTGCTCGATTAACAGTTCAGAAGGAACTTCAGCAAGAATTACTTAGGCATAAGATCGAGGTTTGGTTACAGCGTGTTCAGGGACAGCTTTGTATGCTGGAGTTTTCATCGCCACTTGAAGAAGCGATCAGAGTGAATCAGGGGTCGGACCCGTTTTTGTTGCGCATCTGCGAGGATGTGGCACAGGGAAAAGCCCCTGGATTTGTGGTCCACGAGGATGGACTCTTGAGATTTAAAAATCGGATATGTGTACCGGCGAATGACGAGTTGAAAAACTCGATTTTGAGAGAAGCCCATGCTACCCCTTATTCTATTCATCCGGGGTCCAGCAAGATGTAAAAAGACTTGAAACAAAATTACTGGTGGAGTAATATGAAGCGTGAAGTCGCCGAGTTTGTTTCGAAATGTCTCACCTGTCAACAAGTCAAGATAGAACATCAGCGACCGGCGGGTATGCTGAAACCGCTCCCTATTCCGGAGTGAAAATTGGATGATATTTCAATGGACTTCATCACGAGTTTGCCGACGAGTCGCCGTGGCATGAATACAATTTGGGTAATTGTGGATCGTCTAACTAAGTCAGCTCATTTTCTCGATATTAAGGATACTTGGGGTCCCGAGAGACTTGCCAAGTTGTTCATCAAAGAAATAGTGAGGTTGCACGGTACTCCTAAGAGTATCGTTTCTGATCGTGACAGGCGATTCGTGTCTCATTTTTGGAAATCAGTTCATCGTGCCATGGGAACTCAGCTTAATTTCAGCACATCTTTTCATCCTCAGTCCGACGGACAATCAGAGATGACTATTCAGACATTGGAGGACATGTTGAGGGCATGCGTCCTCGATTGGAAAGACGATTGGGAAGCCCAACTACCATTGATCGAGTTCACGTATAATAATAGTTGGCATGCTTCGATTAAGATGACACCTTACGAGGCCTTGTACGGTCGTCGTTGACGATCTCCTTTGTGTTGTGATGACTTATCAGAATCAATCGGAACCAAGCCCGATATGCTTATAGCCGACCGTGAGAAGGTAGCTTTGATCAAGAGTCATTAGTTGACCGCTCGAGTCGGCAATCTTATGCGAGACAATCGTCGCCGACCATTAGAGTTCGAGACGGGTGACCACGTGTTGGTCAAGGTATCCCCGAGTCGAGGTATCTTCCGTTTCGGGAAGCGGGGAAAGTTGAGTTCAAGATTTATTGGACCGTTTGAGATTTTGGAACGAGTAGGCGAGCTAGCTTATCGATTGGCCTTACCTCCGGCATTGAGCCGAATTCATAATGTGTTTCACGTCTCTCAGCTACAGAAGTATGTTGTCGGCCGAGTCACATACTTGATTCGACGAAATCGAGATCGCAGATGATCATTCGTATGAGGAGCGTCCCATACGAGTCTTAGAGCGGCGAATCAAACAGTTGAGGAATAAGGCGATTCCTTTGGTTAAAATTCAGTGGTCTAGACATGGAGTCGAAGAGGCTACTTGGGAAACCGAGGAGAGTATGCGGGAGAGTTATCCCGAGTTGTTTGATCCTTAGTTTCGAGGACGAAACTCTTTTAAGGGGGGGTGTATGTAATACCCGGTTGTAATTCAGTCATTATCATTCAGTAATTTCATTCGGTAATTGTCTCTATGTATTTTTTCACTTGTTAATAACCGTTCATCATCCACATTCATTCATCCATGTTCACCGTTCGGAATAACTTCGAGCTGTGTATCGATATTGTTCATTGTTTCAACCTTACTTGGGAATCGAGACAAGAGTATTATATTGATCGTTATAATTACTTCATTAATCGATGTTGATATTGGAATTCATGCCATTTCAAATTTTCTTCTTGTTCGAATCATGCTATTGTTGGGTACATTTGTGGTTCTTGTGTATCTCGTTGAGCTTTTCTAGCGGGATATTGCTTCTCCCTACTTGTTTTAAGTTTCGGGACGAAACTTCTTTTAAGGAGGGTAGTATGTAATATCCGCAATTTGGATTTCCGGTAATTTTATTTTTTGGCGGAAGTCCATCTTAGCGACTCTATTCTTACCGTTTCGTCATTCCGAGAATGATTAATTCTACACTTTTTGTCATTCGAGTTCGTCTCGGTGTTGTTGAGTTCCGTATTCTTAAGCGACTTTTCCACGTATGAGTTCGAATTTGTAAAATCACCATTAATTTTTGGAAAGTCCAAAAATTCTGAATCTTTTCAATATTATATAGAATCAAGTTAGCTTTCCAATGGTTCAAACGGTGAGTCAATCGGAGTCCGGATGAGGGAGTTATGGTCGAAATAGCTAAGACACACACATGTTGCAGTTTTGGCCGACCCGCCTGTACCGGGGGCCGCGGCTCCTGCCGGAAGGGCCGCGGCACACTGCCTAGTCACTGCCGCGGCACACTCGGCCGGGCCGCGGCCGCTGGAGCCGGGGCGATTTACCCTTGTGCCGCGGCACACTCGGCCGGGCCGCGGCACACAGTGCAGTCTGCACTATAACTTCGTTTTTTGAGAAGAAAAACTCATTTCTTCATCCTACATCCGAGAGAGAGGGTTTGTGGGAGAAATTTTCATCATCAATCACTTGAATACTCGATTCTTCATCATTTTCATTCAGTTGTGAAGCTCGGATCGTCGATCTAACGCGTGTTCATCGAATCAAAGTGTTTGGATCTTCAAAGGTAATTTTCTCAAACCTCTTGGATTTCGATTTGTGTTGAGATATGATGTTTTGGATGTTATAATCGTATTGTATGAAGAGATATACATATGATTATGAGTATGTATGAATATTCATTGGATTATTGAAAGGTTATTCAAGAACACTTTGAATATTGAGTTGGATTTGGGGGTTTTCGATTAATTGTTGTTGAAATCACGAATTTGGATATTCATATTGGATTATTGATCGTATTGAAGATGTTTTGTTGGTTTGAAACACTTCTTGGGGATTTGATATTGGTATTATTGAGGTTTGGTTGTAAACAATCGAAGTTTGGCCTCAACGTGTTCGATATAATGCCCCAATGAACTTGGTTTAGTCGTATCGACGTTTTGAGTTAGTTATATTCGTGTTTGATTCGTATGTTGAACGGATTGTTGGTAATTGTGTTATTCAAGGTCGTTCGAGCGACCGGTAGTTTCCTTAGGACGTTTGTTCGAGAGAGATTGTATCATCACCGGTGTTAAGTTAAGTTAATTCTTACTTAGTTATAGGGATATCCATTCCTTTCGTTGTTGTTCATTCATAATCGTAACTCATTCATATTGTATTAACCGTCGAGACTTGTCATTGTCAATTAACCACTTCAGTCATGAGGAACGACGGTTCCAATTATTTCATTGAGCTATCATTCATTTCACTGTCATTTCATCTCGGTGAGTCATTATTGATTTCGATGTCACTTTTGTTATCTCGTGGCATTCCGGGTCATACTGGCGTGCCGGTTGGTATGTGTAGGATTTTCATGTCGGGCACATATTAAGTCGTGTGTTGGTTGTTGGCCTCACATTGGACTGTGCACACGAGAAGATCACTTCGTGAGACTGATTAGGTACAAGACCACACGTGTATTCGATCGATACTCGATGGTGGCTTGTGCACGGACACATTTCCATCCCGGGCGTAGTGTGGCGCCACCCTTTGAGCCGTACCGTTAGTTGATTCATACAGCATGTTTGATTGCGTATGTTTTCAACAAGATTGGGTTATAATCTAACCGATTCATGTTTTATCGAACTTGTGGTTTATACAGCATATATATGATTGTGTTTATTCAATTCTTGAGGATTGTTGTTCTGTGTAACTGACCTCGTTGGGGGATTTTGTTTTTCAGGTCGTGGCAAGGCTAAGGCACGGGAAGATAACGTTGACGACGAGGAGTCCCAGTGATACTAGTAGAGGGCCCCAGTCCTTTCATTCACCGTGTTTCCTTATTTTATTTCCGCTGCAGATTTCCGTTTGGATTTTGAGTTCATTCAGTGTTGTATATTTTATCTCCATATAAAATATACTTGTATTCGGTCATTTCCTTGGGTGTGTTGTATGAAACTCCTCATCGGAGTAATTAATGATGTAATGTGGTTCGGTACTACATTTATCCTGTGTATTTCATTCATTTTCACTCGCTTGGTGGGTCCCAGTCGGGGGTCCACGGCACTGTAATATCCGCCTAGTTTGGGGTGTTACAACTTGTATCCGAATATTTGATCCTTTAAGGATCTATTCAAGTTTATTTCGGATACATTACTAGTTTTATTTTATTTTTTTTTATTTTTTTTTTTTAAAAAAAAAAACCAAAGTTTATTAACCGGACCAGAAATGTGGGGGGACGAGGCCCACTACACGCCCAAAGAGTTTGAGGGAGGACGAGCCCCTCTACACGCCCCAATTAACGAAAATAACAGAGAAGGAATTTATTTAAATCTAACATATGGAAAATTATTTTTATCAAGTCTAATCAAGCCATTAATCTTCCCGGGCAGATCAGACGGGCTATAAAGACGAAAATTTCTGAACTTATAACCTTCATTAGCTAGATGGTCCGCAATGGAGTTCCCTTCCCGATAGATGTGGGAAAATGAGATATCCATGACACGCCTAAGTGATGCAATTTTGTGACAGATGTTCAGCACTTGCCAATTACCCTTGTTAGGCGAGTTGACTAGAGAAAGGGCAATGGCCGAATCCATCTCAACCCAAACCTTACGAATATCTCTCGTGGCAAAGATCCAGCGCTCTCCAAATAGCAAAAAGTTCGGCAAAATTATTAGAATGGTTGCCGATAAATTCGTGAAAAGCAAAGATAGGTTCGCCCAAAAAATTCCTAGCAATCCCCCCCACAGCCGAATCCCCGGGGTTGCCTTTAGAGGCCCCGTCCGTGTTGATTTTGGTTGTCCCAGGAGTCGGCCTGACCCATCTCACTATGTAGATTTTTTTCTTTTTTTTGTTTTTACAATTACATGCAAAATTATTAATAAAATTGCAGGGGCAGAAATGGAGACCCAAAATAGCTAAAAGAGCCGGGGCGCCTAGCCAGGCCCGCGGCGGAATACATCTCTGGCGTTTAATCATGAACAGGAAGTCCCAAATGCGATCGCACACTCGCTGAGCCGTAAACGGAATCTTCTTGACCCGCATGTCGTTCCTAGAGCACAAGATAAACCACAGAATGAGTATAGGAATGATGCGTACGTAACTACTAGAAAGTAGACAGACAGAACTACTTGAAATTGGCCTATGAATAAGGGGCTGGTGTATGCTATTGTAACACCCCCAAGATTTATCGGGACGTTACGGTCGTGAATCCCATGTGGGACCCAAAGGCTAATTTTAAAGATTTTATAAATTCCTTTAAATAATTATTAAGAGAGTAATACCACGATAGTACAAATATGAAAACAAAATACTTTAGGAAAATAAATTCGCAAATACGGTTATTACATAATTTTGGAATCTTCAAGAGTTTAATTCAAAAGAAAATAAATGACAAGAGAGTTTATTTTCAAAATAAAATTATAATTTCTAATTATGTACAATATTTTTTTAAAATTAATAGTTTTCATTATATAAATTGCAGTATTAGATTGAAAAAATAAAATAAGAAATATAATTGAGAATATATGATGGACCTTCTACTATATTTTGTAGGACAAAGAATTGTCAAATCCTGTTTCCAATCATTGATTTTTTTTGGTATATATAAATCTAAATTCAATCTTTGCGTATAAAAATTGGCAAAATTATCAATTAAGGGTATAAATTTTTTCAAATTTTGTACGTATGGTAATAAACTTTTTTGTATCATTTAGGGGTATGACTATTTCCGTCCAACCAAGTTAGGGTTACGTTAAAATCCATCAGTTAAATCTAACGGAGTTGCTGATCTGTCTGTTAAGTGACACGTGTCACCTTCTGATTGATCCACATAATAATAAATAATAATAAAAATATAAAAGTCTAAAAAATAAAAAATAAAAATTTTGAAAGTTATTTAAAAAAATCCAAACTTTATTTTTCTTACAAAATCTGAAATATTAATATTAAAAATTGGACGTTCTTATTTAAAGTTCGAAAATAAAAAATAAAAAAATAAAAATCTGAATCTGATTTATAAACTTTTTTTTACAAAAAAAAAATTGGAATATAAGTTTCCATAAATAAATAAAATTATTATTATTCTTTTTTAAGAAAACTGCTAGTTTTTGTTTTCGTAATTTCAAACTGCTTCGCCTAGCAGCACGGCGCTGCTCACTTTTCATAAAAAAAACTATTTTATTTTAAAAAAATCTAAAAAAGAGATTAAAAATTAATAAAAACATCTGATTTCTAAATTTTTTTATTTTTTATTTCTTATTTTCGAACTTTATATAAAAACATTCGATTTTTAATAATAATATTCTAAATTTTTTAAAAAAATAGAGTTTGGATTTTTTAAAAAAATTCCAGATTGTTTACTTTTTATATTTTTTAGACTTATATATTTTTGACTATATTTATTAATATATGGACCAATCAAAAGGTGGCATGTGTCACTTAACGGACAGGTTAGCAAGTCTGTTAGATTTAACTAACGAATTTCCACGGATATTCTAATTTGGTTGGACGAAAACAAGTTCATGATATAAAAAATTTGTTATCATAAGTGCAAAATTTGGGAAAGTTCATACCCCTAATTAGTAATTTTACTTAAAAAATTATTATAGTAAACTTTCGACCCCTCTACTCAAATTTTATGCATCGTCACTGGTCAAAAGTAAAATTATGAAAAAAAGACACGGGAATGAGTGGGTATTTTTAATTATGATGGGTAAAATAGTAAAAATATGGTATTATTAGTAATCTTATTGAGTAAAATATTGAGAAATCATTTGGTTTGAAATAATATATTGGATAAAAGAATCCTTAATAAAGATTAGAATTAGGCAACATGAAATAAACCCAAAAGAAGGCCGGGCTTTTCTACCGTCAGGCCAGGAAAACTTGACCTGACGTTAGGCCGGTGTTAAAATTACATATTTTTTTATATTTGTCGATTCCAATCCGTAGAGTTCAATCCTAACAAGAAGAATATACAACTTGAATCGACAAATATGAAAAAATATGTAGTGTAATTAAGATGTATTTTCTTATCGTCAGGTCAGGAAAACATGGTCTTGTATTAGGCTGGTACTAAAATTGCATTTTTTTTCATATTTGTTGATTCCAATCCATGACTCAACTCTAATAAGAAGAATATACAAATTGGAATCGACAAATATGAAAAAATATGTAATTTTAATACCTACTAACGTCAGCCAAGTTTTCTGGCTCAACAGAAAAGCCTAAGAAGGCCTAAAAGAAAATTTAAGAAATATATACCATTATTAAGATTAGGTGGGCGAATAATGAAAGAAATAGAAGATGGTAGTGAAAATGTAAATAAAAATAAAGGAAAAGACAAAAGTAAAAGAAAAAAGGGAAACGAAAAGGAAAAAGCAGAATAAATGAACAAGTGAAAATCTTTGAAATTGTGTACAAAAAGATAACCCTGGTATATTGAGACAACCCGAAAACTCGGACATGGTGTCGTGATTGTTTCGAAAATTTTAGTCCTACTAAAATAATGAGGTCGACTTGACTTGTTGTGGTGGTGGTCAACTCGACTCGTGTCTCACAAGGAAAGTTCGCTGGAGTCGTGATTTTGTGCATGTCTTCGTGTTTGAAGTAGAAAAAGAAAGAAAATAAAATCTAAATCTAAAATATAAGAAGTTAAATTGATTACCAACTATGATATATAAATGCATTGGGACAAAGTAAATAAAAGAAAATAAACCATCAAAATGAAGGAAAGTGAGTGAAAATGCAATATCTAGGGTTTGGTTTGCCTTTTCCCAATTCCCTCCTTTTTTTCCCCCAATTCTCTATATCATCTTAAGTCAGTCAATGGTTTTGATTCGGTGAGACCATCAACGGCCAATCATTATCATTACCCAAAATTATTTATGATACGGTCAAAACTTGATAGCAAAAATATGGCTGGTCGAAAAGTATAAATAAAAATAAAAGAAAAGACAAAAGTAAAAAAAAGGAAAAGGAAAAAGGAAAAAGCAGAAGAAAAGAACAAGGGAAAATCTTTGAAATTATGGACAATAAAAACTTTTTTTAAGTGTAGTTTTTCTTCTTATTCTTATAGCAAAAGATTAGGAACATGTGAAGAAAAAGTCATGAGTATGACATGAAAAATATAGTCCCACAAAAAAATTATGGACATGAAATGAAAAAGCAAATCGTGCGAAGGTATTTAGGGTTTATGATGGAGATTCAGATTTTCAATGAATCGTATAATAACTTTCCGAACTGATATTTCTATCCTATGTCAGGGTTACAAGAAATCCAGTCTAGGATAATCCAAAGGGACGCGAATCTTGACACAGAAACGTAAGCCAAATTGTTAGAGAGATTCTGAATTCGTCAGAAAAAGAGAGAGCTCAGAAAAGGTTGTTCGAGATTCAAAGAGAAGAGTCTTATTTATACATGTCGAATTAGGGTTACATTAGGGCGAGATTAGGGTTACATTAGGCGGCGCCGTCATTAGGATTAATTAGTGATCCGAAATTAGAGGCATGACTGATGGCTCTGCCCCTTAGACCTCACTAGGGGCGCTGCCCCTAGACCCCGTCACCGAGGGCGCTGCCCCCGAACCCCCGATATTTTGTCGTGCCGTCTTATAATTCGATCTTATACATGCGTGCACTCCGCACATACCCGAACATATATTAGAATACAAATTATAAAACTTCTTAGCTCACATATTAGTTCCAACTACACAAAATGCCTGGTGACACACCAATAGTGTGGATGCTAATTCTGGAAGAATTGATGCTTCAGATCAATGGTATAGGCGAAAAATTTCGGTTAGTTTCGTTTTTATTTAATTGCATTTAAGAGGTAATTATAATATTTGTTACGGTGCAAACTTTCTAAGAGTATATAATCATTTTATTCAGGAAAACTCAGAAGCTAATAAAATTCACAGCAACCAATTAGCTTCAGGCTTCATAAGAATGTAGTGAATGTAGAGGTCTAGAGGAAGCTGGGGAATATGAAAATGATATGGAGAGTGTTGCGGATGATGCTTATTCACAATACACTCATTATTCTTCTCATTATCTTTTGATGGAGAGTCGATGAGTCAAGTTCCATGACATTTTGTGTTGATTTCAAATGTCAATCACGTAATGTGATACGACTATACCAATTATCTCGAGTCATCATCGTCTCATGATATTTACCATGTAATCGGAGAAACATATGATGTTGATGGTTTTGGAATTTCATCTCATTTCTCTTTCGTATGAAGGTTGTCACGGGAAGAAGCGATTAAAAATTTATCATTTGGTTTGCATGACTTATAGTGTCAACTAATTAGCATCATAATCTTCATGCCACCGATCCTAATATAATTGGGATTCAAGTGCCATTGATGATGATTAAACATTTGCCAAGTATGGAGGATTTACAAAGTTTTCAAAGGGTGGTCATATCGATTACCCAATCACCAAATCAAGGAGCCAATAGTAGTCTTGGGACTCAAGTGTCTCGCCAGGCTCATACTGATCGAGCTTCTCACTAATCGAACTCGAATCGAGTATCGAGTAGTTTGGTTTGATTTTCAGTGCTAGATGACAATTTGCTTAATAGATTTTTATGTGAAATCTTAGTAGAATTGAGGTAAATTGAATACTTTGGCATTAAAAAATGTGTTTTAATTAATAAAAAAGTTGCAAAAGAATGATCTTTGTGTTCTAATTTTTAGTTGATTTTTTATTTATGAAGGTTATTTTGTTGTATTGGTTAATAATGTTTTTTTAAAGTTGAAGAATGTTTTACTATTACTATCACCACAAATAATAATAATAATAAGAATAAGAAAGAATAATTCTTAATTGTGTTTTTCGTTGATAATTGAAGTCCTAGTTATGGTAAAACTTCGGGTGACATGATCGTAGTTACATAATTATATTCGGAGCATAGTAATTATTCTTATATAACAAATTAGGTAATATGTCATTTTCATAAGAATAGTGTTTCTACTCTTCTTCTTATGACTTATGTTGTAACACTTTTCATTAAATGACAATTTACATAAATATTCGATCAAATAGTTTGAAAAAAATCAACAGAAGAAAAATTTAAATTATTTGTAATAGAGCCCGTGACATTTATATCTTGTTCTATCATAATTTTGTTAAGTTGAACCATGTGGAATGAAACTTGAGTAATTTGTAGTAGTCATTTTTTTTCCTCATGTCGATCTTTCTTGTATGAATATCCATGTGCCGTCTCAGTAAATAACAAATTAAAAATCAACACTAGCAATTCTTAGGTTAAATTTAAGTTAATACCATACAAATTCATGAAATCTCAATCAAGTTTACCAAAGAACTCGAGTAGCTCTAAAGTCTAAAGTTGACAGTGAGTCGAGGTGAGAATTTAAACTCAGGCATTATTCTTTCGAGTTGAATTGAATTATATTGGACTAAACTGAATTGAAATAAATTTATTGAACTGAACTGAATTGAATGTAATAATAATAATAATAATGATAATTAGTATTATGTATAATATTATTGATGATATTAATATCAACAACAATAAATTATTAATAAAGTTAGAATAGATAGGTACGATTATAGTAATTTTTTAATATTCATATGCCAACAATAACAATATTAATAATATAATAACTAACAAAACTTATGTATGATATTATTGATAATATCAATATCAGTGGTCATAACAATCCAGTTCAATACATTCCAGTGATGTAAAATCTAGTATTATTAATTAATATTATAACATTATCATTATTATTAGTATTAATATTAATATCAGTGGTCATAACAAATAATTGTATTATTATATATTAATAGTAATTATTATTATTATGCATAATATATTGATAATTGTTATAAGACTAATATTAAGCAAGACTATTATTGAAGATAATAATAGTACAAAATAGAAAAATAACAAGGGAACAAGTAGGGAGGAAATGAGATGAAGTTTTATTACTCTTTCTTTTGTGTGTGATTTCTTCTTTTCCATAATCACATATTTATAGTAACAAATATGGCTTTTGTAAGTTTTCGAAATGTTACCATCATCGGCCTTTTTAACGTTGTAAATGGTTTTTAGCCTGGTGAGTTCCGGCGCGGGACCCACGGTGCTATAATGTTTCGTGTAATTACCTGAAATTTTTGGGCATTCTAGCCCATTGAATTATCTTTGAAAACCTTGAGTATCTTAGGAAATAAATTTCGAGGCGTACTTTTAAAATGAATTATTTTCTCGTGGTACATCCAAGGTGTCACAATATATTTCAAAATTCTTCTACCTCGAGGACCAAAATGTTTTGAGATATTTTCATTGTTTTAGAAACACTTTTACTTAGACCCGAGGGTCGAATATTCTAAAAAATTTTCACTGAGAGAAAGTGTCCTCATTTGTATCAATGTGAAACGGTTCTCCAAAGTCTCGATGACGATGTTTGTACTACTTATTTTTATATATGATATCAACTAGTGTTTTCAAATTATTTTTGAAAGTGGTTTTCGTTTTTAAAACCTATCCATTCCCGTTTGAGGGCTGGGTATGTATGTATGATGTTCGCGTTGTCATTATGATGTTTGCTCCCGAGTATGATCGAATTGGCGGTGTGAGCGTTGAGTCGCTTTCCACACATTTGTTGTGTTAGCCCTCTGTGAGAGGTGGGATGTTGGTGTTGAATGTTGTCGCTCCGTGGTGATTTCTATATTATCGCGCATGTGCGAACTGTTAGAGCTTGGTTTGGTATGACCGCATGCATCGGTGATTGTTCCGTTATGTGTCGGTTGTTTAATGTCTTGTTACCTTGCTCCCGTTTTTGTGAATTTCGTGGACGAGGTCGAAGGTAATACCCGTATTGTTTTGGACTTCTGCATTTTCTCTTCCTCAAGTCTATCGACTCGCTCGTATTCGTTGACATTTTCTGAGCTTGTCCTGTCCCTTGCTTTTGTTGATCGAACAAGTGTGGTATTGTTTCAGAATAACTCGTTTGACGTTGTGACTTTTCTATTGATATTTCCTTTCATATGGATCTTATGGGAATGCACATCTTGTTGTTTTCACCAAAACATATATTGTCTCGAGCCGAGACGTGAACCTGGGAGTTGTTGTCTGAATTTTATTATTCTTCGTGATTCGAACATGATTGTTCAAATTTTGTTGTCTCGATCGTTTGATTGTTCGGTTTTTGTTGATCTCGTTTCGTGATTGTTGAACGTTCAGGCTCCTTCGTAATTCTCTTAAGTTCGGGAAATTAGTCTTGTTTTCGATCTTCCAACCCTTGGGCGGTGAAATTCTGTATTTGTTCAGCGATTGGCTCGCGTTTTGATTTATGTACTATTGGGGTGGTCAATCATATTGATTTTCGTTCGTTGTGTTTTGTGATTGTTCGGATAATCGACTCGATTGTATTATCTGTATGATGACGCTTGTCACTTGTTGATTTTATTATGTCTCTACCGGTAGCGTTGTGTTAGTCGTCGTGGAGTGTGTTTTCATGCGGTATATTCCTTTGCGTTGCTTGTAACGTTTCACCGATGGGCGTAAGTTACGCGTTTCTTGTGTATCTCGTTGAGTTTTCCTGGCGGGATATTGCTTCTTTCTACTTGTTTTATGTTTCGGGACGAAACTTCTTTTAAGGAGGGTAGTGTGTAATACCCGTAATTTCGATTTACGGTAATTTATTTTTTCGTCGAAAGTCCGTTTCGACGACTCGCTCATGACCGTTTCGTCATTCCGAGAATGATTAATTCTGTACTTTTTGTCATCCGAGTTCGTTTCGGTGTCGTTTTGTTGAGTTCCGTGCTTTTTAGCGACTTTTCCGCACTTGAGTTCGATTCTTGCGAATCTCGTTTGAAACTGCTGTTTCGAGTTTCCCATAAGTCCGTTTAACTTTGTTAGACGTTTTGTGAACTTCGGTTTGGTTATTCGATCACGTATCGTGATTTTCGGGCGTTTGGGCCATTTTATAATTTACCCAAAGTTACGGGTATCCGTATCTGTATTTGCTGTCTCGACCCTTTTCTTGGTCGCGTATGATTAATTATTGCATTATGTTTTCATTTCGGGTCGATGATGTTGTCCGCAAGCTTTTCGTCGTGTTCGTTCCGTGTGTTTTCAGAAATCGAGTCGTCGGGTCATGGCGGCTGAGCAGCTGGCCGGACGGTGGCGGGTCCTGGCCGGACGGTTGCGGGCACTGGCCGGGCTGACGCGGCAGGAACCGGCATAGCGCGCGCTACTGCCGGAAGGCTGCGTGCGCTAACCGGCAGGAGTAGCGCACGTTATGCGGCCGGCCGACGCACGCTATCTGGGCGGTAGAGGGCGATGAGGCTCGACTCTGGTAGATCGGCGCGATTAGCGCACGCTATCTTGCCGGACATCACAGACGCTACAACCGGCAGGTAGCGCACGCTACGGCCGGAAGGCTGCGCACGCTACCTGGCCGAGCAGTCTAGTCCAGGAGGTCTCTGGATTGCGGCCTGGGCCGATAGCGCACGCTAGCTCGGCAGCCTAGCGCACGCTAGTCCGGCCCAGTATAAATGTGGCAGAGCAGCCTCATTTTCACTCGTTTTTCATTTCCTTTCATTTCGATCCGCGGCTGGAGCTTCGGAGGAGGCGAAGCCATGTTGTTGAACAACAAATCCACGAAGTTCTTGAGTTCATATCATGGATTGATCATCCTATATCATCCTTTGATCCAGCGAATCAAGGTAATCTCTCCTTAGAACCCTAATTTCTTGAATTTTGGGGTTTTTGCGTTTTTGTCCGATTCGTTCCGTATTGTTGATTAATTCATGATGGGTATGATTAATCTTGGTAGTATTCTTGTGTTTAACATCATTTAATCCATTGTTCTTCGTCGAATCGAAGTATACTTCTTGATTTCCTTCGAATCGACTTTTTGAGGGATTTGTTCTCGATCTCGTTTTCCATCTGTTTTTGATGGATCGATTGTGGTTAAATGATGTTGTTAAACATATTCTATGGATTTTATATCCATATTTCGACTTGAAATTCCATTTTCGTGTTTTGTCGGGACGAATCGTGTTCTTGGCCGTTTTGGGGGGAAAACTTGAACTTTCGTCATTCGTTCTTTAAATTCAACGGCTTTAAGTCATGCTATGGAATTCATTTTCATTGTTGTTATTGTCCTTCGTAGTTTATTATCGCGAGTTAGCTTTCGGTGGAGTCGGCGGGTTCGTAGTCGGTTCGTGCCAACCTACTTTGGTCGATTCTCCGCGTTGTTCTTATTCGAGGCAAGTACCTTGCTCATACATTTTTTATTTTGTGGATATGATGATCGGTGATTGTCTTGGTGTGTTTGTTTGGTTGTTTGAAATGAAGTTTCAAAAGATTTCGGTTTGGCCTCGTTAAGGGCTCACTTTCAAAACGCGTGTGTTTTGTGAATGGTGTGTTTTGGGGAATTGATTATGATTTGATTGTTTTGAACGTTGAGGGCTTTGGTGATATCCCTGTTGTTCAAAGTTATGGAATCGTGTATTCCGTGTTTAATAATGTTATTGTGTTTTGAAGAGTTTGATAACGACGTCGAGTAAGTGGCCATCTCTAGTGAGTATTCTTAATGAACTTATATTCTTAGCATATTAGTATTGCATGAGTAACGTGTGTGTGTATGCTCACTACGGGTTAGATCCGACGGGGTCTCGGTAGGGGTCCACAGAGACGTGGATCGACGGTTAATTGTGGTGCATTTTACAAATGTGATTTGATTATGGCATTTCCTGAAATGAGTGCTTTCGAATGGTTTTCATGATTGCATGCATCGACTAAGTGTGTAAGAGGTAAGTTGTTCGTTTGGCTTACTTGGCTAGGATGGCACTAGAGTATTTTGTTGTTTGTGTTAAATCCTTTAATTGTGGATTTTGATGTTGGGAGACGAACCTTGTGGTGTTCTTGTGTACTGTGAGTCGATGAGATTTGGGGCTAAAATCTCAACGGTTTTGTAAAGGTCATTTTACGGAAAGTAAATCTTTGGGGCGGTGACCCCTTTCGTCTTTTGGGTTTTGAAAAGTGGGATTTGATAATCCTAAATTGTTTTCTATTAAAACTCTCGATGGCATTCTAAACCGTTTTATAAATTGTTTCCCTTGATTTGTGATCTTTCGGTTTTGGAATGTTTTACCCAAACACTTGCCTCGGGAAGTACTTTTCATTTTGTTTGGATCTTTGAGGATTCCTGGCTATTGTTATTCGTGGAACTTGAATTGTATGGCTCGTATTTGCACTTTGTTCTTGCACTAGCAAAACAGTGGAGTTTTGCTAACCCCCGAGTATTCGGGGGGTGGATGTCTGTTTTTGCATTAAGGTTTTGGAGCATAGCACAGGGTCGGCATGAAGGATGATGAAAGATGAACGATACTAATCACACGAGGACCCGTTGATGTCGTATTGGTTTAGTTGTATTTTATTTTCCGCTGCAGTATTCTTTTCCCGTTGTACGGGAGTGTGTTGTATTCGACCCCTGCGTGGGCTTATATTGTAATCGAGTTGTATGTTTTTATTGAAAGGCCAAATCGATCTACTGAGTCATGTTAGCCTTAAAGGCATTGTCGAGATGTTTCATGTTGTTATTAGCCTGGTAGATCCTTGAGGAAAGGTTCTACGGCGTGTAATATCCCTGAGCGGATTGAGGGTGTTACATAAATGGTATCGGAGCTTAGGTTGTGGAAACCTAGGCTGTCGGGTCAGTGGTGTCTGTTGAGTTTTGTCTCGTCGGATTTTGTTTGACTGAGTCGTGTAGCGACGTGTCGTCTTAGTTTGTTGGTCGTGATTAGTATCGTGGGGCGATCATCATCTTCGTGCGACCTGTGGATGTAAGTCTCCCTTCTTTGTGTTGTGCCTTGTGTGACACGAGCTATTTCTATGATTATTTGTTAAGTGACGGAATCCTCTTATGGATTTTGATTTCTTGATATGTGGTTCTTTGACCCTCATATTTCGTTCATATGAGGAGTAGTGTTGCTGGATTGTGCATGTTTGACTTTATTTCTTTTATCCGCTGCATGAGTTCTTTTGTAATAGCTTTCGATATTTTACCGACTGAGTTTTATTTCGAAAACCGATTCCCTTAACCGAGTTTGTGGCATTATGGCCTTGATCGTTTTGGCGAAATTCTTATGACGGTATTTAGTATTTTGTAAATGGCTTTTGTAAGTTTTCGAAATGTTACCGTCATCGGCCTTTTTGACGTTGTAAATGATTTTTAGCCTGGTGAGTTCCGGCGCGGGACCCACGGTGCTATAATGTTTCGTGTAATTACCTGAAATTTTTGGGCATTCTAGCCCATTGAATTATCTTTGAAAACCTTGAGTATCTTAGGAAATAAATTTCGAGATGTACTTTTAAAATGAATTATTTTCTCGTGGTACATCCAAGGTGTCACAATATGTTTCAAAATTCTTCTACCTCGAGGACCAAAATGTTTTGAGATATTTTCATTGTTTTAGAAACACTTTTACTTAGACCCGAGGGTCGAATATTTTGAAAAATTTTCAGTGAGAGAAAGTGTCCTCATTTGTATCAATGTGAAACGGTTCTCCAAAGTCTCGATGACGATGTTTGTACTACTTATTTTTATATATGATACTCGAGATCAACTAGTGTTTTCAAATTATTTTCGAAAGTGGTTTTCGTTTTTAAAGCCTATCCATTCCCGTTTGAGGGCTGGGTATGTATGTATGATGTTCGCGTTGCCATTATGATGTTTGCTCCCGAGTATGATCGAATTGGCGGTGTGAGCGTTGAGTCGCTTTCCACACATTTGTTGTGTTAGCCCTCTGTGAGAGGTGGGATGTTGGTGTTGAATGTTGTCGCCCCGTGGTGATTTCTGCTTTATCGCGCATGTGCGAACTGTTAGAGCTTGGTTTGGTATGACCGCATGCATTGGTGATTGTTCCGTTATGTGTCGGTTGTTTAATGTCTTGCTACCTTGCTCCCGTTTTTGTGAATTTCGTGGACGAGGTCGAAGGTAATACCCGTATTGTTTTGGACTTCTGTATTTTCTCTTCCTCAAGTCTATCGACTCGCTCGTATTCGTTGACATTTTCTGAGCTTGTCCTGTCCCTTGCTTTTATTGATCGAACAAGTGTGGTATTGTTTCAGAATAACTCGTTTGACGTTGTGACTTTTCTATTGCTATTCCCTTTCCTGTGGATCTTATGGGAATGCACATCTTGTTGTTTTCACCAGAACATATATTGTCTCGAGCCGAGACGTGAACCTGGGAGTTGTTGTCTGAATTTTATTATTCTTCGTGATTCGAACATGATTGTTCAAAATTTGTTGTCTCGATCGTTTGATTATTCGGTTTTTGTTGATCTCGTTTCGTGATTGTTGAACGTTCAGGCTCCTTCGTAATTCCCTTAAGTTCGGGACATTAGTCTTGTTTTCGATCTTCCAACCCTTGGGCGGTGGAATTCCATATTTGTTCAGCGATTGGCTCGCATTTTGATTGATGTACCGTTGGGGTGGTCAATCATATTGATTTTCGTTCGTTGTGTTTTGTGATTGTTCGGATAATCGACTCGATTGTATTATCTATTTGATGACGCTTGTCACTTTTTGATTTTATTATGTCTCTACCTGTGGCGTTGTGTTAGTCGTCGTGGGGCGTGTTTTCACGCCGTATATTCCTTTGCGTTGCTTGTAACGTTTCGCCGATGGGCGTAAGTTACGCGTTTCTTGTGTATCTCGTTGAGTTTTCCTGGTGGGATATTGCTTCTCCCTACTTGTTTTAAGTTTCAGGACGAAAGTTCTTTTAAGGAGGGTAGTGTGTAATACCCGTAATTTCGATTTCCAGTAATTTCTTTTTTCGGCGAAAGTCCATTTCGACGACTCGCTCATGACCGTTTTGTCATTCCGAGAATGATTAATTCTGCATTTTTTGTCATCTGAGTTCGTTTCGGTGTCGTTTCATTGAGTTCCATGCTTTTTACACTACCAAAAAAAGTACTTTAGCCGACGACCCGAAAAAAAACGGTCGACGACTTTAAAGTGTCGTCGGCTAAACTGTGCACTTTAGCCGACGACTCGGGATGCCGTCGGGTAAAGGGTTTTAGCCAACGACTTGATCTAGGTCGTCGGCTGAAGTACAAAATAGTCGTCGGCTATAGTAAAAAGGTTTAGCCGACGATCTAGATAATGTTTAGCCGACCGAAAAAAAAACATTTTGGCCGACGACTTGATCTCGGTCGTCGGCTAAACCTATTCAAAAAAGAAAGGTTTTAGCCGACGACCCAGATCAAGTCGTCAGCTAAAACCCTTTCCCAAAAAAAACACATTTTAGCCGACGGCAAGATCTAGTCCTCGGCTAAAACGTTTTTTTTTTTTTTTGCAAAGTAGCTTTCGAAAAAAAAATGGGGTTTAGCCGATGACCTAGATCAAGTCGTCGGCTAAACCTCCAAGTGAAAATTATATATAGTTCACGGAACACCAACCCAATCTTGCCCCTCTCCCCGCTAAAGAGCACATTTCTATTTCTGATCCTGTCAGGTATTCCCGAAAAAAGCTTGTGAGTTGCTACTTTGAGTTGTGCTAGCTGGAGTGACGAAGGTTTCTACCGCTTGTTATAATCACCATTTCGATTAAGGTACGTATTTTATTGTAATTTTTATTGTGATTTCGAAACTTTGTACTATTCATGTTGTACATTCGAAAGCTTTTACGTATAACGATTAAGTTTTATGATGATAATCATTATGATTAATTGTTTGTTGTGATTTCATTTATAATTTGAACAATATTAGTTAGTTAGATTAATATTGGAAAATTTATACATTTTCAGGATGGACAAGAGTTGGATTGGGTTACGAAAATGGGATCCAAGTGTAATGGATGGGATGAAGCAGTTTATGAGATTTGTAAAAGAGCACGACAGTGGTAATACGTTGCACTACTGTCCGTGTAATAAATGTAGATGTCGTAGTGATATGTTTCGTTTTCCATTTGATGAGGTCTGGGAACACCTAAAGAAGAATGGTTTTTGGAGTAAATATACCTGTTGGATATACCACGGTGAAGCACCGAATTCTGTTATTCCGTATAATCACGGATAATTTAGTGGTAATGACGGGTTCACCGATCCGAAGAGGAGGTTGATTGATGATGTGTTTGGTTTTTTCGAGACGTTTGTACCAATTGAACCAATCCCACGACCCTGTAGACCGTTGCCTTGCAATACTGCTGGGCTTGACAGGTACAACAAGCTAATTCAACTCCAACAGACCCCTCTATACCCAGGGTGTAAGATAACTGTTCTTGATTGTGTCATGGAAACGATGAGATTAAAGGTGGAAAACAGATCATTCATCAAGTCTGTAGATGATTACTTGGAGCTTACGAGTAATATGCTTCCACAGGGTCATCATCTTCCTAATACATATACAAAAATGAGACAAATTTTGAAAGATCTTGGTCTTTCCTACATTAAGATCCACGTCTGCATGTATGATTGTGTTCTATTCTGGGGGCATCCTAATAAAGACCTCACGAGATGTCCTGTATGTGATACAGAGAGATATAGGATCACTCCTTCTGGAAAAAAGAAACCGGTGAAGGTACTTTGGTATTTTCCATTGAAGGACAGGTTGGAACGGCTTTTTATGTCTCCTCACACGGCAAAAGCAATGAGATGGCATGCCGAGCCGTGCACTAATGACAGGGATACTATGATACACCCTTCGGATGGAGAGGCGTGGAAGCATATAGATAGGGAGTATCCGAATTTTTCTACAGATATCCGAAATGTGAGGCTCGGGATTGCATCTGATGGTTTCAACCCTTTTGGAAACATGAGTCTTTCATATACCATATGGCCTGTTGTAGTGATTCCTTACAATCTTCCTCCGTGGATGTGTATGCGGAAGGAGTATAATATATTGACCTTGTTAGTCCTGGGGCCGGGATATCCGGGAAAGTGTATCGATGTGTATATGAGACCTTTGATAGAGAAGCTGAAATTGTTGTGGGAGCAAGGTCATCCCACGTCGGCTTATTCGTCCGAGACGTTCTACTTGCACGCCATGTGTATCGGCACTATTAGTGATTTTCTGCATATGGAATGCATGCGGATCTGTTATTAGCGGATATAGAGGTTGTCCAGTGTGTTTGAATGCAGTGTGCTAGGTACCACTTTGTAGGAAAGTTATCCCGAATGCGTCATCGGATATGGCTTGAGAGGGAACATGAGTGGCGTATGGATCTTTGCGGCATTTGATGGCACTGTAGAAATGGGCGAGCCACCACGACAGTGGACAGGTGATGAAATACTATCGATTCTTAATGAGTACGATTTTGGTCAGCTTAGCAACCATCCTAATGTGATTGCAGCAACCCCTGAAAGGCCCGGCAGGTATAAGTATTGGTCGCACAAAAGTATATTCTGGGAATTACCTTGCGGGTCAAGTTCGATAAGGAACTTCTTGGATGTCATGCACATTGAAAAGAATGTTTGCGAAAGTGTGGTTGGGACAACCTTAGGTTGGGATGGAAAGACCAAAGACGGGCCAAAAGCACGCAAAGGTTTGGAAGAAATGAGCATAAGAAAACATTTGTGGTTGAAAACTGTCAAGGAAAACAAAAATGCCTAAGGCGGCTTACACCATCAACTGTAGAGCAGAACCGAGATATTTTTCTTTGGATAAAGATCGATAGGTATCCTAGGGTATCTTTGGAAATATAGGAATATGTGTTAATTTCAGGGAGAACAAGTTAACTGGTTTGAAGAGTCATGATTGTCATATCCTACTCCAACGCCTATTTCCGGTATTTATTCGACCGTACTTACCAAAACAGGTGGTCGAGCCGTGTGTTGCATTGTCAAAATTTTTCCAGAAATTATGTACGAGTGAAGTGAAGAGATCTGATTTGCGTAAAATGCAAGATGAGATCATCTATATCTTGTGGAAGTTTGAGCGAATATTTCTTCCAAACTTTTTTGACCTCATGCCTCACCTCATGATCCACCTTCCCCGGCAGTTATTGGTCATTGGTCCAGTGCACTACACGTGGATGTACCCGGTTGAAAAGTAACATAATTTTGTATGATATATATATATATATATATATATTGTCAAATTAAGTATGATTTCTAACAAAATGACAATATTACAGGCAACTCGGTGATTACAAAGACTCCGTGGCCAATAAGTCTGCACCAGAAGGATGCATTGCAGAATCTTACCTTGCGTCGGAGTGTATTACGCATATCAAGTTGTATTTGGGCACCTTCGAGCCCCCTTCCCGCTCTATTCCAGCAGATAAAATACAATTCAATCTTTCTATCATATCCACTGAGGTTGACGTCTATGGGAGGTTGCCAGGAAGACAATTAGACACGTACGAGTCACGAATTGCACATTGGTGGATATTGCTCAATTGTCCGTAAGTTCGATCTTGGAAAGACATCCACTTGTCATGCGATATGGTGCGAGGTGACACTAGATTCCACAATGACACTTTTGCCGACTATTTTGGAGAATGGGTACGTATACATTCAGTTGCTATTAATTTTGGACTTAAGATATTTTTTTTAAATAAAAAGTTTATTTACGACAGATGACATACATACAAGATGACGGACACCCTAACTGGTCGCATGAACTTATGCTTCTTTCTATGAAGCCGGTTATGTCAAGAATTTATTCGATGGCCAAAGTCGACGGTGTCACATTCGTATGCCTTGAGAGAGACCAGAAAAGAAGATGTCAAAATTCTGGGGTTATGATAGATGGTGGATATTACGGTGTTCTTTTGGAAGTGGTAGAACTAATTTACGGGGAAGGCATGACAATTTACTTGTTTAAGTGTCGATGGTACGACACCAGTCTTGGAACCGATATGCAAGACGACTACGGGCTGTTATCTGTTGACACTTACACTTCATGGTATGAAAGTGATCCTTTTGTATTTGCTACATCAGCAAAGTCGGTGTATTATTTAGACGACTTGGTGAAGAAAGGCACATGGAAGATAGTGAACGTTGTGACAACGAGGAATATTTATAGTCTTTGCTACCGGGAGAAACAACATGTACGATGACGATGATGCTTATCAAGAGCCAAATCAAAGAAATATTCCACCATCAACGACAATTACAATGAATAATGTTCCTGAAGGACGAGTCGTCCGACTCCGTGGTGATGCTCGCGGGTACGTTGACGTTGATACAAACGAATTACTTGAAAATTCTAATGACGATAATTTGGACGACTTGAGGCATATGTTGCCGGATATCAACTCAGATAATGAGACAGACTGTAGTGATGACTCAAACTATGAGCCATAAATTTAGTAGATATATATTTTCATATGTTAAATATAATTAAAAAAATAGTAATAATAATAATCATAACATTAATATAATATTAATAATATTATTAAAAAAATCGGGGAGTTTAGCCGACGACAAGATCTACGTCGCCGGCTAAAGTTTTTTTTAAAAAAAAATATTTTACTTTAGCCGACGACATTCAGATAGTCGTCGGCTAAACCCCAACAATGACCCGAACGTGTATTCTAACATGGTGGTCAGCATCTGATGTGTTTTTATTTTAAGGCACGTGCGACACGGCCCGTGTCTCCTTACACGGTCGGCAGTTTAGCCGACGACACAAATAGAGTTGTCGGCTAAAGTATAACCTTTCTTATTTTTAAAAAATCTTTAGTCGACCGTGTCAGGAGACACGGGCCGTGTCGTACGTGTCCAGAAAATAAAAACACATCAGATAAATGCTGACCGTGTTAGAATACACGGTTGGGTCATTGTTGGGGTTTAGCCGACGACTATCGTAATGTCGTCGGCTAAAGTAAAATATTTTTTTTAAAAAACTTTAGCCGACGACGTAGATCTTTTCGTCGGCTAAACCCCCTACATTTTATACGTTTTTTCCTTCCCAACTTGTATTATTTTCTCCTTCCCTCACCCACCCCGATCGCCCTTCACCTAGCCGTCGCCCGCCGATCGTCACCCAGTCCCCAACCGCCCGTCACCTAACACCCATCCCGCCGATCGTCACCCAGCCCCCAACACCCGTCACCCAATCGTCGCCCGCCCGGCCGCCGTCCCTCTGCCTGTACGAGCCCCAGTCCCGCCGCCCGCCCGGCCGCGGTCCCGTCGCCCGCCCGCCCGCCCGACGCCCTCCGCCTGCCGTCCGACCGCCTCCCGACAGGTAACCCTTTTCCTTATTTTTTTTATTTTGTTTGTTGAATTTATTGTATTTGTTTGATGAATTTGTTTAGATTATGTGATGAATTAGATAAATTGTTTAATGAGTTGTGATGCAATATTTGATGAATTTAGTATTTTCAATATTTTGTGTTTAATGAGTTGTGAATTTGATGAATTTGTTTGAGGAGGAAGGGATTGTATAGCCGGCGTTAATCGAAAGATTAACGTGGTATGGCATTGATAATTACTGTTGTGTTGAGTTGTGATTTTGATGAATTTGTTTAGATTATTTGATGAATTAGGTAAATTGTGTAATGAGTTTTGATGAAATATTTGATGAATTTGTTTGAGGAGAAAGGGATTGTATAGCCGGCGTTAATCGTAAGATTAACGTGGTATGGCATTGATAATTACTATTGTGTTGAGTTGTGAATTTGATGAATTTGTTTAGATTATTTGATGAATTAGGTAAATTGTGTAATGAGTTTTGATGAAATATTTGATGAATTTGTTTGAGGAGAAAGGGATTGTATAGCTGGCGTTAATCGAAAGATTAACGTGGTATGGCATTGAGAATTACTGTTGTGTTGAGTTGTGAATTTGATTTATTTGTTTAGATTATGGATAGAATAAAGAAAGCGTTGGGGAAGAAGTCGACAAAGTCGACCACTCCCGATTCGGGGGGGAGTTCGGCAGCCTCTAGTAAGGCGGATCCCTCTATACTATACATATCTCAGAGCAGCGTTCGTTCCCGCCAGATACTAAAAGCTACCGGCATGAACGCTGACGATTTTTTTAGGGCGACAGATGAGCCCGCTGCACTAGCGCGGCGTTTATCCTTTCAGACACCACGGCCGACCCCCTCGCAGCCGGAGACTCGTATGCCTCCCATCCACCGACCCACGTCTAGCCCTCACACATCAGGAGATGTATGGAGTTCCTCGTCCGTGGTGCCCCACGGTCCGCCGCCGACTCTATTCATGCCTCCGATGGTTCCGACTATTCCAGAGGTCGATGAGACGGGAGTCCGAGTTCCCATTCGATTGATTAGCCCTGACGAGGCGTACGTCTACGAGTCTTGGCCAGACAACATGTGTTGGCGGAGTTGTCGGGTTTCGAAGACGAAACTGTACGAGGAGATAGAGAGGGAGAAGGAGAAGGGGAAAAATGTAGTCGAGGAGGAGAAGAAAAAGAAGAAGACTCGTGGCCCAGCAAAGGGCCTGACGCTCGACTCGTACGTAAGTAAGCATGACCATTACGAGATTCCTCTAGACAGACACGGCTGGCCGGTGATGTCTTCTGACGCTGAGGCGTCATATAGACGTAATGTTGGCTTTGTCATTCGGGATAGAGTCCCCGTTTTGTGGCCCGATTGGGGGGACGTGTCGCAGTGCGTGAAGGATGCTTTGAACAATGCTATGTCGGTAAGTTAATAAATATTTAATAAGTGTTTTTCAATCAACATGTAGTTCTTCAAAATGCAATATGTGATGTTTTTAAATTATTGCGTATTTATGTTGTTCATAGGTGTGGTTTGTCATTCCCGACTCTCTACTACGTACTTGGTGTGACGAGGTGCAGTCTACCAAGTAAGTCATTTTAATTTATTTTGTATCTACATTGTTTGCGTAATTTTTTTTCTTACGAATAATATATGTTGTGCAACATGTGTTGTAGGTACAAATCTTGGAAAAATGAGATACACATGTTCTGGACAGTCTGGGGTGATACCCGAGAGGCTACCCCGGAAGAATTCAAGTTCCGGGAGTACGAGTAGAAGTGGCTACGCGCCCATTTTCGCGACCCAGAGTTCATGGTATGACTAAAATACCCTCATTTCATTCTTTCTCTTTCAGTTTTTATTTTTTTGAATTCTAAATATATACTCGATTTTTTTAAATTAATGTTTCAGAATTTAAAAAATACTAGAAGTTTCGATTTTTTTAAATTAGAAAAAATCGGAACTTCAGGTATTTTTTTTAAATTCCGGAATATTATTAATATTAAAAAATATTGTATTTTATTTATTAAAAAAACTGATAGTATTTAATAAAAAAAATAATATTTCAGTTTTTATTTTGTTTGAATTCTAAATATAAACTCGATTCTAAATAATATTTTTTTGAAGGCGACTAGCTTGACCAACACGACCAATCGTCTTTGATCGACCATCACGATGCAGGTTCCCGGTCGTTAGCCAGAGTTGCGCACGAGGCCATTTCTTCTGATTCATTGGACGCATTTGCCTACGTGACTCAGAAAGTATATCTGAACCGTCCCGAGGAGCATGTAAGTCTTTTTTATTTTATTTTGGTAATAAAATAAATGCCTTTGTATCATACTTTTATTGATATTGAAATATTTATTTTCATATTAACTTAGGAGCGTGTGCGGGAGGAGTCTCGAGAGGATGCTTGCGAGATTGCTCGGGAGCGATATCCGGACTTAGCGGAGACCGACCTCGATTACGCCATTGGACGGTCGATCGGGCCGATCCTTATGTTCGCGCTAGGGTGTGGGGTACCGTCTACCCTCCTAGAGGTAGTCGGTACCGCACTAAGATGATGGGAGCCGAGGGTCACCATGTATTGAAAGATACCCCGGTTCCAGCGCCCTCGCGGGCAGGATGCACGGTGCCTATCTTGAGGAGCGATTGAGGCGGAGAGGAGCTCGAGGCGAGAATGAAAGGAGGACTCGAGGCGGTTACATGAGAGCGAGCAGAGGATCGAGTCGCGGTTAGAGAGTTTCAGAGAGGCAGCGACGAGCCATGATGGACTATATGATGACGCTGACTCAGACCATTACTCAGGCTGGACTGCATGCACCTGCTCCACCGCCTTCTCTCTTCGGACAGACCCCATCTTCACAGCCTCGTGACGAGGATCTAGGGGATGATGGTAATCCTTCTACTACTACATTTCGACATTTAGATGATTTTGGTAGTGGATTGTAGTTGTGTTGTTGTAGTACTTTTGTATATTTATATTTGTGTTACAATTGTGTAAGTGATTTTGTTGACGCTACTAGTATGTTGATGGAATTAATGTTCTTGAATGTGTTGTGCGTTGTGTTGCATATAATGTTGGGCATATTATTGATGGTATTAGTTGAATGTATTGCAAAAAATACAGGTTTTGGGATCTCAAAATCTGAAATAATTTTTTTATATATTAGGTTTTAGCCGACGACTTTCCAAAGGTCGTCGGCTAAAGTAATTTATTTTATTTTTTTAAAAAAAGGGTTTTAGCCGACGACATATAAGTGGGTCGTCGGCTAAAGTGTATTTTTTTTTAAAACAGGTTTTAGCCGACGACATATGTAAAGGTCGTCGGCTAAAGTTTTTTTAATTTTTTAATAATCAGATTTTAGCCGACCGACTTGATAAGGTCGTCGGCTAAAGTTTTTTTTTTATTTTTTAATAATCAGGTTTTAGCCGACCGACTCGATAAGGTCGTCGGCTAATTTTTTTTTCAACAGGTTTTAGCCGACCGACTATATAAGGTCGTCGGCTAAATTTTTTTTTTCAACAGGTTTTAGCCGACCGACTCGATAAGGTCGTCGGCTAAAATTTTAACTTTAGCCGACCACTACCGAAAAAGTCGTCGGCTAAACCTTGGCCGACGAATATCGGCCGACGGTTTTTTAGCCGACGACTGGCGTGATTAGCCGACGACTTTGGGGTTTAGCCGACCACTTTAAGTCGTCGGTTAAAGTGTGAATTCTGGTAGTGTTAGCGACTTTTCTGCACTTGAGTTCGATTCATGCGAATCTCGTTCGAAACTGCTGTTTCGAGTTTCCTGTAAGTCCGTTTAACTTTGTTAGACGTGTTGTGAACTTCGGTTTGGTTATTCGATCACGTATCGTGATTTTCGGGCGTTTGGGCCATTTTGTAATTTACCCAAAGTTACGGGTATCCGTATCTGTATTTGCTGTATCGACCCTTTTCTTGGTCGCGTATGATTAATTATTGCATTATGTTTTCATTTCAGGTCGATGATGTTGTCCGCAAGCTTTTCGTCGTGTTCGTTCCGTGTGTTTCCGGAAATCGAGTCGTCAGGTCATGGCGGCTGAGAAGCTGGCCGGACGGTGGCGGGTCCTGGCCGGACGGTTGCGGGCACTGGCCGGGCTGACACGGCAGGAACCGGCGTAGCGCGTGCTACTGCCGGAAGGCTGCGTGCGCTAACTGGCAGGAGTAGCGCACGTTATGCGGCCGGCCGACGCACGCTATCGGGCTGGGCAGTAGGGGCAGTGAGACTCTGGACCCTGGTGGATCGGCAGTTAGCGCACGCTACTGTCGGACACTGCTGTAACACCCCCGAGTTATTCAGGGATATTACAGCGCCGTAAGCCCCGCCGTGGGACCCACAAGGCTAGACATACGCGGAACCATAAATTTTTACCGATAAGGTCTACACACAATGGGATGAAAAACAATACAAAGGTATTCAAAACATAACCAAAGTATTGACAAACAACACAACTCAAATCAATACTTCGGCAAACACAGGCCGGAACATCAAGGAAAATGGAAAACAATACTCGAGTATTCAATAGCCAATCCAGTACAACAACACTGAATGGGAAACTCCAAACATAACTGGAAGGAAAACACAGTATCACACTTGCCCACCATCTTCATGCCGACCCGATACCTGCCTGTCCGCTCTCTTGGAACCTGAAATACATGAAACGTATTTCCCCCATAAAGGGGTTAGCCGTCGAATAGCTAGTGCAAGTATATCAAGTATGAAACACAATACTCCTCAACAATAAAGTAAAGGTAACCGTCAATTCATCAATTCAAGACTAGTATTCCGGAATAACTAAATCTCATGGCATCGCATCAATACATATATGAATACCGTGGAACCGCACCAGAGGCTACGGAACCCTCAGAGGACCCGTCGGTCCGTCCCGGAGTGGTTAATTCATATTATCTATGGAATCGCACCAGAGGCTACGAAACCCTCAGAGGACCCGTCGGTCCGTCCCGGAGTGGATATAAATAAGCATGCCATTAATATTTCATACTTTCAAAGTCGAGAACGCACATTCATAAATATATACTTGCCTTTGAGACATCGACAATTCGAACGGAAAATGGTATGAGTTCGGTAGGTCCAAGAACGCGCTTCCGGCACCTAAACGATTTGCAAGGAATATGATAATCAATTATCCATATTCAAATTACACGAAGAAACCCCCGAAACCCGTCTACGATCCATAAGGATATACGGATAATTAACTAGAGGTTGGAAAATCGTCCAAAATCTCGCAAGTCCGAAAACGGCACAATCCAAACCATAAAACCATAGGAAAAGCATGCATACGGTATAGATACATCATAATCTCAAAGTTCTCAAGCTTCCAAACGGATAAATCGGACGAATCTACGAAAAACCCCAAAATTCCCAAAAAGTAGGGTTCTAAGGATTTTTACCTTGATTCGGACGCTAGGAGGAATTAGATGTTGAGAAATCCTTGTTCTCCAACCAAATATGTTGTTGTTGGAAGGAAGATTGCTTCCAATCGCCCAAGATCGTCTTTCCCGAGCGATTTCCGTCGAAAAGGGGTGAAGTAGGTGAGAAATGACGAAATGGAAGTCAACTGTCATATTTATATCTGCCCAGTCTAGCGCACGCTACGCCTCCTTCATTAGCGTGCGCTAGCGGAGTTACCGGGTAGTCCAGTGGCTACTGCCATAAGATGTTAGCGCGCGCTACGAAACATCCTTTGCGTGCGCTAACTGCTGCCCTGCCAAAATCTCAGCTTACTGCCTAGGTCCGCTAACGTGCGTTAATATTGAGCACTAGCGTGCGTTACAAAACACATATAGCGTACGCTAGCCGCTGCCTAGCGTGCGCTACCTGCTAGTCCAGAAAGTCTGAAACTCCACTGCTTCTACTGACCAAAACATTAGCGTGCGCTACCATTATGCCTTAGCGTGCGCTACGTAACAGTTTTAGCGTGCGCTAGCCGAAGCATAGCGTGCGCTACCGGATAGTCCAGAAACCTGACGACCTCACTGCCTCTGCCGACCCGGCCATTAGCATGCGCTACGGACGGATGTTAGCGTGCGCTACTATCCATGGATAGCGCGCGCTAACAAACTCCTAGCGTGCGTTAATCCGCCCGCAGAAGCGATCCAAATCTTGGTTCGACTTTGACCGTCCTCTTAAGCGCTCTGGCTCAGATCTAGCATGCGCTAATCAAGCAGAATTAGCGTGCGTTAGCCTAGGCCTAGCGTGCGTTATATCTCTGGCACAGAACATTTCCGCAAGGTCTAAACGACATGATCAAGAACCAAACGAGGTACGAAACTCAATAACAATATCAACAACATCTCCAAGCATTTACAGAGCAACAAAATAAGGACGACGACAGAGTCAAACGATAATAAAAGTAATGGGTATTACATTCTCCCCCTCTAAAAAGAAGTTTCGTCCCGAAACTTAAGAAATAAATAGTTCGGGGTATTCCACCCGCATCTTCTCTTCCGTCTCCCAAGTTGCCTCCTCGACTCCATGTCTCGACCATTGCACTTTAACCAGTGGGATGGTCTTATGCCGAAGTTGTTTCTCGCGACGCTCAAGGATCTTCACGGGTCTCTCCGGAAAGGTAATATCCTCGGCTACGTCAATCTCACTGTAGTCGATGATGTGGCTCGGATCCAGCACGTACTTTCTCAACTGAGATACATGAAAAACACTATGGGCGTGACTCAAAGCTGGAGGCAACGCCAAGCGATAAGCTAAATCTCCAACTCTGTCCAAAATCTCGAAAGGTCCGATATACCTCGGACTAAGTTTCCCCTTTTTCCCGAAGCGGAAAACTCCACGGGTCGGCGACACCTTGAGTAAGACATGATCCCCCACTTCGAACTCCAAGGGTCGACGACGAGTATCGACATAAGATTTCCGACGACTCAGGCGGCCCGATGTCGGTCCCGGATAATAGAAATCTTTTCCTTAGTCTCCATCAACATATCCGGCTCCGTCCCAACTAGCTCAGAAGCCTCGTCCCAACATAATGGTGACCTACATCGCCTACCATAAAGTGCCTCGAAGGGTGCCATTTTGATCGACGCATGCCAACTATTATTGTAAGCAAACTCGATCAACGGCAAGTGAAGCTCCCAATCATTACTCCAGTCTAAGGCACAAGCCCGTAACATATCTTCCAATGTCTGAATCGTCCTCTCTGTTTGTCCATCCGACTGAGGATGAAAAGAAGTGCTCAATCTCAACTCAGTACCCAAAGCCTGATGAACGGCCTGCCAAAAGTGCGATACAAAACGGCCGTCTCGATCAGAAACAATGGTCTTGGGGGCACCGTGTAATCTCACGATCTCCGCAATAAAGGTTCGAGCCAGTCTATCCGGTCCCCAAGTATCCTTAATACCCAAGAAGTGTGCAGACTTGGTCAACCGATCGACAATTACCCAAATCATATTCATTCCGGCCCGAGTTCTCGGCATGCCGGTGATGAAATCCATAGAAATGTCTTCCCACTTCCACTCGGGCATGGGAAGCGGTTTCAACAACCCCGCTGGTCGTTGATGTTCGATCTTGACTTGTTGACACGTCAAGCACCGTAGTACAAACTCCGTAACATCCTTCTTCATGTTATTCCACCAAAAGTTACGCTTCAAATCTTTGTACATCTTACTCGTCCCGGGGTGGATTGAGTAAGGCGTAGCATGCGCTTCCCGGAGAATTTTCTGCCTCAACTCTAAATCGTTCGGAACACAAAGCACATACGAAATCTCAGAATACTATCCTCGTGAACCATAAAGCCAGGAGCTTTTCCTTTAATTACATCTTCCTTCAGTTGAGAAATCATCGGGTCACTCCACTGCTTCCCTTTGATGTCATCAACTAAAGACGAAGTAATTTCGAGAGTACACACCTGTCCCTGTACTCGTTGAAGCCAAACTTCTATCCCTTGCTCAATTAAGTCCTGACGAATCTTCGTCTGAGATTTAAGAACCTCGAGCATTTGAAGAGACGTCGATTTGCGGCTCAAAGCATCTGCAACGACATTGGCTTTCCCGGGGTGGTAAAGAATTTCCAATTCATAATCCTTTATCAACTCTAACCAACGTCTCTGTCTCATATTCAGCTCCTTCTGACTGAAAATATATTTCAGGCTCTTGTGATCTGTATAAATCCGGCACGATGAACCATACAGATAATGCCGCCAAATTTTGAGTGCGAAGACAATTGCGGCCAATTCTAAATCGTGAGTATGATAATTCATCTCATAAGGCTTTAATTGTCGAGACGCAAAAGCTATCGTCTTATCATGCTGTATGAGCACACAGCCCAGGCCTTGACCCGAAGCGTCACTATAAACTACAAAGCCCTCGCTACCATGTGGTAAGGTTAAAATCGGCGCTGAAGTCAAACGTTTCTTCAGTTTATCGAAGCTCTGTTGTCTCTCATCCGTCCAAACAAACTTTTCGGTCTTCTGGAGTAATTTCGTAAGCGGCCGAGCGAGTTTCGAGAACCCCTCGACAAACCGACAGTAATACCCAGCAAGGCCCAAAAAGCTACGAACTTCCTTAACATTTTTAGGCGGTGCCCATTCTAGCACTGCCTCTATCTTTTGAGGGTCTACACGAACTCCTTCGGCCAAAATTACATGACCGAGAAACATAACTTCTTCCAACCAAAACTCACATTTCGAGAATTTCGCGTAGAGATGCTCGATTCTCAAAATGTCTAATATCAAACGCAAGTGTCGGGCATGTTCCTCCCTATCTCGAGAATAGATCAAGATGTCGTCAATAAAGACGACCACACACCTGTCGAGGTACTCGATGAATATTTTATTCATTAACTGCATGAAAACTGCCGGCGCATTAGTCAACCCAAAAGGCATAACTACAAATTCATAATGCCCATATCTCGTCCGAAACGCCGTCTTCGGAACATCGGACTCCCTCACCCTGAGTTGGTAATACCCGGACCTTAAATCAATCTTCGAGAAAACCGCAGCTCCTTGCAATTGATCAAATAAATCGTCTATACGAGGTAGAGGGTACTTGTTCTTGATGGTTACTTTGTTCAGCTCGCGGTAGTCGATGCACAAACGTAGTGAACCATCTTTTTTTCTCACGAAAAGGACAGGCGCGCCCCAAGGCGAAGCGCTCGGTCTGATGTACCCTTTTTCCAGAAGTTCTCCCAATTGATTCTTCAATTCTTGCATCTCGGAAGGTGCCATCCGGTAAGGTGCTTTAGAAATCGGAGCCGCATCTGGCTCCAAGTCCTGATAAATTCTATCTCTCGATCCGCGGTAATCCGGAGATCATTCGGAAAAACATCGGGGTACTCACTAACAACCGGAATCGAAGAGAATTCGATTTCATTTCCTTCCGTTTTCAAGGCATAACACCAATAGCCCGCACAACCTTTATTCAAAAGTTTTACGGCCTTCATGGCACTGATAAGAAACTTGGATAGTCCCGACTTACGCCCCAAAAATGAGTACTCAGATCCGTCTTTAGTCATCATGGTGATAACCTTGGTACGGTAGTTCATAATCGCTTGATGATTATCAAGCCAATCCTCGCCGAGGATCACATCCTCGCCTTCTATATCAACTACGATCAGATTCGATAACCACTCCATACCGGATATACTCACCGGAAAATCTCTAATCTCCCGATTCCCCACAATTCTATCCCCGCTAGGCAGTTTCACGATGAAGGGATCGCAAGCAGTCAGACAAGTTATATTCAAACGGCGTACACAATCCAAGGAAATAAAAGAATGTGTAGCACCCGAATCAAAAAGTACACGGACTGGATGAGATAGGATATGAATGGTACCTGAAGCCACCGCCGCGTCGGGTTAAATGCCGCTCGACGCATCTCATAAACTCGTGGTTGTACCGAACCGACGCTAGAGTTTCCCCTCCAAAGATTCGACCCGTCCGGCCCCTGCCGAATTCTGCGAGGTTGTCCGGTGGGCGAAGCCAGTGTCCAAAGTCTGATTTGGCTCGGAACAATAAGCCGCTCTATGTCCCATCTGTCCGCACGTGTGACACTTCAATGGTGGAAAGTGGCATTCCAAATTAATGTGGCCTGAACGGCCACAATTATAGCAAGTCAGCGCGTGGTTGGTGGTACCCGAAATAGGACGGTAACCCCTCTTTCCTTTATTAGAACGTGACGATCGTCCAGTGAGCAGTTAGTTATGCGTGACTTCTGAAGGTTGCCACCCTTAGAGTTAGAAAAATTCCCCGCTACCTTCTGCTTCTTCGATTCTTCCATGGTATCGTTGTCGGGGCTCAACATGTCATGGGCTAAAGCTCTGTCCTGATACTCTTTCAGTGTGGTATAAGCAAATCCGGCCATGTACCGCCGTAAGTCCAATTTCATCCGCATATCAAAATAACGGATCTTATCACGCTCGCTACGCACTTGATCCTTCACATGGATCAATTGTTGGTTGTACTCCACGATCGCCTGCGAAACGGGAATATCTTGTGGTTTAGCCTCGAAGAAGGCTCGGATTCGGCTCTCTCGTGCCGGCCAAGGACAAAACTCGGCCTCCAAGAGTTCCTTAAATTCATCCCACGAGGCAATACGATCCTGTGGCTTGATGACCTTCCACCAAGTAGCGGCCTCTTTAGTGAGGAAATACTGAGCAATCGGTACTTTCCTCACCTCGGGGCAATCAACTGCCTCGAAAATCTTCTCCAATTCTGCTAGCCAATCTTCCCGACTAACAGTGTGGCACCGCCAAGCGTGGAGGTGCATACGGATTACATTCTGAAGCAAGGCATCCGTGTTTGGGTTCGTGTTATTCATCTGAACAGTTTGGGCCAAAATAGTCATTTGAGTAGCCAATTGTTGAAGTGCATTCGCCACTCCAACGTCCGCGTTGTTCCCCTGACCGTCTGACTGGTCGTGCTGACTCTCGGTGTCGGGATGCACCGAGTTCGACAAACTGGGGTTGGTCGACCCCGCAACTGAACTGATGGAAACGGCCGCGCCACGACCTCTTCCTCGTCCACGGCCACGGCCCCTACCAGCTGACATACTGAAGAACACACAAGTCACGTAAGCACAATTCAATCACGCGTCATCAAAGTGTCCGATTCTCAAGAATACCGATAAAAAGGAAGCAAAACGAATAAGGAAACACCAGAAGAGTGAGAGGTCTTACAAGTACCGGTCGCACTGTGATGATGGCAGAGTAGTGATACTGCGGACAATTAACGACTCGATCGACCCAAAAGACCGACAGCCTAGGTATCCATAGACCTAAGCTCCGATACCATATTCTGTAACACCCCCGAGTTATTCAGGGATATTACAGCGCCGTAGGCCCCGCCGTGGGACCCACAAGGCTAGACATACGCGGAACCATAAATTTTTACCGATAAGGTCTACACACAATGGGATGAAAAACAATACAAAGGTATTCAAAACATAACCAAAGTATTGACAAACAACACAACTCAAATCAATACTTCGGCAAACACAGGCCGGAACATCAAGGAAAATGGAAAACAACACTCGAGTATTCAATAGCCAATCCAGTACAACAACACTGAATGGGAAACTCCAAACATAACTGGAAGGAAAACACAGTATCACACTTGCCCACCATCTTCATGCCGACCCGATACCTGCCTGTCCGCTCTCTTGGAACCTGAAATACATGAAACGTATTTCCCTCATAAAGGGGTTAGCCGTCGAATAGCTAGTGCAAGTATATCAAGTATGAAACACAATACTCCTCAACAATAAAGTAAAGGTAACCGTCAATTCATCAATTCAAGACTAGTATTCCGGAATAACTAAATCTCATGGCATCGCATCAATACATATATGAATACCGTGGAACCGCACCAGAGGCTACGGAACCCTCAGAGGACCCGTCGGTCCGTCCCGGAGTGGTTAATTCATATTATCCATGGAATAGCACCAGAGGCTACGAAACCCTCAGAGGACCCGTCGGTCCGTCCCGGAGTGGATATAAATAAGCATGCCATTAATATTTCATACTTTCAAAGTCGAGAATGCACATTCATAAATATATACTTGCCTTTGAGACATCGACAATTCGAACGGAAAATGGTATGAGTTCGGTAGGTCCAAGAACGCGCTTCCGGCACCTAAACGATTCGCAAGGAATATGATAATCAATTATCCATATTCAAATTACACGAAGAAACCCCCGAAACCCGTCTACGATCCATAAGGATATACGGATAATTAACTAGAGGTTGGAAAATCGTCCAAAATCTCGCAAGTCCGAAAACGGCACAATCCAAACCATAAAACCATAGGAAAAGCATGCATACGGTATAGATACATCATAATCTCAAAGTTCTCAAGCTTCCAAACGGATAAATCGGACGAATCTACGAAAAACCCCAAAATTCCCAAAAAGTAGGGTTCTAAGGATTTTTACCTTGATTCGGACGCTAGGAGGAATTAGATGTTGAGAAATCCTTGTTCTCCAACCAAATATGTTGTTGTTGGAAGGAAGATTGCTTCCAATCGCCCAAGATCGTCTTTCCCGAGCGATTTCCGTCGAAAAGGGGTGAAGTAGGTGAGAAATGACGAAATGGAATTCAACTGTCATATTTATATCTGCCCAGTCTAGCGCACGCTACGCCTCCTTCATTAGCGTGCGCTAGCGGAGTTACCGGGTAGTCCAGTGGCTACTGCCATAAGATGTTAGCGCGCGCTACGAAACATCCTTTACGTGCGTTAACTGCTGCCCTGCCAAAATCTCAGCTTACTGCCTGGGTCCGCTAACGTGCGTTAATACTGAGCACTAGCGTGCGTTACAAAACACATATAGCGTACGCTAGCCGCTGCCTAGCGTGCGCTACCTGCTAGTCCAGAAAGTCTGAAACTCCACTGCTTCTACTGACCAAAACATTAGCGTGCGCTACCATTATGCCTTAGCGTGCGCTACGTAACAGTTTTAGCGTGCGCTAGCCGAAGCATAGCGTGCGCTACCGGATAGTCCAGAAACCTGACGACCTCACTGCCTCTGCCGACCCGGCCATTAGCGTGCGCTACGGACGGATGTTAGCGTGCGCTACTATCCATGGATAGCGCGCTAACAAACTCCTAGCGTGCGTTAATCCGCCAGTCCAGAGCGATCCAAATCTTGGTTACGACTGGCAGTCCTCTTAAGCGCGCTACGGCTCAGAGCTAGCGTGCGCTAATCAAGCAGAATTAGCGTGCGTTAGCCTAAGCCTAGCGTGCGCTATATCTCTGGCACAGAACATTTCCGCAAGGTCTAAACGACATGATCAAGAACCAAACGAGGTACGAAACTCAATAACAATATCAACAACATCTCCAAGCATTTACAGAGCAACAAAATAAGGAGGACGACAGAGTCAAACAGTCAATAAAAGTACGGGTATTACACTGCGCACGCTACGACCGGCAGGTAGCGCACACTACGGCCGGAAGGCTGCGCACGCTACCTGGCCGAGCAGTCTAGTCCAGGAGGTCTCTGGATTGCGGCCTGGGCCGATAGCGCACGTTAGCTCGGCAGCCTAGCGCACGCTAGTCCGGCCTAGTATAAATGTGGCAGAGCAGTCTCATTTTCACTCGTTTTTCATTTTCTTTCATTTCGATCCGCGGCTGGAGCTTTGGAGGAGGCGAAGCCATGTTGTTGAACAACAAATCCACGAAGTTCTTGAGTTCATATCATGGACTGGTCATCCTATATCATCCTTTGATCCAGCGAATCAAGGTAATCTCTCCTTAGAACCCTAATTTCTTGAATTTTGGGGTTTTTGCATTTTTGTCCGATTCGTTCCGTATTGTTGATTAATTCGTGATGGGTATGATTAATCTTGGTAGTATTCTTGTGTTTAACATCATTTAATCCATTGTTCTTCGTCGAATCGAAGTATATTTCTTGATTTCCTTCGAATCTACTTTTTGAGGGATTTGTTCTCGATCTCGTTTTCCATCTGTTTTTGATGGATCGATTGTGGTTAAATGATGTTTTAAACATATTATATGGATTGTATATCCATATTTCGACTTGGAATTCCGTTTTTGTGTTTTGTCGGGACGAATCGTGTTCTTTGCCGTTTTGGGGGAAAAACTTGAACTTTCGTCATTCGTTCTTTGAATTAAACGCCTTTAAGTCGTGCTATGGAATTCATTTTCATTGTTGTTATTGTCCTTCGTAGTTTATTATCGTGAGTTGGATTTCGGTGGAGTCGGCGGGTTTGTAGTCAGTTCGTGCCAACCTACTTTGGTCGATTCTCCGCGTTGTTCTTATTCGAGTCAAGTACCTTGCTCATACATTTCTTATTTTGTGGATATGATGATCGGTGATCGTCTTGGTGTGTTTGTTTGGTTGTTTGAAATGAAGTTTCAAAAGAATTCGGTTTGGCCTCGTTAAGGGCTCACTTTCAAAACGCGTGTGTTTTGTGAACGGTGTGTTTTGGGGAATTGATTATGATTTGATTGTTTTGAACGTTGAGGGCTTTGGTGATATCCCTGTTGTTTAAAGTTATGGAATCGTGTATTCCGTGTTTAATCTTGTTATTGTGTTTTGAAGAGTTTGATAACGGCGTCGAGTAAGTGGCCATCTCTAGTGAGTATTCTTAATGAACTTACATTCTTAGCATATTAGTATTGCATGAGTAACGTGTGTGTGTGTGTATGCTCACTATGGGTTAGATCCGACGGGGTCTCGGTAGGGGTCCACAGAGACGTGGATCGACGAGCTTGCTTTTAACCACTACGGGTTAGATCCGACGGGGTCTCGGTAGGGGTCCACAGAGACGTGGATCGACGGTTAATTGTGGTGCTTTTTACAAATGTGATTTGATTATGGCATTTCCGGAAATGAGTGCTTTCGAATGGTTTTCATGATTGCATGCATCGACTAAGTGTGTAAGAGGTAAGTTGTTCGTTTGGCTTACTTGGCTAGGATGGCACTAGAGTATTTTGTTGTTTGTGTTAAATCCTTTAATTGTGGATTTTGATGTTGGGAGACGAACCTTATGGTGTTCTTGTGTACTGTGAGTCGATGAGATTTGGAGCTAAAATCCCAACGGTTTTGTAAAGGTCATTTTACGGAAAGTAAACCTTTGGGGCGGTGACCCCTTTCGTCTTTTGGGTTTTGAAAAGTGGGATTTGATAATCCTAAATTATTTTCTATTAAAACTCTCGATGGCATTCTAAACCGTTTTATAAATTGTTTCCCTTGATTTGTGATCTTTCGGTTGTGGAATGTTTTACCCAAACACTTGCCTCGGGAAGTACTTTTCGTTTCGTTTGGATCTTTGAGGATTCCTGGCTATTGTTATTCGTGGAACTTGAATTGTATGGCTCGTATTTGCACTTTGTTCTTGCACTAGCAAAACAGTGGAGTTTTGCTAACCTCCGAGTATTCGGGGGGTGGATGTCTGTTTTTGCATTCAGGTTTTGGAGCATAGCACAGGGTCGGCATGAAGGATGATGAAAGATGAACGATACTAATCACACGAGGACTTGTTGATGTCGTATTGGTTTAGTTGTATTTTATTTTCCGCTGCAGTATTCTTTTCCCGTTGTACGGGAGTGTGTTTTATTCGACCCCTGCGTGGGCTTGTATTGTAATCGAGTTGTATGTTTTTATTGAAAGGCCAAATCGGTCTACTGAGTCATGTTAGCCTTAAAGGCATTGTCGATATGTTTCATGTTGTTACTAGCCTGGTAGATCCTTGAGGAAAGGTTCTACGGCGTGTAATATTCATGAGCGGATTGGGGTGTTAGATTTGATACCATTCCAGTGTCTTCGAGTTGGTTCAGAACTGTATCTTGCAAGTAAATTTACTGCAAAAGAAATATCGGGTCTGGTGCATTGTGCTAAATACATGAGTGCTCCAATAACATTGAGATAAGGCACTTCAGGACCCAAAATTTCCTCATTTGGTTCCTTAGGTCAGAAAGGATCTTTCTTAGGATCTAAATTCCGTACGACCATAGGAGTACTCAGAGGATGAGCCTTTTCCATATTAAATCGTTTAAGCAATCTCTTGGTATAAGCAGATTGGTGGACAAGTATTCCATTATCTTTATGCTCGAGCTCAAGACCAAGACAGAGTTTTGTTATTCCAAGGTCTTTAACCTCAAATTCTTTCTTCAGATATTCAGCAGCATTGGATAACTCTTTAGGAGTTCCGATTAAATTTATGTCATCCACATAGACTGCAATTATAGCAAATTCAGTATTGGATCTTTTAATAAAAACACATGGGCATTTAAGATCATTTTTATAACCTTCCTTGGAAAGATATTCATTCAATCTATGATACCACATGCGGCCGGATTGCTTTAATCCATATAGTGATTTCTGTAGTTTGATCGAGTATAGCTCACGAGGAGTAGCAGATTTTGGCATTTTATATCCATCAGGAATTTTCATATAGATATCAGAATCTAATGAACCATATAGATATGCCGTGACTACATCCATTAGTTGCATATCCAAACACTCATGGACAACCATACTAATAAGAAAACGGAAAGTGATTATATCTATCACTGGTGAATACGTTTCGTCATAGTCAATTCCAGGTCGTTGGGAGAATCCTTGGGCTACGAGTCGGGCTTTATATCTCGCAATCTCATTTTTCTCATTTCTTTTTCGAACAAACACCCATTTGTAACCAATTGGTTTTATATTATTCGGTGTTCGAGTAATTTGCCCAAATACCATTCGTTTTTCTAAGGAAGCTAATTCAGATTCTATTGCTTTCTCCTATTTAGGCCAATCCGACCTTTGACGGCATTCAATTATTGAATGTGGTTCATTATCGTAATCACCGTTCATAATTTCTTGTGCAACCGAGAAAGCAAATAAATTATCGACTATCATGTTTTTTCGATCCCATATCTCATTGTAATGATTTATGGCATTCTCGGTGCTTTCAGAATCCATGATCCCATCATTATCTGCAGTATTACGCTCTGCAGACTCATCTGCAGCATGCTCACTAGGATGATCTTGGTTTGTGATCCCAGTACTTCTCCCCTTTCTTTTTCGAGTAACAGTGTCCTTCGAACCAACAGGTCTACCACGCTTTTGTAGTGGGGCATCATCATCCATTTTTGTGTCATTAGGAACAACGATCCTGGCTGGAGCATTCACAGCTGGAATGTAAGACTTTGTTACCTTACTTGCATCATTAAATGCATCAGGAAGTCTATTAGCAATATTTTGTAAATGGATGATTCTTTTCACCTCATTTTCACATTATGTAGTACGTGGATCTAGGTGGGATAAGTTTTGTACATTCCAGGAGATATCCTCAACTGGTTTTTGTTCATCTTTGTTAAGAACAGTCTTATCCCTGCCAATTGATGGAAACATCGTCTCATCAAAATGACAATCGGAAAACCGAGCGGTAAATAAATCACCCGTTGTTGGTTCTAAATACCGAATTATTGATGGGGAATCAAATCCAACGTATATGCCAAGCCGGAGTTGAGGACCCATTTTTGTTCTTTGAGGAGGTGGAATTGGCACATGAACAACACATCCGAATGTGCGTAAGTGCAAAATATTCGGCTCAAAGCCTAGAGTTAATTGCATTAGGGAGTGCATATGATAAGCAGTGGGCCGCAATCTGATGAGTGCTGATGCATGTAATACTGCATGACCCCACGTTGCACTAGTGAGTTTTGATCTCATTAATAATGTACGAGCAATAATTTGAAGTCGTTTGATCAAGGATTCAGCCAATCCATTCTGGGTGTGAACATGTGCTACTGGGTGCTCAACATTAATTCCCAGTGCTTCACAATAATCATCAAAAGTTCTTGATGTGAATTCTCCGGCATTATCCATTCTTATATTTTTTTATAGGATATTCAGGAAAATGTGCTCGGAGTTTAATAATTTGGGACAAGAGTCGTGCAAAAGCAATATTTCTGGTAGATAATAAATATATGTGGGACCATCTGGATGATGCATCTATTAAGGCCATAAAATATCGGAATGGTCCACTTGCTGGATGTATTGGTCCACAAATATCACCATGAATGCGTTGTAAAAATGATGGTGATTCATAACCAACCTTTTCCATAGAAGGTGTAGTAATAAGTTTTCCACGTGAACATGATTCACAAAAATAATCTTTGGACATTAGCATTTTTGTGCCCTTTAATGGATGTCCATGAGTATTTTCAATAATCCTGCGTAACATAGAAGTTCGTGGGTGCCCAAGGCGATCATGCCATAACCCAAATATATCAGGATTCACCAGCTTCCAAGCCATGGTAGCATAGGTTTCAAAAGCTCGAATAGGGACACAATACTGATCCGAAATAGTTGCTTCAATTTTCTCGTGGACAAGTCGAGTTTCCATTTTATAGGATGTAATATAGAGATGTTCTTTATTATTTTCAATCACTGTTTCCAAGTGATAGCCATTTCGGCGTACATCCTTAAAACTCAACAGATTTTTTTTATCTACCAGATAATAACGCATTTTCAATGTGTAAAATTGTTCCATTAGGCAACATCACAGTTTTATTCCCGGAGCCATCAATAATCTCTACGGGACCAGATATAGTTGTAACGTGCGTAGTGCATAATTTCATGCTCGAGAAATATGCTTTATTTGTAAATATTGAGTGCGTTGTTGCACTATCAACAAGACAATTGTGTATCTGTTTGATACTTTCCATTTGTATTCCTATTCAATCAAATCATCACATAATAAATATTTAAGACATGAATTTTTTTTTTATTGATAATGGAAATGTAAACATACATATTTTTTTTTAATAATACATTTTTGTATGTATCATTAGTGCTGATTCAAGGCCAACAATATAAATGATAAATAAAACACCAATCCAGAATAATTCCGGAGGGAAGTCTTTGCTAAATATCAGTATTATGATCATGCTGATCATTGTGAAAATAAAGACGAGAGATCCATTAATCATTTTCGAATAAAATTGGATGAAGATACTTAAGAATTTTTACAAGAGGGTAGAGAATATGAGTGAGTTGTTGAATAAAATGTGTGCATATTTATAGAATCAAAAATCACTATTACTAGCCGTTTATAGCCGTTGGAAGTGGGAGAAATTTAATATAAAAATATAGATGATTTTATTGATGTTTATATTATACATAAAGAAACACACACAAAAACAACTGGGGTATTACAAGCCAGAAAGTAAATATACGACGTATATTGTATAAATATTTTATTTCAGCCATTCATCGTCATATCCCACTGAACCAGGATCTTCAAGGAAATCTGCTAGCTTAAGTGATTTCCAGTCCTGGTCAGGATTTCCATCAAATATGTTCCCATATGTGTTGGCCTCAATAACTTTGGATGGCTCGAATGTTTCGGTGGTATGAGACTGGGCATCTTTGCCTTTATTTTTTATTGATGCCTGATATGAATCCACACGGTGTTGGGAAGTACGACAATATTTATCCCAATGTCCAGTTATACCACATCTACGACATGAATCATCACCAGAATTTTCCATAGGCATTTTTTCCTTATCACGATGCCCGTGAATTGATTGCCTTGGTCTGTCGAAATATTTATTTTGACGGGAATAATGATAATTATCACGATTATTATAGTTACTGTTAGGAATATGCCCTCGAATGCCACTCAGGGGATGAGAGAGTAAGGGCATTATACTTGTAATTATGGAATAATTAATAAAAAGGCAATACGATTCATTCACTGTTTATTGTATTTCAATTGCATTCTTGACTTGGTAAACATTGAAGTGAAGTCCATGTAAATAAATCGAACATTCCATTCTCGTTATGGGATAAGAGAAAATGTACTGGAAGTGTTTAAAGTTTATTTACGTAAATTGTTCGCAAGTCAATAAACTTAAAATGGGCATTAAGTTTTAATATGACTTGTATAACTGATGCTAGGACGTGTGCACGTCTTGATAGCATAGTTATAAGTATATTGGTGGGGCAGTATACTCGAACACGACTCATACTCGATTGATCACACAGTATTCACTCTCGGAGAGTCGATGACGAATCGAAAGGTTGTGATAGTATACGTGGACCTTTGACTTGAGGGTTCGATGAAGATGTGCTGTGACGTTTAGTTTGTCATTAGAGTAGTTAGACTCATTTGCTTAATTCTTGAGTCGACCTCGAAGTGCGGACTATACGGGCGGGTAGCGATCTTTCTTGTACACCAAGAAAGGATTCTATCTCTGTTAGTGAGCGGGCGAATGTCCTATACGGTTAATGGCAAATAAGATCATAAGTCTTTGGCAAAGCATTACGATATAGTCGTATTAGATACACTATTAATCGATCGGTTTTGATTTGCATTAACACATGTATAGAGTTTAGTCAACAGTAGGGTTTGACTTTACCGTGACCGAAGACTTGGCGGGACATCGATGAAGGGTCTATACGTATATAGTATTCACGACATAATGGTTACGGAATGATCCCTTCATTCGTTCTCGATCGGGGTTCTGATGCGGCCCGCTATTTGGCTAAGTCTTGCCCGCACTCATTGGTTCCTCCCAATGCCCGTGAGACGGACCTACGAGTCGCGCATCGGGAGCGTTGACGGATAAATGTGAATTTATTATCTCTCTATTAATATTAGATATTGGATATCTAATTATGATTTATTAGATAAATCAAAATAGCGGTCTTATGAATTAAAATTAAGTTACCGGTAATTAATTTAATTCATAAATTATATTTCTTAGAGAAATATATTTGTATTTGATATTATTAATTAATTAGATTAATTAATTAATATAAATACATTGGTGATTAAACGGAGTGTATTTAGCGAGTCGTTTGTGAGCGTCCAGACACGAGCCGAGTGACTCGGCTCGTTTTCTAGGAAACTTCCACCATGGGCCACCCTCCCTCTCCCCACATCACATGGAATCATTTCCATGCATGTGTATGTGTTAGTTGTTTTTTTGTTATTATGTGTTGACATTTTATCTCAATTATATGATTTGTATTATATGTTTGAGATAATATAAATACAACACATTATAACAACTAACATACACACACATATTTTCAGATTGAAAGTCTCACTTCTGGCCGTGAGTGTTGTGAGGAAGGGAAAGGATTTTATTTTTTTTTTCAATTTTCATCTTAGAGGTGAAATAAATTCAAAAAAAAAAAAAATAGAGAGAAAATTCCTACGGTAACTTCCTAGCCGTGTTCTTGGAGAACGAAGTTACGTCGAATTTTCCGGGCAACTTCCGACGCGTGTGAAGTAGAGGCTTCGAATTTTCGGTGCTTGGAACGAAGGGATTTCGTGTTCGGGAGGGGATCGTGATCATCGTCTACATTTTACGAAGATTTATTTCAAAGGCTTCAAGGGTATGAATCTTTATCTTTGTATTTATTTTTTCGTATATACGTTACTTGATCGATCCTGTTTGGGATTCGTATTTATTTCCGCTGCGTATTTCGTTTTATTTTCGGAATCCCAACAGTTACGTCCGCCACTTTCATTTTTGTAATTATTTTGACGGTAGCCACCACGTCCACTATTTTTCCGGGTTCCACGCCCGGATCTATTTTCACGGCTCTTGAATCGGTCGGAAGCTCTACCAGAGCTGGTATGTGCTTCAGGTTCGACACGGGACCCAGAAGGTCGTAGTTCATGACTTTTTAATAATAACTCATTTGTCTTCTCAACCGTGAGAAGAACTGAAATTAGCTCAGAATATGTTTGAAATTGTCGTTGCCTGTATTGTTGTTGAAGCACCATATTTGAGGAATGCATCGTGGTGAATGTTTTCCGGCTTATCGGTCTCGAGATAGGCGTACCGCACAAGGCAGTCGAGACTCAATTTTGAATAAAGTGAATTATAATCGAATGATTTAAAATCTTGCAATCTTAGTAGTTGCCATTCATATTGAGCCTGTGGCAATATTACAGTTCTGGTGTGATCAAATCTGTCTTTGAGCTTCTTCCAGAGCTCAGAAGGCCTTTCAATTTGTATATATTCATTCTTCAAATCCTCGGATAAATGATGGCGCATGAATATCCTTGCATTTGCCTCATTTTTAATATCGGCATTAGCAAGTTCCACAGATTCCAAGGTAGTAGCCAATCCCATACCTTGGAGGTGCAATTTAACATCAAGGCACCATGATAGATAGTTATTTCTTGTGACATCGAGGATCTGGAATTTTTTGTTTTCAATTCCGGCCATTTTTTTCCTACAAGAATAAAAACGAGTTAGTATAAATAAATTCAAACTCGAATAATACTAACCTTTTTCGAACAATAACTCGTGCTGATAACGTGTTATAAGACTAATATTAAGCAAGACTATTATTGAAGATAATAATAGTATAAAATAGAAAAATAACAAGGGAACAAGTAGGAAGGAAATGAGATGAAGTTTTATTACTCTTTCTTTTGTGTGTGATTTCTTCATTTCCATAACCACATATTTATAGTAACAAATATGACACTATTACAATCACAAGTTTTATTACTATTACATCACAAAATTTGCTACTATTTGTCTTGTGATAACAATTAATGCTAAAATCCAAAATGATATTATAACAATAATATTAATCAACAACAATAATAACTAATAATACTGTTTAACAATATGTTCAACATAAAATAATACTATATATATTATAACAACAATAATATTAATATCAACAAAAATATTAATAAGTTCAAATTTCATATTCAATATCCAACTACCTAAACTAGAAAAAAAAAGTGAAAATATTGAGAAATTGAGTAAACTGCCCCAATTGCACTTGTACAAAATATATGCACAAGTTGGGCTGCACTTTGAGTTTTATTGTAGCCCAAATAAATTTGACGCAGTCAGTTATGTTGGCCCAGATCAGCTCAGCCAAGTCCAGTGGAAGTCAAAAGCGCATACCACAACGATTTCTAAGCATTCTCAGAGAGAATGGGTCTGAAAATCGGAGGGAAAGTGGAGAAGGTGAACGGGAGAAAGCTGAGTTATGCCGATTTTGTCGAAAAATACGTGGCCCGAAACCAGCCCGTAATCCTTACCGGGCTCATGGATGATTGGCTGGCCTGCAAAGACTGGGTTTCTTGTGACGGAAAGCCGAATCTCCACTTCTTCTCCTCTCACTTCGGTAGCTCCAGAGTTCAGGTAACCGCTCCACGACGTCGTTTGTAGACTTCGTTTTCTTTTTGTTTTTTCCGTTCGGAAATTAGTAGATGATGATACAGATTACTCATTATAGGTCACGTCTTGAGTACCTAATGTGAGAGATTGGTCTTATATCCTAAAACTGAATTTTAAATAAAAAAATTAACAAAAATTTAAAAAAAAAAAAATTGGGAAAAACTTTAATATCCCAAAAATATTATAAAATGTACCTAAAAAGATCCAAAGAACCAGAAAAAACTGAAACAAAAAAAGTTAAAAAAAAAACCCTAAAAAACTAAAATTTGGAGTCTGTCTTACATTATGGGACCATTGTGGTGATGGCCTCACCCAAGTATTTGCCATATGTTAAAGGTTGCGGATTGTGGTACGAAGGAATTCACAGACCAAAAGAGAATGGCAATGTCGGTTTCAGAATTCATTGACGGTTGGGTAAATATTTCGGGTTCTGACAGTGGTGGCGATGATGGTAAGCCGATGTTATATTTGAAGGATTGGCATTTTGTTAAGGTCTGTCAAGACTGTTCCTTTTTCTTTGTTTTGTCTGTTAAAGTCGATTTAATTCGTTAAATAGTACTGACTTATATGTATATATGTTTTCCTTTTTACTACGTAATTTTAAGAGAAATCCATTTTGTTAAATAATGAGTTCTCACATGCTATCACTTAGTGTAGAGTAAGCTCAAAATATATGGGTGCAACCGATGGCTTCATACTTGATTTAGTAGAGAGAATTAAAACCATGTTATTTTATTATGGATAAGCCAAAATCATATTTTTTTTTTTTTTGTTTTGCTAGTGAATTATAAATATATGCAAAACTAATCAAACATATGCAAGGAAAAAGAGAGTTTGTAAATCATATTTTTCTAATTTTAAAACTAGAACAAGAATTTAGGGACTTGAATTTTAAAGCCCAGGCCGCGTGCTTCAGAGTGAGGGACTATTGAGAAACCTTATCATTCAATTTGAATACTTCGACCGAGCTCAATGAATCAATTCCACTAAAGGACGACATATCCTGCAGTGCATAGCAGCCAAAGTTGTAGTCTCAACCGTATTATCGACAGTGAACCTAAGTACACAACCATTTCTTAATGGTTTCACCATGCTTTATGCAGCTATATCTCATCCGAACATAACTTTAATCCATCTGAAGATTAGAAAGACGATAGCTTATCCTTCACAACTTGTTTCGCGGCATTCTTCTTCTTTCAATAGCTGGCCACCAATACCTTATTCTCGTCTGGCTGTCACTCCCGCAATCTCATGAGTAAACTTGTTTATGATTTCTGGAGAGATTCATCTCGTGTGATTTCAAAGACTTGGCGCTTACTAGCTTCTTAATTTCTTAAGTTTCTTCACGTTCAAACTCAACTCTTTAAGTGAGCACATTATCAAGTTCACAACAGGATGGGACTAGGGTGTTGGTGGCCAGTTATCACGAAGATAAAGGAATATTGCGAAACAAGTTGTGAAGGTAAGCTATCTTCTTTTTGGCCTTCCAGATGGATTAAAGTTATATTCGCAGGACATATGCATGCATTAAGAATGGTGAAAATGTTAGGGGAATGGATGTGTTCACTATTGGTGATCCGGTTGAGGCTTCTACTTTTGCTGCTATGCAGGGTATGACGTCCTTCTTTTGTATGATTCATTGAACTCCGCCAAATTATTGAAATTGGAAGATAAGGTTTTGCAATAGTGCCTTACGCCGAGGCATGGCGCCTGGCCTTTAAAAGGCAAGTCCCTAAGTTATTGTTTTATCTTTTAAATTAGAAAAATATGATTTACTGGCTGTCTCTCTTTTCTGAACAACACACTAACTGACATGAAAGAGAACTTTCAAAGGGTGATGAGATATAGAATATCTTATTGAAATGATCGAGTTCTTTTGTTTTTTAAATGAGTATTTTCTAGGGTGGATGTGGATATGCAAAAACTTACTGCGACCGCTTATTTAATTCCCCCCCCCCCCTCTCTCTTATGAGTGCTTTGAGTATCTTATTTTTGTTAGAGGAAAAAATAATTGGCAGTTGAGCTAGACATATTATCATTTGATTAGAATTGGTTATTATCTCATTATTATTTTCTTTCATATGTTTTTTCCCTACCCCCTACCTAGATTACCAGGTGAGAAATTATTCAGCTAAATTATGAAGTGCAAGTAATGCCGTATTTATATTTCAGAATTGCATTTGGCAATTTTATACCCCCTGCGGCCCTACCTAGTTTAATTAGATGATGTTTAAGCCAATGAATTTGTCCCTAAATAGATGCTGCTGTTGGATTCAAATAGAAATTTGGACTTGAACTTTCATTCTTGCCCTCAATATAGTCTCTCCGTCTCTTTAAAGAAAATGCTTTTATATTTCCATAGTAAGTAATTACTAGTATTCAGAACGTTTAGAAACATTTCCTTAGACATGCATGAACCAAATGGGAATAGTCACCCCCCCCCCCCCCCCAAACACACACACACACATTTTTCCCTTCAAAGTAAAATGCAATATGCTAGCAATCTTCATCTTTTGTTTTTCGTTTTCGACTCTACAGATTGCACAAAAATGAGACACTTGAATGATTAATGAGAGGGAATAGTTGAAAAGAATAAGAGGGTGAAAGAGAGACAAAAGAGATAGAAAATTACAAACTTAATTAGAAAAATATTAAAAAGGATAAAAAAGTAATTTTATATCATTTCTTCATACATGCTTAGATCTTAAAACTTCATCTATTTTTGGGATAGAGGAGAACTAAAGAGTAACTTGATTCATACCATTTATTAGATCCTTTAATAACTCAACCAAGAGTGCCATGCATCCTAAGAATTTTATCTTCAAAATACTGTTGAACAAAAATTATCAATTAGAGGTTAAAGCAAAACAAGCAGATACGCTGTATCTATATTCTACATTTGATGCAGCACTAAGCATTTGGCTTCTTCATGGTCAGGAGGGATACCTTTTGTAATGTTCTGTCGTAATTGTTGTCATAATTGTTGGTATGCATTCAATGACATCATCGCAAGTGAATCTGCTGTTAACCAAACATCTTTTTTATATTATATGTTAACGAGACTTTCTGTTTCTCCTCGTACAGTTTCTGCAAAATATTAAATGAAGTAAGATGATTAAGAACATTGATTTTATTGGAACACCAAAAATAAGAAAAAATACCACACACAAAAAAAAAACTAATTTCCTTGCAGGCGTTGTATATATTTTTAATAATTTCAAGGAGCCTTTTGTTGGTTCTCATTTTTGGATGGTCGACCTTGTTCACAAGAGCTGTATTATATGTTAAAGAGCATACATTCCTGAATACATTACTTTGAAATTTTAAAAGGAAAAAAAATGAAATCCACAGGAGTTGGATTGAAGAAAAATATGCATTACCAATGCCATGTTGCTGGTTTTGGAGTTCGCTTTCTGCCCCTCTTCCTCTCTCTTTTCTTGTCTCACTGTTGTGGTGCAACGACTCTGATTTTCCTATTCCAGGAGTATGGGCTTTTATGAGCACAACCCTGTTATTTATCTCATTTTTTTACTTATTCCAAAATCTTTATTTAATAACATCAATTTTTCTGCAATGGAATTATATTTCCGCAATCGATTTCCTCAAAGTGTGTTCCAACAAGTCGGTAGTTAGGGCATGCTCGACCTCTTGGAGCATACATTGGGAAAATTGAGAATTCTGTTGAAGGAATATATGATGATATCAAATTAAGATTTTGGAATAAGTAAAAAAGTAACATAAATTCCTGACAATGGGTATCAGAAAATCAGTCATTGTAAGATGACACGGTGAAAAGAAAAGAGAGACACGGAGAGCAACCCCTGAATCCAGAACCAACAATATGGTTTTAGTGGCAATGCATGTTTTTTCTTTCCTACGGATTTTGTTTTTCCTTTTTAAGAGTTTACCATAACTTTATTAGAAAATGTTGTGTTGCATAACATATATTACTGCTCTTGTGGACAATGTCGATTATCTAAAATGAAAACACAAAGGCTTCTTGAAATTGTTAAAAAAGAAATAGACAATGCCTATAAGAGAATATGTGGGTTTTAGTGTGTTCCGATATAATCAATGTTTTGACTCATCTCATTTACTATTTGTACAGAAAGCATATGGAACAAGTCAGAGACATCACATAACTTCTTCAGATCTCCACAGAGGAGGAAGTTAAAATAAAACTCCCGCATTGAGTGGTTGACATATAATAAAAATGTAGTTTGGTTAACAATGAACTCTCGCTATTGAATGAAGAAGATACCAACGACTTGGGAATAACATTACAAAATGACAGCTGACTATCAAAGACTGGCACTGCTTAGTGCATCCAAATGCAAAATATAAATAGAGTACATTTCTTTGTTCTTCTTTTAACCTGTAATTGCTATTTTTTCTCAACAATATTAAAGATAGAGGTTTCTGCTGAAACTAATGCATTGATGCATGTATGAATTTTCTAAAGACCTTTTCCGTTTAATAATTCAAAATAAGTGTGCATGAGTGATTTTTAATGGAGAGTAATGAATGCATATCATGTTTTGTTTCATTATATAAATATTTCATCGGTTTCTTAGACTTATAACAGGTAAAACATCATTTAATTTTCTGCAGTATGCATATTTTTGTTATGCCTTAAAGCTGTAAATTTTTGATATTTGTTTTAGTGTCCTAGTTAGGCGGATCACATGTCATTTCTTATTCTGTGTTGCTCAAACATTAAGTTATCATAGAACTGAAGAAAATGAGAAGTATAAGGTTTTTTCTCCTTTTCATTTTTCAGGTCCAGTGTTATTTGTTTAATGGGTATATGACATAACTAGGCTCGGAGTCTCCGAAATGTGTACGTCGTACATAAGTCGATTTAGTCTGTTTTAGGTTCTTTGCACTTTAGAAAGAAGGCTAGGACTGTTCCCCTCCGTTTATCTTATCTTATTTAACATTTCAGGAGTACCCAGATTATGTTGCCTACACCACACCAATATTTTTTCTTGATGATTGGTTGAATCTCTATCTTGATAAGTACTCTATGCATGATGATCCTGAAAGTTACCAAGAGAGAAATGAGATTAGCTGCTCGGACTATCGTTTTGTCTACGTGGGATCAAAAGGTTTGAGCATATACTTGATAAACCTTTTTTTATTTATTTTTTTATATATCCATACTTCCTCCGTCCCCCAAATTTGTTCCTATATTTCCTTTTCGGTACGTCCCCCAAATTTGTTCCTACGCCATTTGTGGACACAAATTAACTTAACACTCAACAACTTTTTTTATTAAAACCCGTGCGGAAGATTCCCAAGAACAAATTTTGGTGACGGAGGGAGTATAATTATGATCAATCTATGCCTGATAATTGATGGTGAAATACATATATTGTAAAGCATTTGGAACTTTCGGTTTAAATTGCAGGTACATGGACTCCTCTTCATGCTGATGTTTTCAGGTCGTATAGTTGGTCAGCCAATGTATGTGGCAGGAAACAATGGTATTTTTTATCTCCAAGTCAACATCACCTTGTGTTTGACAGGTATGGATAAAGTTTCCTTCATTTCTGAAAATAGCAGTGTTTTAAGACTCGGCGAGTCTGGTCGATTTCTTCCCGATTGCTCGGTGCTTGCCTTGATTTTTTCCTTCGCGATTTTTCCTAACCTAAGGCGTGAAGAAGTACGGCTCTCACCAGCAGAAGCACGTCTTCTTTATTCTCTCTCCTTCGTCCAACACCTGCTATGAGTGCGCGACTCGTCTTCTCTGAGTTCTCTTTCCGTTCGGCACATATGGAGACGGCTAGGGTTCAAAAAGGAAGAAAATAAGAAGAAGAGAGATGGGAGGAGGCTTGGGTTTCTGGAGAAGAGAAGAAGCACTGTTTGATTTAAATTTGTTTATCTTTTGGTTCTATATTTCAAATCTCATATTTTAATTTATTTTATTTGATCCATTTTAAGTTTTAAAATTTATAAAAACACCCCTTAATTTTTTTGGTATGCATGTTTTGTTAGTTGGATGTGTTGAAAAAACGCCTGTTTTTTAATACGTGGGCATTCAAGAATATTCTGGACCTGATCATATCATATTATTTGTATTAAAATATAGCCTCTCCGCCTATTAAACCCCGAGTAATTGGAACCTCCCCAGTCCCTACCTCACCGATCGTCCCGAGTCACGAGTTTTAGAACATCGAAAATTAGTACTCAAGGTTTTATGTTTTATTCAGGTATATGAAGTCTTCTGTCTATGACATCTTTGAAGATGTTTGCAAATCAAAGTACCCTGGATTTGAGAAGGTGCATTCTGAACTAGGACTGCAAGCTTATCTTTCGGTGTTTTTATTACTTTCAAGTAATTTTTTATTTAATATTTAGTTATCAAATACTCGTCTTTGTCCAGGCAATCTGGTGGGAATGTAATCAGGAACAGAACGAAATCATCTTTGTCCCCAGTGGGTGGTATCATCAAGTTCATAATTTGGTATGATTGACTTTTTTCCTTTTATTTATCTGTAAATTTTTTACAACATTATGTTTCTACAAACGTGCTGCGAGATTTTCTGTATATTTCTGTCGTGACGAAGATGATAGTAGATCCAACTTATGAATATTGATTTCTCAGGAGGATACAGTATCGATCAATCACAACTGGTTCAATGCTTACAACATTTCTTGGGTGGTAATAATATCATTATACAATCCGTAAAATATTTTTGGTTAGTCGTCTAAATTCTTTTTTATTTCACCAGTGGGATTTGCTTTTAAGAGAGTATCACGAGGCTAAGGGATATATTGAAGACATCAAGAACATATGTGAAGATTTTGAGGGACTCTGCCAAAGGAATCTCGCGGCTAATGCAGGTATGCCTTAGTTCACAATTTATATCATTGAGCACTAAGAAAGATGTATTTTGGGAAGCTTGCCTCAACCTATGCGTAAGTTTATTGGAGAACCGGGTGTTTAATTATTAATGTATTATCTAACTAGAAAAATTGCAAAATTAGTTCCTCAACTTTAGGGTAGTAGTAAAATGGTGTTGTAACAAATATGTTTTGCAAGAAAGCCCCCTAATTATATAAATATATCAAGTTTGGTCCTGTTAAAATGCACACTTTACAAAATAGTCAATGTAACTACATAAATATTTCAATTTTGGTCATAGCCGGATTTCAATCACGTTAGTGGGATATATACAATCTCTAGTTTCTGCTGAGGTTAGGCCCAAAATTGAGATGTTTATATAGTTATACCCTATGAAGAACGGACACTCTCCCAAAGTCACATATCTAGCCCCGCCCCGCACGAGTCGAACACTCTGTACATGCTCAACACGCTGCCGACATGCGTATTGGAGAGTAATGTTTTTTTTTTTTTTGGTCGGACACGCCCCCGACACGCAGGGGACACTTGGGGACACGTCCGGGGACACGTTGGGGCTGTTCTTTTTACCTGCTGGGTTGTTTTCTATCTCGTTGTAGAAAAAGAAGGAAAGAGGAAGATAGTGGAGACTACAACTTGACATGCATTGGGCACTTATGGACTAGGCTTCTTTTTATGTAGGGTTTTATTTATTTAATAGTTTGGCACCTATGAGCTGGGTTGATATTTTTTGTTATAGTATTATATTTGTTTGATAATAAGGAAAGATTATATATGAATATATTATATAAATAATGATAAAGTAAAAACATGTCCTCTATGTATTTTTGGAAAAAATTCCGAATCCCATATCCGTGTCGTATCGTGTCGCCTAGGTAGCACCGAGTCGGGGACGGGGACGAAAAACGGGGGCGGGGACGGGGACGGAAAACGGCAAAATCAAAATTTTAAAAAACGGGTACGGCATGGGTACGGCAAGATAAAATATATAAAAATTCTAAATATTCATGGATAATTATAATAAAGTCATTACATAATTTCAAATTAAAAATTCAAACATTACTTAAACATTCAAAGACAACTTAATTTAATATCACAATAATTAAAGCGCTTCAATTCTCAACGATCAACCCTCCTTCCAAATCCGGCTCATCAAGTGAGAGTTCTGCAAACTCTAAATATCCGACCTCCTCCATAGAATCGAATGCATCTCCACCGACATCCCACATCTTAGTTTTCTCATCCGCATATTGCTCGGAGTTCCTTGATAAAAGACGGAGATTATTATGAATGTAAACTAAATCTTCGGCACGACTTGGATTTAACTTGTTCCTCCTAAGCGAGTGAATGAAAGAGTAAGTGCTCCAATTTCGCTCACAACAAGAGGAAGAAGAAGGTTGTCCAAGTAATTTGAAAGCTAAAGTTTGGAGGAGAAGAGTTTGGGCACCAAAGTTAGCCCACCAATTCTTGGGTTCCATACTATGCATCGTTGAAATGCAGTCTTCAAACGGCCCACTCTTGATAGAAAATGACGCATATTCATTCATAACTTTGGTATAATCGGCATCATTGGCAAATAATCTTCTAAAGCATTTCATTCTCTCTTGAGAAATTTCACCATCTCTATGAGGAGCAACTCTTGTGACATCTTCATTAAGCCATTCGTCACTATAAAACCTTCAAAAAAATATTTGTGCAAGTAAGATAATATGTCAACAAAATAAAAATATAAGAATAAAATATGACAATACATAATTGAAAAAAATATACCTCGGATTTAATGAATGAGCTAGACAATGAAGAGGAGTATTATTTTTCGCCCAACGAGCTACTAGGATCTCATAAACAACCGTATAAAATGGGCTAAAATCGGAAAGGAGAAGATTCTCTTTATTATAAATCTCATATTTTACCTTCTCTATCATTGAATCCCACATCTCATATACCAAGTGAAGGCATGGTTTGTCAGAGTCACAAACTCTTATCATTTCATAGATAGGTTTTGTGAAATCAATAATATAACACACTTTGTCCCACCAATCATCATTCAAAATCTTCTCCTTCACAAAGTTTGCCTTGCTCGTGTCATCCTCTCTATAAGAAGTCCATTCATCACTTATGACCATGGCTTGAAGACCCCTTCTGAGAAGCTTCAATCTTTTTAGCATCACAATGATCGAAGCGAAACGAGTATCAGCAACCGAGAGCAATTTAAGAGGAGAGAACCTATTGAATATAGCTAATCTCATGTTGTGGTTCATGATAAATTTTTTTACTTGAACGGCATCACCATGAATATCAGTAATCCAATGGCACTCTCTATATGTTTCCTCGTTGCTCTCCACATTTCTAGCTGCACAAATATTCTTCAAGGCAAGATTAAGAGTATGAACAACACATGGTGTCCAATAAATGTGAGGAAACAGACTCTCAATAATCTCTCCCGCTCCCTTACAATTCGATGCGTTATCAGTTATTATTTGCACCACATTTCTATGACCAACCTCATTGATCACTTCTTTCATCAAATCAGAAATAAAGAATTTATCTTTCACTTGACCAAAACAATTAATTGCTTTAAGAAACATAGGGCCATTACCAGAAGTAGCCATGAAATTGATGAGAGGTTTTCTTGTTGGATCACTCCATCCATCACTCACAATTGTCACTCCTTTCTCTTTCCAAGTTGATTTAAGAGGTTGTAATAACCTCTCAACGTGATTTTTTTCTTGTTGAAGTAAGGTGGTTCTCAACTTATTATAACCAGGGGGTACATAACCAGCAATAGAATGAGTAGCAGCAAAAGTATAAGACCTCAAATAATGTGGATTTCTAGCAAGATTAAATGGCACCCCCCCGGTATAAAACATTCTAGCAATTTCTTGATCTAGTTGAGCTCTTGCTTCAATACCAAATGATCTAGTGATAGGAGATAAGTTAGACTTTCTTTTCTTTGAGGACTCTACATCTCGTTGAGCTTCACTAGGCAAAGGAACTTCTAATGATCCAGACTCGTTTTTACTCTTTTCAAACTCTTCTTCTAACTTTTGCATTTCCAATTTATCAGTTCGACTAACTTTCTTACAAGGTGCAATACCGACATTTTTATTTGAAGCAAGTGCGCTCTTACCCTAGAATAACTTCCGGTTCGAATTTCATTACAAATATTGCATTGAAATCTCCATGTACCTCCCTCTTGACCCGTGTTTCTCTAATCTTGTCACATACCTCCACAATGGAGCCCCATCAATTTGCACCGAGGGCGTTGTATTAACAGATCCACTACCAGTGTTACTATCAAGATTATCACTTTGTTCACGAGAAGAAGTCATAATAAAAAACTGCACCCAAATAAAAGAAATAAAGCAAGTTTAATAATTTATCTAATCTAAGAAAATACAAATAATACAATAATAATATAAGTTCTTCAGTTCTAGGGTTTCAATTTAATGTACAGTTTCAATTTAATCTGCAGCAATCGATTCAATCAATAAAAAACCAATTAATCAAACAAAATTGGTACTTCGAATTTCAGTTTCAAGAAAAAAAAAAGGGAAAAAAAGGGAATAGGAGGCGAGTGAACGAGAGAAAGAGTGGAGGAGAAGTAGGGGAGAGAGAGAATATACCTGTGCTGCTGCTGGCCGCCGGAAAAGATGGTGCTGCTGCTGGCCACCGGAAAAAACAGAGAAGAAGAAGAGAGAAAAGTTGGTGTTTGTGCTGCGTGCGTCGCCGTCGGATCTGAAGAGAAGAAGAGAGAAACCCGCTGCTAGCTATACTTATATATAATTATATTTCTGTTTTTTATTTTTTTTAATTTTATTTCCTAAAAACGGCCCGGGGACGTCCCCAACAAGCTACTGGGCCGTCCCCATTTTTGGGCTGCCGTTTTCGATTTTAAGAAACGCCGAGGGGACGTTTCCGCGGCGTACCCGCACCGTCCCCGTCCCCGGGACGTCCCCGATCCGGCAACGGCTGCAAATCTGAAGAACCCGTGCATTATAGCGTGTCGCTTGTCGAGTCCATGTTGCATAGGTTATAGGACTATTTTGCAAATCTTGCATTTTTCAGGATCCAAATTGAGATATTTACTATTTTGCAAATCTTGCTTTTTCGTGGGACCATTTTGTTACCGCCGGGAACTTGTAGAATCAAAGTTAGCCAAATTATGGGTTGGTTTTTCATTATTGTGCTTCTAATCTTATTTATCTTTTTTCTTGTAGGCATGGATTTCCGAGATTTTTTCATCCTCATGATCCGGTTCGCCGTAGCCAGCTTGATCTTACTTTACCAACTATCAGTCGATATTAGAAATATCGAACGTAGTAAATCTCAAATGGTTCAGCTCTTACTATTCAACCTTAAAAACATCAAATGCATCTCCTTGAAAATGAAATCTGAATCTGCATGGCAGAATCGTGGTATTGCTATGATAAATCTCGTGGATACCATCGAGGATGGGTCGTTTATTGATTTCTGCAATGCTCTGGCAAGAAATTATTGCACGGCGTGTAACCACAGTGAAATAAATTTCTATCCGAATCAATTCTTGTTGGAACACGAGGAAATCAGTCTTTTCGATCTTTTTAAATCTCGTATTTGTAATCCTGACGACCTGGTTTCGTTTTTAGACTGTGCTCTCAAACTACTAGGAATTGAAGGTTGACGGTTACTTATTCGAGCTTTTATAATTCAGAAAGTTGTTAAGAGCTGCATCATGGCTGGATTTTGCCATTATGCTGCAATGGAGGTTTTTTGCACAATTCAACTCAAAGGTATGAAGAAATTCTGCAGAAGTATTATAGTATGTAATAAATTATGTACAATGTTTTAGCTATCTTGAACTACTCTAACTATTTATTGTCTGATATTTATTTTTTTTCGATTTTTTTTTTCTTTTTTCTTCGGATTATTTACGAAGATACCCTTGAGATCCAGTCTACTTAAGAAAAGAAAGGATCTATACCTTTCAAATCCATTATTGATATGTGTTTCTATTTTACGATCAACATCCTCCCTCGAGGTTTTGTATTACCTCGAGGTTTGTGTACGTACTTTTTTTTTTGGCATTTTGTCATGTTTCATGATCTATATGACGATTTTAAATCAATTCTGTATCGGGAACCCATCCTCGTCTCATGATATTTTTTTCATGCAAGTGATTACGATGACGACGGTCTTGGAATTTCATCTTATTTTTATTTCATATGATAGTTGAAACCGGAGGGAAAATCTGCTGTAAATTTGGTACTTTACTTTTTGCATGATTTTATAGTATTAATTAATTTGACGTTAGAAATTAACATTATAATATTTATTCCACCGATCCTAACATTGTTGGATTTAAAGTGCATTTGATGTTGATGATGATGACGGCTCGTTTTTGGCATACTTCCACCATATATATATATATATATATATATATATATATATATATATATATATATATAGGGATTGATTCAAATGAAAATTATTTCTTAAAATGGGAATGTTGGCTAAATCATAATTGTTGATGAACAAAGATGAATGATCAAGATTAATCGAGCGGTCGAGATTTTGTTTTATCCCCTTTTATAGCATTTTTACTCTTGAGACTTTCAACTCCTCTTTTGTACTACATTGATGTGGACCATTAGTTATTGGCTGGTCATTTCTTTGACCATTTATAATGGTACACTTTCCAAATGATAAATTTCTAAAGTACAAATCAGACTACTTCTGGAGTAAATGTACAGATTACTGGTTTCTTTTGGGACTGTATCCTCTGCTTTGACTACACACATCCGCACGGTGTGTGTGCGCGTGACAGATCCTACGCACAGCAGTGCACAATATCGTGTTGTGCACTGCAGAGGATCTAGATCCGTTTCTTTTTACAGTTACACACAAAAGCAGGCGTCTTAATTACGACCCCTTTGCTTCTAAAAAGATACTCCTTCCGTCCCACCGATTTTGGTTCATATTCTTTTTTGGACCGTTATAAGATACTTGGTCATTTCTCTTGTAAGGCACCTTTATCTCTCACAGTTTTGAATATTATATATTTATACCATCATTTTGAATATTATATATTTACATTTCAATTGAGGATTTATTTACATTTCTCGCCTGATCTATTGAGGATTTCAATTAATATATTTATTACATATATTTGTACTTTTATATGGAAAATCCACGTTTTCTCGATGCGAGAAGTTTGTTTGTTTTAATTAATGAATTTGTCTGTGTTTTTTTTCTTTTTGTTGAGGGATAGACGAAAAACTCCCCCCACCTGTATCAAAGGTCCCTTGATCAGGCGGGTGTTAAATCGAGAGATGTGCACTAATGGCAGCTCTGCAAGGAAGAGGACCAACGAGACACGAACCCAACAACAAACCTTGTAATATTTCAGCAAAGTATTGTCACCACACGGATTCGAACCCGCGAAGTCGAAGTGTTTCCACTCCAATCACCTTGCAACTTACCATCAGTCTATGCCCCTGGGAACAATGAATTTGTTGTACCTTTAGGCGTCGTCTATTGTTTCTAGAAAAATTGAATAGTGTTGAAATGTTGGTTAATATTTGAAAAACATTGTGTTTATTTGACAAAATTATTTGGATAATATATATATAAAGAGGTTTGGGTTATTCTAAAAAGTGTCTTATAATAAAAAGTGTAGGAAGAATTATGGGAGTGACATGTGTCATCCCTCATTCCACATCATATGACATGTGTCACCCCCACACCCATCCACCCACCCACCCCCCACCACCCCACCCCCGCGAAAAGTTTTTTTTTTCCTGCCAAATTTTTTTTTGGGGAAAAAAAATTAAAAAGTTCCCGTCAAAATTTATAAGTGCATCACATTTATAAAGTTACTGCATCATAGTTATAAAGCTACTGCATCACAATTATGATTTAGTGCATTAAGGTTATAAGTTACGGCATCATAGTTGATGCACTTAACTGTTAACTATGATGCAGTAACTTATAACTGCGATGCAGTAAAACTTATTATTATTGCATCACAATTATGATTTAGTGCATTAATGTTATAAGTTACTGCATCATAGTTGATGCACTTAACTGTTAACTATGATGCAGTAAAACTTATTAATGTGATGCACCAAAACTTATAACCATGATGCACCAAAAATGGTGCATCACACTTATAAGTTTTTGGCGGGAAAAAAAAAAATTTTGGCCCCCAAATTTTTTTTTTTGGCGGGAAATTTTTTTTTCGTGGGGGTCGGTGGGGGGTGGGGGGGGTGGGGGGGGGGGGGGTGGGGGTGCCACATGTCATATGATGTGGCATGATGATGTGGCAAGTTGACACATGTCACTCCCACAATCCTCCTACACTTTTTATTATAAGACCATTTTTAAAATAACCCCACCATATATATATATATATATATAAAAATCAATTATTTATTATAATAGATTATTACATTAAATATATTGTTGACTAATTTATGTCACATGTAATAGTGAATTAATTAAACTCACCTCATAATGAGAATTTAATCTTGTCCACAAATTTTATTTTTAGCTCTAATCATTTAAAGTAAACATGCAATTAGGTTGCATAGGATAATACTCCATCTGTTCCGTTTAAAGCTCGACAAGTGGTCTAATTTTAGTATTTTTAGGAAAATGAATAGATGTGGTAGATTTGTAAGTCGTATAAGTTCGATTCGATTCGAGTCCATTCGATTCGATTCGATTCGATTCGAGTCCATTCGATTCGATTCGATTCAACTCAGCTCAATTTTTTTTTATCTTATTACTATTATTAATCTTAATTATTATTGTTATTATTACTAATAATATTACTATTATCGTTGTTGTTGTTAATTACTACTATTATTATTTACCATTATTATCATTATTATTTACCCTTAATATATATTTCATTCGATTCGATTCCATTCGATTCGATTCGATTCGATTCGAATCCATTCATTCGATTCGATTCATTCATTCGATCAAAAAAACCAGCTGCTTCGTGATAATAAGTATTTAGTGGTGATTAAATGATGTGGTTATGACTATTTGATTAGAGTGTGTTTTTTTGGTAAAGTGTTTGATGAGAGTGTGTGGATTATAGATATAAAATTTATTAAAAAACAAAATAAATAAATAAATATAGAAGTTTGTATGAGATCAGGATGGGGAGAGTATACTATATGTACCAAAATGACAACTACTATAATTGTGGCCTAATTGTATGTTTGGTAATAATAAAATGACATATATAATATTTTTTAAATTTATTTAATTAAATCAAAAATTAATTTACAAATTCATTTATTGAGATATTATTTAAAATAGCATCTCAATTCTCAATGAGCTAACTGACAAACACGTGGCTTATCAGTTAGAATACGGAACGCACCCCAAGGCCATATCAAATTGATTGTTCCGCCCAACAAATTTCTATTATATAAATGAATTATAGAAAAAACTATCTGGATTGAGATTTTCTAATAAAAAAATTTATACAGTGGAAATTGAGTCATATCGATAATTTTTATTTAACCAGTAATCGGGGCCGATCTTAGGGTAGGCTATGAGCGCGTCGGTTCAGGGTCCAACTCAAATAGGGCCCTTTTCTTTTACTTCAATATATGACTCGAAACTGAAAAAAAAATACATACCCATATATGGTTGGTCTGACCGTGTACGAAAAACAACATTGAAACAATTCGTGCTTTGCTCAGTTGCGATTTGTCAATGGTGGAAAGAAGTTTTTCAAAACTGAAGTTGATTGAAATATACTTGAGGTCATCGATATCATAAGAGAGATTGAATGATTTGGTTACTTTGTCAATTGAGAAGGATATGTTGGAGAAAATCAATGATGAGATTATAAGTAATTTTGCATCACAAAATGCTCGAAGAAACCGCTTTTTAGGATTTCATGATTTTTTGTTATATTTTAACTTGGATTTGATTTTATGTTCCCCAAATTTTTGTACTCTTCGTTATTTCTTTCAATAAATTGAAATAAAATACTCTTTATTTGATGGTGTTTTCACTAATAAGAGTTTTGAGGCACAAAATTTTAATGAGGCTCATTGTACATTATTCCGTTTTGTTTAAAAAATAGATAAAACGAGGCATTATCCAACCCGTGCGATGCACGGTCTTTGGTTGAATATCTACGTATTTTGTACGTAATGTTGGGACAGACGGTTGAATGAGCAGATGGCAGAATTTAAATACCTTTTAGAGAAGTTTATATGTTTTTTTTATTGTTATTGTCCTTTTATTTTAGTCTATGTAATTAGTTATATGAAATGAGGCTTTACTAACCCGTATGTTGCTCCGGGGTTGTTTTTGGTTTATTCAACCCGTGCGATGCACCGATTGTATCTACGATTTCATAGCTAAAATTTAACCATCTTGTAATTTATATTATCATTTAAAAATTCATTTTAATCACCTTGTGTATTAGAAGGTGCACATGTTTTGTACGTAATGTTGGGCAGACAGTTGAATGAGCGGATGGCAGGATTTAAATGCCTTTTAGAGATTTTGTACGTAATGTTGGGGCAGACGGTTGAATGAACAGATGGCAGAATTTAAATGCCTTTTAGAGAAGTTTATATGTTTTTTTATTGTTATTGTCATTTTATTTTAGTCTATGTAATTAGTTTTATGAAATGAGGCTTTACTGACCCGTATATTGCTCCGGGGTTGTTTTTGGTTTATTCAACACGTGCGATGCACCGATTGTACCTAAGATTTCATAGCTAAAATTTAACTATCTTGTAATTTACACTATCATTTAAAAGTTCATTTTAACCACCTTGTGTATTAGAAGGTGCATTTGCATTGTGATGTTTATCATAACTTTTGTATTTAAATTAGTTTATTTACATTAAAAGTTACAATTAAAATATACTCTTCATATATTTACAATTAAATGTTACAATTAAATCCCCATTCCACATTAAATTAAGGGGGATAAGTATTATATAGTATAGATATTATGTTAAGTATAGCCAACTAAATATCTGGACAGATCATGTCAGTAACCATACTATAAATTATGATATAAATTATGTAGATGAGATGATATATTTTAATTCGATATTATAAAACTCGTCAATTCTCTATTTTTAAATCAATAACAAGTAAAAAAGAAAATATAAGTATAGAAATTAATATTAGAGATTAATTCTGCATTATTATGTAAATAAATGAAAGATCTACCATCGTCACGATGAAAGTATTTGTAATAAATTTAATAGTAAATATATATGTGTGTGTGGGTATAGTATTAAATATTATAAAATTTCTGTAAATATATTGATAATAATGAAATACGTACTTTTCGAATTGCGTAATAAGGTAATGGATTATAATATATGAATGACTATTATGCTCCTGATTAAATTATGTAATTACATTTGTGTCATTAAAATTTACTATATTTCAATTTTATAATAGATAATTGGATATAAAATAGTATAAAATAAAAAATAATCAAAAGATTAGATCGTTAGAGACGGCCTAATGGAGATATGTTTTATGAAGGGTGATAGGGCAACATCCCGAATCACACCCTGATATACACCCCGTGTTTTATGAGTATTGTACCCCATGCTTTACAGATAAATATTCATAATAATATTATAATAAAATTAATATTAAAACACGCGGTACAACACATATAAAATACAGGTGTGCTTGCGTGTAATTTAGGGTGTTTGCCCTTGTCATGTTTTATTTGCCTGTGCACTTGCACATAAAATAAGTCTCCGATCCTTATCACATTCCGTGTCCCACTCACTGTGTCGGCACATTTTCTGAGGCCTAAATCAAACTACAATGTTTTAGTTTAATTAAGGGTATTACTAAACACCGCCCAAAATTACTAGCCACCGCTCTATAAGATTACCTTTTTATCTATTTCAAGTCTTTCATTATTTCTAAACACCACACCACACCAAAATCTTTCAAACTCAAGCTTTTCGAATATAACACACAATCAAATATATATCGTCAATATTATCGACAACTACGAAAATGGACGGGAATTCGCATCTGGAGGTAATTTTTCGTAGAAAATGACGCAGACGTCTGAATATTCCGCTTGTTCCATGGTACAGGCGTCCCCAGATTCCGCCTGGACCATGGTACAGGCGTCTGGTGCGGACGCTCTGTCCTAGGTCTAGGCGTCTAAACCAGACGCCTGAACCATGGTCAGGCGTCGATTGACGCCGTGCCATGGCCAAGCGTCCGATTCAGACGCTCAACAGTGGCCGGGCGTCAAGCCATACGCCTCGGCCATGGTCAGCGCAATTTTGGGCCTTTGGACCCTTTTTTTGCTCGATTTTAAATATTAATAATAATATTATTGGTATTATTATTAACATTGTGTCAATTAAAAATTTCAGGTTATATTGGGAGAATTTGAAGGCGACGGCGTTGATTATAGTGGTTATTTCGTTAATGACGAAATATTCGCTAGTGATTGTGATGCGATTGCTTGGGCGAAAAAAATTGCTCTTCAAATTGGTTTCGAGTTGATCATTTCATCGTACAAGAATAAAAGAAAGACAAAGCTATTGAGATGTAACCGTGGTGAACGGTACAGAGGGGTATTAAGAGATTTGGATGTCGCTGTTCGAAAGGACACAAAGACGAAAGCATGCAAGCGTACATTTCAGATAAAGGCCGAACAATTGCATGACTTGAGTGGTTGGATAATCAGACCGATATCTGGGAGTAAGGGTATGCACAATCACCCATTTATTGTTTATCCGGAGGGGCATCGTCAAATGAGTGGACTGAGTAAATCGGCCAAACAAGTTGTTCGTGAGATGAGTGCTGCTCAAGCCAAGCCGTGTGCCATCTTGGCGGCCATTCAGAATAAATTTCACGAGGACAAACCGACTAGACGACATATCTATAATTATAGAGACCAAATGAGGAAGCATGATTTTGAAGAAAGAGATGTCGTCGGTCAGTTTCACCATTTGGCTGTGACGAATAACTACGTACATTGGACGCAGGCCGACCCGGATACAAATGCTGTTACCCACGTGTTCATGGCACATCCAACATCAATCAACTTAATCCGGACCTACAGATGGTTCATTGGCATGGATTCCACCTACAAAACGAATAAGTACAAGATGCCATTTCTCGAGATAGTCGGGATGACTCCATGTAACAAGAACTTCCTAATCGCCGATGCAATTATGAAAGATGAGACCGAATCGAGCTACGCGTGGGTGTTACAGAAGTTGAAAATTTTGCTTGGGTTTGATGTTCATCCGACGGCTATTGTTACGGATCGCGAGTTGGGATTGATGCGTCTATTGAAGAGATATTTCTAGAGAGTGCCCACTTACTTTGCACATGGCATATTAATAAGGATGTTGAAGACAAGGTCTACAGAATTTGTGGAAAAGATAAAGAAATGGGCCAAAGGTTTAAAAATGGGAAATGGAAGAAAATCATGGAAGCGGCGACCGAAGAGGAATATGATCAACCGGTGCAACTCATGAAGGATACATGGAGATGGAATCCTAAGGTGATATCATACGTTGAGGGTACATGGCTAAAATACAAGGAGATGTTCGTTGTTGCGTGGACGAATAAAGTGCTTCATTTTGGAAACACAACCACTTGTAGAGTTGAGAGTGCACATGCCGAGTTAAAGCAATGGCTTAATTCTTCCACCGGAGCCCTCGATACCGTATGGACTAAAGTGAACCAGGAGATTGAATCACAACTTACGCAGATCAGATACACACTTGAACAGTCTAGGTGTCGTACATGCGTGGTGTATTCTGATTTTCCGTTCAACTACTTGCGCTGTCGTGTTTCCCATCATTGTCTGCGATTACTGTCGAATGAATTGACACGTATGAGAGAATTAAGTGATCAAGTGTACGATCGTTGCGGTTGTTCACTCCAAACCACCCATCAGATTCCTTGTGCGTGTGAGCTCAAGAGACATATGGAATCGCGGACCCCATGCAGTGTTAGTCGTCTTCACATATTTTGGCAAACACTTATTATTAGTGATGGTGGGGACACGACCGAATTTGTCGATCCTTCTACCGGTGCTGAATCGGAGGACCAGCGGTACTTTCAGGCCCTTGTCGATGAGGTCAGACAGAGCGATCCTGCAGTTGTCCGTAACGTATCACTTATGATCCACGATCATCTTCACCCTGATCAAACGCGTTACGTTGAACCACAAGTGAATACGGCAGTTAAGGGTCGACCAAGAGGAAGTTCATCGACTAGACACGATCCTAGTGGTTGGGAGTATAACCAAAGGGGTCGTGGTCGTTCCCGCTCGTCCAGTGGTCGTGGCCGCAGCTCTTCTGCATCAGTCCACAATGCGTCTTCATCAGGTATGAACAAATTTATTATTACTATGTCTTTTTTTATATTGGACTAGGATACTTATGTATTACATGTTAAATAAAAAGATAATTTTTATTAGAAACAAAAATAAAAATAGTCTTCTTGACTAATTTTTTATATTTATATGTTACAAGTTAAATAAAAAACGTCAGGAATAAAAATAAAAATAGTCTTCTTCACTAATTTTTTATATTTATATGTTACAAGTTAAATAAAAAAACGTTAGGAATAAAAATAAAAATAGTCTTCTTGACTAATTTTTTATATTTATATTGTTATGAGAAATTTTTTTGTAGATGTATTATTTTTTGAAGTTTTTCAATGAGTTGTATCTTTTTAAGTTCGATAATATGTAATATATTGAATATGTGTTTGTAGATGGACACCACCTAGTGGAGATTGGTATATATCACCATATCGACAAGATACCGGGAATTATTTTGCCGTTTGTTGAAGGTTATCTTGATGTCCCCGGAGACGGTAATTGCGGATTTCGTGTTATCGCCGACTACATATTTGGCGACCAAGATAAATGGCGTATTGTACGTGTATGCATTGCAAATGAAATTATGGCTAACTGTACACTCTACCGATCGATCTACTATGATGGGATTGAACATGAGGTTCGACGTATTACATGGGATGGTGGTGTGTGTGGATCGGATCATTGGATGGCTATTGCTGAAGATTTATTCCCTATTGCTACTATTTTCAATGCCGCTGTCATACTATTCGGATTCGGAAACGGTAGATCTTTATTTGCATGTCTCGCTGTGCTGCCGTTGAAAGCACCATCAACGGCAACACGGCCTAGCCAAGAGATTGTCATTTGTCATTTCGGAGATACGTACAAACATTTTATTCGTCTAGATTTAATGCCTAATTTTTGTAACACCCCCAGAATCAAACCGGGAATATTACACGCCGTAGACCCTCTCCGTGAGGATCCACCAGGCTAGACATCAAAACCACACAATAAATTACATACCGACATGATAAAATACCAAATCCGTAGACCATCTTGGTCTTTCGTCACAACGTACAAGTCAAAAATACACATCTCTATCTCGACTCATACCCATGCAAGGGTAAAATATACTCACAAACCAAAAGTACGACAGAAGAAAGACCATACACAAACTCGGACTGACTGTATCCAACACTGGCCTTCGTGTGATTAGTATCATTCGCCTTCCATCATCCTTCGCGCCGATCCTGTGTTTTGCTCCCAAACTGCATGTACGGATGCAACAGACATCCACCCCGAATACTCGGGGTTAGCAAACTCCACTGTTTTGCTAGTACAAGTATAAAGTGCAAATACGAGCCATACAAAACACATTCCGAGAATACAACAAAAGACTTCCCGAGCTATTTGATAATTAAAGTAGTTCAAGTCTTGAAAGTAGAAACCAAAACAAGAAAGCACTTTGAAAACATTTTCAAATCTCGGGAGTTTTCGAAAACATTTGCGATAGTAAAGTTCTTAATTCTTCAAAAGCCACTTAGGGTCACCGCCCCAATATTCATTTTCCAAAAATGCAAATTCGATTAACAAAACACGGGGTTCACAACCCAACTCATTCCAGTCATCAATACAGGGTCCACGACCCGTTCATTCACTTCAATTCACTTCCAACGACACGTTACACACAACACATTATTTTTATGCCATTTTAGCCAAACACCAAGACTCGATATATAATGTCTCTCGACTCCGAGCAACAAACATTGTGATACTCCGTACATATCACAATTAATCAACAGTACAAACACTCTGGCAATTCTCGCGACCCGGTCCAGCCCTCCGGTCCCGCCGTAAGGCCACCAAGTCTGTGTGCCCGTCGAGCAATCCCGGTGAGAATGCCCACTCGAAGTAACTCTCGCGACCGGTCCAGCCGCTAAGCCACCAGTCCCGTGTGACCCGTCGAGTCAATCCCCGAGTGAGAGTACCCGAGAAAAATCTTACAACTCTCATCAATTCACATTTCCAAACCGCAATCCTCAAGAGTCAATCACAATATATATAGTCGAGGTATTTTGCTAAAATGGCCATATTATCCAACACATACTCACGACCCAAAATTTATACTATCCACAAAGAAACACACCATCTAAACAAAGACCAATCGACACAACCAATATCACACGAGTTCACACATTCACACACATCCGCATGACTCCACACAAATTCTTAACAAAATGATTGAACTTTAACTTACCAACAACAAAATCACACATAATGGCATCACTCGAAAATAATGTGATCCTATACTCGACACCAATACGCATAGTCAATTAAGCACATTAATTCCCGAACACAAGAATCCTCTTTAAATAAAACTATGATTATAGTTATAACGATTCTTTAGAAAAATGGTTGTGAACAATTGTTTAACACATATCGTCAATTCTCAATCATCATATTCACAAAATACGTAATGTATGGGCAAGATACTTGCCTCGATAGTCGATGCCGGACACTCCGACGAACATGGCTCAACCGGAAAACCTCGAACGTCCCCAACTCTCCGGCGAAAACGACGGTAACACTACCAATCAGAAAACCGCGAACGGAAGGGTTCCGACTCAAGTTCTTCGCAAGGAACCTGACCCTAACATAATACCGTCAATAATCAACGATCGTACGAGGAAGAATAATCGTAGAACGCCCAAAACCCCCTCTAAGGATTTTCACCGGACACCTTCAAGGCACCGATTAGGAACTCAACAAAACGAAGAATCTTTAACAATCGAACCATGGATCAACAAGGAAATTGGTATAAAACAACTTAATAATCATCAATCCCTCACTATTCTAAGATATAACGAATCAAACGGACGAAATCAACAAAATCCCCAATTTTTCCCAAAACTAGGATTTTAAGAAAACTAACCTTGATTCGCTGGATTGAAGGATGTTATGGAGTGATTAATCGATGATATAAGCTCCAAAACTTCGTGGATTAGTTGTATAATAACATGCCTTCATGATCTCCAATGACCCAGCCGCGGAAGAGAAAGGGAGAAAATGAAAAATGAGTGCAAACAGGACTGCTCGTTAATATTTATACTGGTGCAGCCTAGCGTGCGCTAGACTGCCGAGCTAGCGTGCGCTAGCGGGCGGTCATGGTCGAGAATGTTCGGCCGGGCCCGCCATCATGCGGCCGAAACGTGCGGCTGTCGGCCCGACCACATTCCGAGACTTCTGGCTCGGCAGTAGCGTCTGCGACAGCCGGCGTGGCGTGCGCTCCGGCCGGCCGTCGCGTCTTGATGTCCGTGATGGCGTGCGCTACTGCCGATCCTCCCGATCCTGAACCTTTACGCCCCCTTGCCTCGGTCGACTAGCGCGCGCCTAACCGGCCATAGCGTGCGCGCCTCCGGCCGTAGCGTGCGCTACTTCCGGCCAGTGGCGTGCGCTCGCGGTTCTGTCAACCGCCCGGCCGATCGCACTCGTCCGGCGATTACTGCTCGCAGCCGTCCGGCCACCGTCCCCAACCGTCCGGCCAGTGTCCGACCACCATGATTCGACGACTCGATTTTCTGAAATCGCACGGAACGAACACGACAAAATACTCGGGGACAACATCATCGGTCCGAAATGAAAACAACGGATAACAAATCATCACCTACGGTCTTAGACGCCAAAATCAGTTGTCGAGAAAATAATACCGGAACTCGACAACCGGGAAATATCCGAAAAAAAAAATCCAAAATAACCGGAACGAAAATCGTGGGTATTACATTCTACCCCCCTAAAAATAAGTTTCGTCCCGAAACATAAAACAAAAGCAAGGCGACTCTCGACAACACACCAGAACTCCATGCAGTATAAAGTCACTACGATCCGATTCAATACGCAAGAATGCTTACGAAAAGCAACGAGCATGAATCGTTGCGGTTGATAAAACCGAGCAATACAAAAATCAAGTCACGATTCCAACGCTGAAAGGTATGAAATTCCAATAACTCACATATTTGGAAGATCAAATACGAAGACAATTTCCCAACACTTATGAAAATCGCAAAATGGCCCAGATGTACAATAATCACGATTTCGAGGTCAAACGATAATGATTGGACAACGACGAACGAATAGCAATGATCGAACAACAACGATAACCTTTGAAGTACATGCCTCAATTCAAGACATCAATAACTTGTAGGAAGCACGAGGTGTTAGTTTCGAACACGGTTCACAAGAAATCGATCCGAACATGGAAAGATCACAACGATATGCACATCAATTTGGATCAATATCAGAACTCGCTCGAATGACAAATGAGAGAAACAACACAAGATCAGAAGCATTAACGAACACAATCGCCTCAATACGGTCGAGCAAAACGGAAACGAGAGGAAGAAAAAAAATGCGGGCATTACATCATATCACCTTTAAAAGAGGTTTCATCCCCGAAACCTAAACAACGAAACGAAGTGTTTGAATATCAACCTTCCCGGCTATACCCTCTTGGTCCCGCATCTAGTCTCCATAACCAATCAGATCATGTCACGCGGTCATCGCGTCATCCCTCGGCATACTAAGCGGATTCTCACTCAATACGATTGCACCACTTCGCAAAAACAAATATGCTAAAGTACCAACTTAGCATGACATATCACATAAGGTAACCAATAACAACTCGCAAAGAAAATCCACGAGGTATCCCTTTAAAGAAAATCTTTTGAAAATCATTGGATTTGTATGTTATTCAAAATAAACTTTAAAAGTACTTTTGGTACCTCGGGTTATTTCATCAAAACTTGTAATCAACATACTCTAACCGCCTCATTTGAAATCATTTGCCAAAATAATAATTCCTTGTAACCAAGCGTTATCAAAATCGTCATGCCTTTACTCATCATCATCACCGTTAACAACCAACAAGTTAACCATGCAAGATCATCAAACCATTCCTACATACTCTAACATTTCCAAATCCGAGTTTGAACTTTACATCGAGTGAGATTTTTCATCTTTCACTATATATTTTGAAAAGAAATCGTATTGGTTTTTGAAAAAAAATATTTTATGATGTGAAAGATTTTTGAAAATCATGTACTCGAATTATTCGAAAATACAATAGTACGTTAAAGTCATTTCTGAAAATTCTCCCAACACTACACAAGAATCAACGACGGTAACATTTTACAAAATGTTCAAGGTATTTTAAAACAACTTTTTCAATACCGTCGAGGTTTTATTTGAGAATCCTAGGCCGGCTCGCAATTTCAAACAATTTCCAAAGTTCATACAAAGCCGCCGGCTTAATCGCAACGTCAAATTAATTTCAAAAATTAATTCCCGCAACTTGCACAAACTTATGAAAGTTTTAGGAAAACATTTTGAACACACACACACAACAGACATAATTTATCGACTCACCGAACAAAATCAATTATCACTGAGTGCGAATGAAAGGTCACAACACACGTTCACACAAAACGGTTGTCATCATTATACAACGCACATAGGATACAGTCACAGACGACTGACTGCAGAAAGTTAGGCCTAACGGCAAAAATGCGATTCCACATCCTCTGTCCCAGCTAACTAACGTACGTTACAACAATTATTTAGCGTGCGCTATCCATGCTGCATTAGCGCGCGTTACAACAACATTAGCGTGCGCTACTCATGCCACATTAGCGCGCGCTAGCCTTGTACTTAGCGTGCGCTAACAGCTCAAATTCAGCACGTGATTGCGAATATATATACGACATTATTAGAACCGATAGTTACAAATGAACAACGACAGCATACGAATCTAAATGCCATCGATTCACAAGCTTACAACACTTCGCGAGCAACCATCAAAGGACAACTGTCATCCAGGATCGAAATCCCGTCTATTAATAAAGAGAGCTATCTTAACTCATACCGAACGACTTAGCATTCACATCACTATTTTAATCTAAAACTGGCATCACTGCCCGAACAACAAGAACATCATCACGTATTTCTCGACTAACAGTCATAAAACCGATAAGTTGAAAACGAGAGTCACGTCTTGTCTACGTTTTGTAAACTTCACTTGGATTCAAAAAATCGTGTTTTGAAAACTTATAATACAAGATGAAAATAAAATATCGGTAGTTGGAATTCTCCAAAAATTTTGACCTTGAGCTCATCATACGAAAATCAAACAACATAGGCCACATACTCACAAATCACCTTTAACTCCACATCATAACACAAAATCATACGGCTAGTATATCAAAAGGCACAATATAGTAGGGAGACTTACATCCACAGGTCGCACGAAGATGATGGCTGCACCTCGATACTAATCACGACCGACATCACCGACGACGCGTCGCGACACGACTTAGACAAACACAATATGACAGGACAAGACACGACAATACCCGACTGGACCCGACAGCCTAGGTTTCCGCAACCTAAGCTCTGATACCATAAATGTAACACCCCCAGAATCAAACCGGGAATATTACACGCCGTAGACCTTCTCCGTGAGGATCCACCAGGCTAGACATCAAAACTACACAATAAATTACATACCGACATGACAAAATACCAAATCCGTAGACCATCTTGGTCTTTCGTCACAACGTACAAGTCAAAAATACACATTTCTATCTCGACTCATACCCATGCAAGGGTAAAATATACTCACAAACCAAAAGTACGACAGAAGAAAGACCATACACAAACTCGGACTCACTGTATCCAACACTGGCCTTCGTGTGATTAGTATCATTCGCCTTCCATCATCCTTCGCGCCGATCCTGTGTTTTGCTCCCAAACCTGCATGTACCTGGATGCAAAAACAGACATCCACCCCCGAATACTTGGGGTTAGCAAAACTCCACTGTTTTGCTAGTACAAGTATAAAGTGCAAATACGAGCCATACAAAACACATTCCGAGAATACAACAAAAGACTTCCCGAGCTATTTGATAATTAAAGTAGTTCAAGTCTTGAAAGTAGAAACCAAAACAAGAAAGCACTTTGAAAACATTTTCAAATCTCGGGAGTTTTCGAAAACATTTGCGATAGTAAAGTTCTTAATTCTTCAAAAGCCACTTAGGGTCACCGCCCCAATATTCATTTTCCAAAAATGCAAATTCGATTAACAAAACACGGGGTTCACAACCCAACTCATTCCAGTCATCAATACAGGGTCCACGACCCGTTCATTCACTTCAATTCACTTCCAACGACACGTTACACACAAAACATTATTTTTATGCCATTTTAGCCAAACACTAAGACTCGATATATAATGTCTCTCGACTCCGAGCAACAAACATTGTGATACTCCGGACATATCACAATTAATCAACAGTACAAACACTCTGGCAATTCTCGCGACCCGGTCCAGCCCTCCGGTCCCGCCGTAAGGCCACCAAGTCCCTGTGTGCCCCGTCGAGCAATCCCCAGGTGAGAATGCCCACTCGAAGTAACTCTCGCGACCCGGTCCAGCCGCTAAGCCACCAGGTCCCCGTGTGACCCCGTCGAGTCAATCCCCGAGTGAGAGTACCCGAGAAAAATCTTACAACTCTCATCAATTCACATTTCCAAAACCGCAATCCTCAAGAGTCAATCACAATATATATAGTCGAGGTATTTTGCTAAAATGGCCATATTATCCAACACATACTCACGACCCAAAATTTATACTATCCACAAAGAAACACACCATCTAAACAGCACCAATCGACACAACCAATATCACACGAGTTCACACATTCACACACATCCGCATGACTCCACACAAATTCTTAACAAAATGATTGAACTTTAACTTACCAACAACAAAATCACACATAATGGCATCACTCGAAAATAATGTGATCCTATACTCGACACCAATACGCATAGTCAATTAAGCACATTAATTCCCGAATACAAGAATCCTCTTTAAATAAAACTATGATTATAGTTATAACGATTCTTTAGAAAAATGGTTGTGAACAATTGTTTAACACATATCGTCAATTTTCAATCATCATATTCACCAAATACGTAATGTATGGGCAAGATACTTGCCTCGATAGTCGATGCCGGACACTCCGACGAACATGGCTCAACCGGAAAACCTCGAACGTCCCCAACTCTCCTGGCGAAACGACGTAACACTACCAATCGAAAACCGCGACGGAAGGGTTCCGACTCAAGTTCTTCGCAAGGAACCTGACCCTAACATAATACCGTCAATAATCAACGATCGTACGAGGAAGAATAATCGTAGAACGCCCAAAACCCCCTCTAAGGATTTTCACCGACACCTTCAAGGCACCGATTAGGAACTCAACAAAACGAAGAATCTTTAACAATCGAACCATGGATCAACAAGGAAATTGGTATAAAACAACTTAATAATCATCAATCCCTCACTATTCTAAGATATAACGAATCAAACGGACGAAATCAACAAAATCCCCAATTTTTCCCAAAACTAGGATTTTAAGAAAACTAACCTTGATTCATTTGGATTGAAGGATGTTATGGAGTGATTAATCGATGATATAAGCTCCAAAACTTCGTGGATTAGTTGTATAATAACATGCCTTCATGATCTCCAATGACCCACCGTGGAAGAGAAAGGGAGAAAATGAAAATGAGTGCAAACAGATCGCTCGTTAATATTTATATTAGTGCGGCCTAGCGTGCGCTAGATCGCCGAGCTAGCGTGCGCTAGCGGCGGTCATGGTCGAGAATGTTCGGCCGGGCTGCCATCATGCGCCGAACACGTGCGGCGTCGGCCCGACCACATTCCAGACTTCTGGCTCGGCCAGTAGCGTCTGCCAGCCGAGGCAAGCGTGCGCTCTGGCGGCCGTAGCGTCTTGATGTCCGGCGATGGCGTGCGCTACCCGCCGATCCTCGATCCGTAACCTTTCGCCCTTACGCCTCGGTCGACTAGCGCGCGCAGCCAACCGCCATAGCGTGCGCTGCCTCTGGCCGTGGCGTGCGCTACTTTTCGGCCAGAAGCGTGCGCTACGCCGGCTCTGCCGCAACCGCCCGGCCAGTTACTGCACTCGTCCGGCCAAGGCCTCGCAGCCGTCCGGCCACCGTCCCCAACCGTCCGGCCGTTGTCCGACCACCATGATTCGACGACTCGATTTTACGAAATCGCACGGAACGAACACGACAAAATACTGGGACAACATCATCGGTCCGAAATGAAAACAACGGATAACAAATCATCACCTACGGTCTTAGACGCCAAAATCGCTTGTCGAGAAAATAATACCTGAACTCGACCAACTGGAAATATCAGAAAAAAATCCAAAATAACCGGAACGAAAATCGTGGGTATTACATTCTACCCCCCTAAAAATAAGTTTCGTCCCGAAACTTAAAACAAAAGCAAGGCGACTCTCGACAACACACCAGAACTCCATGCAGTATAAAGTCACTACGATCCGATTCAATACGCAAGAATGCTTACGAAAAGCAACGAGCATGAATCGTTGCGATTGATAAAACCGAGCAATACAAAAATCAAGTCACGATTCCAACGCTGAAAGGTATGAAATTCCAATAACTCACATATTTGGAAGATCAAATACGAAGACAATTTCCCAACACTTATGAAAATCGCAAAATGGCCCAGATGTATAATAATCACGATTTCGAGGTCAAACGATAATGATTGGACAACGACGAACGAATAGCAATGATCGAACAACAACGATAACCTTTGAAGTACATACCTCAATTCAAGACATCAATAACTTGTAGGAAGCACGAGGTGTTAGTTTCGAACACGGTTCACAAGAAATCAATCCGAACATGGAAAGATCACAACGATATGCACATCAATTTGGATCAATATCAGAACTCGCTCGAATGACAAATGAGAGAAACAACACAAGATCAGAAGCATTAACGAACACAATCGCCTCAATACGGTCGAGCAAAACCTAAAAGAGAAGAAGAAGAAAAATGATGTCATTACATCAAATCACATTAAAAAGAGTTTACATCCCAGAAACCTAAACAACTAAAAGAAGTTTTTGAAAATCAACCATCCCGCCATACCCTCTTGGTCCCGCATCTAGTCTCCATAACCAATCAGATCATGGTCACGGTCGCATCCGCTGTCCCTCGGCATACTAAGCGGATTCTCACTCAATACGATTGCACCACTTCGCAAAAACAAATATGCTAAAGTACCAACTTAGCATGACATATCACATAAGGTAACCAATAACAACTCGCAAAGAAAATCCACGAGGTATCCCTTTAAAGAAACTCTTTTGAAAATCATTGGATTTGTATGTTATTCAAAATAAACTTTAAAAGTACTTTTGGTACCTCGGGTTATTTCATCAAAACTTGTAATCAACATACTCTAACGGCCTTATTTGAAATCATTTGCCAAAATAATAATTCCTTGTAACCGGCGTTATCAAAATCGTCATGCCTTTACTCATCATCATCACCGTTAACAACCAACAAGTTAACCATGCAAGATCATCAAACCATTCCTACATAGTCTAACATTTCCAAATCCGAGTTTGAACTTTACATCGAGTGAGATTTTTCATCTTTCACTATATATTTTGAAAAGAAATCGTATTGGTTTTTGAAAAAAAATATTTTATGATGTGAAAGATTTTTGAAAATCATGTACTCGAATTATTCGAAAATACAATAGTACGTTAAAGTCATTTCTGAAAATTCTCCCAACACTACACAAGAATCAACGACGGTAACATTTTACAAAATGTTCAAGGTATTTTAAAACAACTTTTTCAATACCGTCGAGGTTTTATTTGAGAATCCTAGGCCGGCTCGCAATTTCAAACAATTTCCAAAGTTCATACAAAGCCGCCGGCTTAATCGCAACGTCAAATTAATTTCAAAAATTGATTCCCGCAACTTGCACAAACTTATGAAAGTTTTAGGAAAACATTTTGAACACACACACACAACAGACATAATTTATCGACTCACCGAACAAAATCAATTATCACTGAGTGCGAATGAAAGGTCACAACACACGTTCACACAAAACGGTTGTCATCATTAGACAACGCACATAGGATACAGTCACAGACGACTGACTGCAGAAAGTTAGGCCTAACGGCAAAAATGCGATTCCATATCCTCTGTCCCAGCTAACTAACGTACGTTACAACAATTATTTAGCGTGCGCTATCCATGCTGTATTAGCGCGCGTTACAACAACATTAGCGTGCGCTACTCATGCCACATTAGCGCGCGCTAGCCTTGTACTTAGCGTGCGCTAACAGCTCAAATTCAGCACGTGATCGAATATATATACGACATTATTATAACCGATAGTTACAAATGAACAACGACAGCATACGAATCTAAATGCCATCGATTCACAAGCTTACAACACTTCGCGAGCAACCATCAAAGGACAACTGTCATCCATGATCGAAATCCCGTCTATTAATAAAGAGAGCTATCTTAACTCATACCGAACGACTTAGCATTCACATCACTGTTTTAATCTAAAACTGGCATCACTGCCCGAACAACAAGAACATCATCACATATTTATCGACTAACAGTCATAAAACCGATAAGTTGAAAACGAGAGTCACGTCTTGTCTACGTTTCGTAAACTTCACTTGGATTCAAAAAATCGTGTTTTGAAAACTTATAATACAAGATGAAAATAAAATATCGGTAGTTGGAATTCTCCAAAAATTTTGACCTTGAGCTCATCATACGAAAATCAAACAACATAGGCCACATACTCACAAATCACCTTTAACTCCACATCATAACACAAAATCATACGGCTCGTATATCAAAAGGCACAATATAGTAGGGAGACTTACATCCACAGGTCGCACGAAGATGATGGCTGCACCTCGATACTAATCACGACCGACATCACCGACGACGCGTCGCGACACGACTTAGACAAACACAATACGACAGGACAAGACACGACAATACCCGACTGGACCCGACAGCCTAGGTTTCCGCAACCTAAGCTCCGATACCATAAATGTAACACCCCTAGAATCAAACCGGGAATATTACACGCCGTAGACCCTCTCCGTGAGGATCCACCAGGCTAGACATCAAAACTACACAATAAATTACATACCGACATGATAAAATACCAAATCCGTAGACCATCTTGGTCTTTCGTCACAACGTACAAGTCAAAAATACACATTTCTATCTCGACTCATACCCATGCAAGGGTAAAATATACTCACAAACCAAAAGTACGACAGAAGAAAGACCATACACAAACTCGGACTCACTGTATCCAACACTGGCCTTCGTGTGATTAGTATCATTCGCCTTCCATCATCCTTCGCGCCGATCCTGTGTTTTGCTCCCAAACCTGCATGTACCTGGATGCAAAAACAGACATCCACCCCCGAATACTCGGGGGTTAGCAAAACTCCACTGTTTTGCTAGTACAAGTATAAAGTGCAAATACGAGCCATACAAAACACATTCCGAGAATACAACAAAAGACTTCCCGAGCTATTTGATAATTAAAGTAGTTCAAGTCTTGAAAGTAGAAACCAAAACAAGAAAGCACTTTGAAAACATTTTCAAATCTCGGAGTTTTCAAAACATTTGCGATAGTAAAGTTCTTAATTCTTCAAAAGCCACTTAGGGTCACCGCCCCAATATTCATTTTCCAAAAATGCAAATTCGATTAACAAAACACGGGGTTCACAACCCAACTCATTCCAGTCATCAATACAGGGTCCACGACCCGTTCATTCACTTCAATTCACTTCCAACGACACGTTACACACAACACATTATTTTTATGCCATTTTAGCCAAACACCAAGACTCGATATATAATGTCTCTCGACTCCGAGCAACAAACATTGTGATACTCCGTACATATCACAATTAATCAACAGTACAAACACTCTGGCAATTCTCGCGACCCGGTCCAGCCCTCCGGTCCCGCCGTAAGGCCACCAAGTCCCTGTGTGCCCCGTCGAGCAATCCCCAGGTGAGAATGCCCACTCGAAGTAACTCTCGCGACCCGGTCCAGCCGAGTACCCGAGAAAAATCTTACAACTCTCATCAATTCACATTTCCAAAACCGCAATCCTCAAGAGTCAATCACAATATATATAGTCGAGGTATTTTGCTAAAATGGCCATATTATCCAACACATACTCTCGACCCAAAATTTATACTATCCACAAAGAAACACACCATCTAAACAGCACCAATCGACACAACCAATATCACACGAGTTCACACATTCACACACATCCGCATGACTCCACACAAATTCTTAACAAAATGATTGAACTTTAACTTACCAACAACAAAATCACACATAATGGCATCACTCGAAAATAATGTGATCCTATACTCGACACCAATACGCATAGTCAATTAAGCACATTAATTCCCGAACACAAGGATCCTCTTTAAATAAAACTATGATTATAGTTATAACGATTCTTTAGAAAAATGGTTGTGAACAATTGTTTAACACATATCGTCAATTTTCAATCATCATATTCACCAAATACGTAATGTATGGGCAAGATACTTGCCTCGATAGTCGATGCCGGACACTCCGACGAACATGGCTCAACCGGAAAACCTCGAACGTCCCCAACTCTCCTACGAAAAACGACGTAACACTACCAATCGGAAAACCGCGAACGGAAGGGTTCCGACTCAAGTTCTTCGCAAGGAACCTGACCCTAACATAATACCGTCAATAATCAACGATCGTACGAGGAAGAATAATCGTAGAATGCCCAAAACCCCCTCTAAGGATTTTCACCGGACACCTTCAAGGCACCGATTAGGAACTCAACAAAACGAAGAATCTTTAACAATCGAACCATGGATCAACAAGGAAATTGGTATAAAACAACTTAATAATCATCAATCCCTCACTATTCTAAGATATAACGAATCAAACGGACGAAATCAACAAAATCCCCAATTTTTCCCAAAACTAGGATTTTAAGAAAACTAACCTTGATTCATTGATCAAGGATGTTATAGAGTGATTAATCGATGATATAAGCTCCAAAACTTCGTGGATTAGTTGTATAATAACATGCCTTCATGATCTCCAATGACCTACCGTGGAAGAGAAAGGGAGAAAATGAAAAATGAGTGCAAACAGGATCGCCGTTAATATTTATATCGTGCACTTAAGCGTGCGCTAGATCGCCGAGCTAGCGTGCGCTAGCGGCGTCATGGTCGAGAATGTTCGGCCGGCCCGCCATCATGCGCCGAACACGTGCGCTGCCGGCCCACCACATTCCAGACTTCTGGCTCGGCCAGTAGCGTGGCGCACTCTTCAAAGTCAGAAGGCGCGCTCTGCCGGCCAGAAGGCGCAGCAGGTCCGGCGATGGCGTGCGCTACTCGCCGATCCTCCCGCCCGTAACCTTCGCCTTATCGCTTGCCGACTAGCGCGCGCAGCCTAACCGCCATAGCGTGCGCGCCTTCCTGGCCGAAGGCGTGCGCTACTTTTCCGGCCAGAAGCGTGCGCTACGCGGCTCGCTGCAACCGCCGGCCAAGCTCGCACTCGTCCGGCCCGGCTCGCAGCCTGTCCGGCCACCGTCCCCAACCGTCCGGCGTTGTCCGACCACCATGATTCGACGACTCGATTTTCTCGAAATCGCACGGAACGAAAACGACAAAAAACACGGGGACAACATCAAAATACCCAAATCAAAACAACGCATAACAAATCATCACCTACGGTCTTAGACGCCAAAATCAGTTGTCGAGAAAATAATACCGGAACTCGACAACCGGGAAATATCCGGAAAAAAAATCCAAAATAACCGGAACGAAAATCGTGGGTATTACAATTTTCCTGTACCGCCCATAGCGAGTAACTGGTTTAGAATCCATGATAGTAGTGTTGGTGGCTAGGAGAATTTGTATACGAGCAGGAGAGAAAAATGGAATAGATTAGTCGGTATGATGTAAAACTTTATTTGTTGTATGTTCCTTAATTAATAAAATTTTCGTTTTTGTTGATCTTTATAGTTGATAGTTGATTTTCTTTTATGTTGATCTTGATAGTTGACAGAAAAATTTTCATTTTTGTAAGCAGAACAGAAAAAAACAAACAAAAGTAAAGTGCCAAATGCAAAACGAAAGTGTCAATCAATATACAAAATATAAAAAAAAAAAACGAAAACGCAACACAAAATACCGTCACAAACAAAATATAAAATACAAAATCAGTTGGCCAAATTCCAATCCCTCATGAACTCCTCGAGCATCGTCGTCGCTTCTTCCGTCTGGTCTGGGGGAAGGTGTCTGATACAGTGCTGGGTAATACCGACGGATCGACTCACCCACTGTAAAAAATAGAGACAATATAATACAATGAGTAATGTATGATGAAATCAAACAAAGTACAAAGTTAAAGAACATACGTAATCGGTGCTGGAATGAGAAGGGATCACTGATCCAGGTGCTGCACCGTCGTTCAGTAGCTGAGGGTGCGAATACCGATAATACCACTCAATGTAATCATCGGTGCAAGCAGCCTGATCATGAGTAGCCGCCTCATAGTCAGCGAGAGGAAGCCTGTATGCACCCGGAAACATCATCCAAGCATCAGATGACATCCGGATGGGATAGTCAACTCGGTACAATCTGCTCGACCACGCCCGAACCGCTTTCTCCGGCTGGTGATCGGAAAGGGATGGTCTCGCACATAACCGAGCCGCCGTAATGCCCGACTGTGCATGTATGGCTCGATAATATCCCGATATCGTAGCCATCCAATGAATGTGGTCCTCGGGACATCCCTCACCGGATCAGGGCCATAAGGCAACCACTTTATCTGCGTACATGTAATCAACAAGTTATACAAGTTATTTTTAAATGAATTGTGAGATTGTTAGAAGGAATCGTTATACCTCTGCGCCGTCAATCGATCAATGCGGCGACGTAAAGACCGGAGGCGGTGCTCGTCTCTACCTCGGGCCGACACTCCATGTCGAAGCTCGAGGCTGCGTGGAGTCAACAATCATACGCTCTCGATGAGGTCGAAAGCAGGGAAAATACTCATAAATCCAAGCCTGAACGAGGGTAAGGCATCCACAAATCCCCATGGAGTCGCCGCGACTAGCGATACCGAGCTGACGGTACATGAAAGCCAATGCGGCCGAACCCCATGAATACTGACCGGTAGTATCCATACCGTCCCTCACCTCCAATATGCAGGAAGGCCTAATCTGGTTACCACTCTTGTCAACAAACAAGGTGGATCCAAATAACAACCACATCCAAGCTACGGCCTGGGTGCCCTCCATTCGACCCCCATCGCGACATGACCTGAAAATCGAGTCCATAAGTACGCCGACACCCCCAGTGAGTACTCAGTAGCTCCAACCGCGATACTCCAAGAACCTCCATCACATCCACCTGCAACTGTGTAGATGTGCTATCGGCATCAACCAATCGCCCCTCGACAGGAATGCGAAGGATCTGCCACACATCATGTAACATGATGGTCATCTCTCCGAACGGCATGTGAAAAGAGTTCGTATCGGGCTGCCACCGCTCAACGAACGCAGAAATCAACGGGGAGTCAATATGTCTGAACATGGAGATAATGCCTCCAGATCTTTAAGGCGAAAACGACCGCAGCTAACTCCAAATCGTGCGTGGGGTAATTCACCTCATAAGGTTTCAACTGGCGGGACGCATACGCAATCACTCTGTCTCTCTGCATCAAAACACATCCTAGACCAAGGCCTGAAGCATCACTGTACACTACGAAATCCTCGTTCCCCTGAGGCAACGCTAACACGGGTGCGGTAGTCAAACGTCTCTTTAACTCGTTAAAACTGTCCTGTCTGTCTGCAGTCCACTCGAACTTCTGAGTTTTCTGGAGTAACTGAGTGAGTGGTCTAGCGATCTTAGAAAATCCCTCAACGAATCTACGGTAATAGCCGGCAAGACCCAGAAAACTCCTCACCTCCTTCACATTCTTAGGCGGCTCCCAAGCCATCACTGCCTCTATCTTCTGCGGATCTACCCGAACTCCCTCTGCTGAAATCACATACCCGAGGAACGTCACTTCCTCGAGCCAAAACTCACACTTACAGAACTTCTCGTACAACTGCTCATCCCTCAAAGTGTCTAATACAATCCGGAGATGTAAGGCGTGCTCCTCCCGACTCCGTGAATAGATAAGAATATCGTCGATAAAACGACTACGAATTTGTCCAGATACTCAATAAAAACTTTGTTCATCAAATGCATGAACACTGCTGGGGCATTGGTTAGCCCGAAAGGCATAACCACAAACTCGTAATGGCCATATCTCGTCAAAGGCGACTTTTTCGAATATCGACGTCCCGAATCCTCAACTGGTAGTAGCCCGATCGCAAATCAATCTTCGAAAAGACTGTCGCCCCCTGAAGCTGATCAAACAAATCGTCAATCCTGGGCAAAGGGTATTTATTTTTGATGGTTAGCTTGTTTAATTCTCGATTGTCGATGCATAAACGAAGCGATCCATCCTTCTTCTTAACAAAAAGTACAGGCGCACCCCAAGGCGATGCGCTCGGTCGAATATACCCTTTATCTAACAACTCTCCCAACTGATTCTTCAACTCTAGCATCTCCGACGGTGCCATACGGTACGGTGCTCAAGAAATAGGGGCCGCATTCGGCTCAAGATCAATAGGAAACTCCACCTCTCGATGTGGTGGTAATCCCGGCAAGTCTTCCGGAAATACATCGGGATACTCGCTAACAACTGGAATCGACGATATGTCAACCCCACCATCTTCCGCCTGCAGAGCGAAACACCAGTAGCCGACACAACCCTTGTTCAAAAGTTTCATCTCCTTCAAGGCGTTAATCACACTCCCCAATATACCCGACTTACAGCCGACGAGAGTATGCTCGGTGCCGTCCTCGGCAACTATCGTGATGGTACGAGTCCGATAGTTCATGATAGCACCATGACGATCCAACCAATCATCCCCAAGGATCAAATCCTCACCCTTAAGGTCTATAACAATGAGATTTGAGGGCCAATCCCGGCTCCCGATCCTCACTGGGCAATCCCTAACTTCCCGGTCCCCAACCATACGATCCCCGCTGGGCGTACCCACTACAAACGGCTCACACTCAAACAAGCAGTCAAAACCAATACGACTCACGCAATCCGAAGCTATAAAGGAATGGGTCGCACCCGAATCAAAAAGCACTGAAACTGGATGAGAAAGGATCTGAGTGGTACCTGACGCCACCGGAATGTCTGCCTCCTCCGTGCGCCTCATCTGATATAATCGGGGATGGACTGAGCCCAACTCGAGCCGCGCGCGATCCGGCCGACTCCGACCTCTACCACGACTCGAACCCCGGAACATGAGTAGCCGGTGAGCCGTGATCCTCCGATCGGCGGTGGTAGTCGTAAATCTAGCGGCCCCGGTGGCCCTCTCACAATGCCGCCTGATGCCCTGGCCTCGTCCGCAAGTAAAGCAAGCAACTAACTAAGTGGGCAATCCTTCACAACGTGCTCTGGCCGATCGCAATTAAAACAAACTCTCCCGCCAGTGCAACAGATCGATCAATGGTTACCCCGAGATCCACCGGCTGATGAAATGGCCTCTTCCTGTGTAGGAGCGTAACGAGACCTCGAAAACCGACCACCTTTTCCGCCGAGAACCCACCAAGAGTGTTCGCTTCTTAGCTTCCGAAACCGACTCGATTCCGGACACCATCTCGATCGCGAGCGCGATCCCGGTATTCCTTCAAAGTGGCACACATGAGCGGCGCCATACTGCCTAATATGCGGCTTCATGCGCATATTGAAGTAACGGATTTTATCGCCTCCGTTCTCACTTGATCTCTCACGAAACCCAATCACGATTGTAAGAAATAATGGCTCGAGAAATAGGCACATCCCGAGGTGTAGCGGTGACGAACTCCACACTGCGCTCCTTGATCAAGCGGCGACAATATTCTCGCTCCATAGCACTTCGAACTCATCCCAAGTGGCCCGACGGTCTCTCGGGCGCAATCGCCTCCCACCATTCCGCAGCCTTCCTTATCCAGAGGTACCGGGCAATATGTACCTCCCGTCTTCGTGACAAGCTACGGCATCAAAGGTCTGGACAACCGAAAGAGCCAATTCTCCCAACCGAGGAGTCAAGATCCGGAGAAACGAGGAGGGTGCATCTTAGTCACCGTCAAGCCACTTACTAGCCTCCTCCTCCTGTCGGGGCGGATTCTCGCGTCCACCCCTGGCTATCTGAGTAAGTTGGGCTACCAATCTGTGAAGTACGGCAAGAGCTCCTGCCGGCATTATTACCCGACGGCACCGAGTGAGAGGCCGAGTCCGCAGAGGACCGAGAAAGTGAGCCCTCCTCATTATCGACCACGACCACGGCCTCGGCCGCCCCCTAGCCGGTCTACCACGACCTCTCAACATATCAAGGAAAATAAGAAAAGAACAAGATCGAAAGATTCACAATTCACAATGTTGGTAACACAAGTCACGATTCCGAGCAGCGCAAGAAAACGAATTACGTAAATATAAGAGTTCGAGGAGACTTACAAACACTGTCGCACGAAAAGACGGTAGCATGATGATATTAGGCTCAACGACTGACTCTAATGACGCAACTGACAGACCCAAATTTCACCGACAACCTAGGTATTCAAAACCTAAGCTCTGATACCATAATTGTAACATCCCAATTCACAGATGGGACATTACACGCCGTAGAACCCCCGTGAGGTCTACCAGGCTAACTCGCGACACATGAATCACAATGATAACCCAAAATATACACCCAAAAAGTAAATAAGGCCGTGGCCTCGGCCAAAATATTTTAACGGAGTACATGCGACATAAGTTAAATACCAAATTATTGCCCACGCAGGGGACTTAAACCATGTTTAAAAATAAACAGTCTAACTCCAGTACTCAAACAGATGCAATGACAAAACAGAAAAATACAGACTCGAGCCACATCATCGTGCCAACCCATCCTTTGCATGCGCATCCCGTGCCAGCTCCTCAGCTCGACCAGTACCTGAAATGCATAAGACGCATTTCCCCCATTTAAGGGGTTAGCATTCGAATAGCTAGTGCAAGTACATAATTACACAACATTATATACATACACGATTCAACGCAAATAAATCGTTAGGAAAATCATTTTGAAAATCAATATTCCGGAATATCACATTAACACCAAAACAGTATATCAACAAGTTTTCCACATCACAATTATCCACGCTTGGTAACTCGCGACCGTACCCATTAGTATCGGTCCCCGTGAGGTCCCGCGGACCGTCCCTGTGTGAGAAACCACTCGCGGCCGTACCCATTAGTATCGGCCCCCAAAGGTCCCGTCGAACCGTCCCTGTGGAAGAACATCAACACACGCACCTCCCATTTCCATGGCCGTACCCATTAGTATCGGCCCCGGAGGCCACACGCCATCCCTGTGGAAGAGAAACAATCACATTCGTTCAATAACACCATTTACACCATTCGCATCAAAATCATACGCACATAACGGAATGTAATACATGTACTTGCCTGATTAATACTACGTGAAGGAAAACGGCGAACGGAAAGGTTTTGGCCCGAACAACCTTCTCAAATCAGATCCTAACACAATAACGATGGACAGCAATCTTAAAAACTACGTAAATGATGGAATACATCCTAGTTCTACCCTCTGAAACCCTTAGTCGAACATAACTTGGGTATCGTCGACTATAAGTGACGAACAATGGAGAACTTGGAGTTTAAAACCACAAATCATCAATAAAATGAAGGATTACAAGTACACGATCGAAGTCTAGCGATAACCCAGTAATAATTCGGACTAAAAGAGTCAAATCCCAAGAAATCCCCAAAATTCCCCCAAAATCTCAAAACAAGGGTTTTGGGAATATTTACCTTGATTCGGATGGTGGAAAGTGATTAGGAACTTGAAGAATTCACGCAAGGAATGCACGGTGGTAGTGAATGATGATTTACAGTCGGAATCGGCCCTAACCCCCGCCTGGAATCGCTCAAAGCCGAGAAGGATAGGAAATGAAGGAAAAATGACGAAGTTGATCTTCTGTCCTATTTATATTTAACAGACTTAGCGCACGCTACGCACAAGCATTAGCGTGCGCTAGCGAGGCATGGTAGAACACCGCCTCTGTCCTCCGTTAGCGTCGCAAGCTAACATGGTTAGCGTGCGCTAGTACTAGGGATTAGCGTGCGTTAACGCCGATTAGCGTCTGTCGTCCAAGACTGGCATCGAACCCACTGCCCTGCATCACGAAATCGTTAGCACACGCTACGAACCTGTGTTAGCGTCGCTAACCACACAATGATAGCGCACGCAGTAAATCCCGAGTAGCGTGCGCTACTCAGCGGCAGTCAAGACAGTACACTGCTGCCAACAGCGCAAAAGTGCCGAAAACGAAGCAAGACCAGAATCCAGAATCATAAACACGTAATAATCAAGATGACAAAGTTGAGCGTTGAAAGAGAATATAATCTCGATCACTAGAGAGTTTGAAACGAAGCAACTAAAGCGAAATTCCCCAAACTTATGAAAATTACAAAAACGGCCCAAGTGCCCGAAAAATCGCGATACAACGTCGGATTAACAAACCGAAAGTTCCAACACGACCAACTCAACCATACAAACTTATACGAATCGAGAAACAACGAAAACGAACAAGTTTTACGAGAATCGAACGCACATGCGGCAAGATATAATTCAAGATGAAATTATGCAAAAACATCCTCGAAACTCGACCAGACGGAAAAACTCCAAGAACAAAATAGATTCAGAATTCCAAAACAGTGCTAAGCGAGTTGTCTGAAACGAACATACACCAAAAATATAAATTACCGAAAATAGAAAACACGGATATTACATTATCTCCCCCTAAAAATAAGTTTCGACCCGAAACTTACAACGCGAACAACTCGGGGTATCTCGACTGCATACTCTCCTCTGTCTCCCATGTGGCTTCCTCGGACCCATGTCTCGACCATTGAACTTTAACCAGAGGGATGGTTTTATGACGAAGTTGCTTCACCCGACGCTCTAAAATCTGAATCGGCCTCTCCTCGATGGTAATGTCGGGTCCCAATTCGATCTCTCCAAAATCGATAATATGGCTAGGGTCCGATACGTACCTCCTAAGCTGGGAAACATGAAATACGTTATGAACGTGGCTTAGGGACGGCGGTAAGCCTAGCCGATAGGCAAGCTCTCCCACTCTCTCTAAAATCTCAAACGGCCCAATAAACCTCGGACTAAGTTTACCCTTCCGGCCGAAGCGGTAAACTCCCCATGTTGGCGACACCTTAAGCAAAACATGATCTCCCACCTCAAACTCCAACGGCCGGCGACGCGTGTCGGCATAAGACTTCTGCCGACTCTGGGCCGTTAACAATCTATCACGAATCAGAGTACTCTTCTCTCTCGTCTCAACTACCATATCGGGCTCGGTACCAATCAGCTCGGACGCATCGTCCCAACACAACGGCGATCTACACCTCCTCCCATACAACGCCTCAAATGGCGCCATTTTGATCGAGGCGTGCCAACTATTGTTGTACGTGAACTCGATCAACGGCAAGTGCGACTCCCAATCATCCTTCCATTCTAGGGCACAGGCTCTCAACATATCCTCTAACGTCTGGATCGTCCGCTCCGACCGCCCGTCGATCCGAGGGTGATAAGATGTACCGAGTCTCAACTCGGTCCCCAAAGCTCGATGAACACCTGCCAAAAATGTGACACGAACCGCCATCACGATCCGAAACAATACTCTTAGGAGTCCCATGCAATCTCACGACCTCTGCAATAAATACTCGTGCGCCTCTCCGGGCCCCAAGTGTCCTTAATACCTGTGAAATGAGCTGATTTGGTCACGATCGACAATAACCCAAATCATGTTCATTCCATTCCGAGTCCTAGGCACATTAGTAATGAAATCCATAGAAATATCCTCCCATTTCCACTCCGGATAGAAGTGGTCGCAAAAACTCGCGGTCGCCGATGCTCGATCTTAACTCACGATGTGTCAAACACCTTGACACAAATTCGCTAACGTCTGTCTTCAAATTACTCCACCAGTAGTTGCTCCTCACATCCTTGTACATTTTATTCGTATCAGGATGTATGGAGTAAGGTGTGGTATGAGCTTCACTCAAGATCTTCTGTCTCAGCTCAATATCATTCGGTACACATAGTCTGCCGCGAAATCTCAGAACGCCATCATCCTGAACCACAAATCCAGGGGCTTTCCCCCGCCTCACATCCTCCCTCAACTGGACCAAACACGGATCATCATACTGTTTCGCCTTGATATCATCAGTCAAGGACGAAGTGATCTCTAATGCACATAACTGGCCCTGAATTCTCTGAACCCAAACCTCAATATTCTGACAAATAAGATCTCGCTGGATCCTACTCTGTGGTGTAAGTACCTCTAACATCTGTAACGCTATCGGCTTACGGCTCAACACATCAGCCACTACGTTAGCCTTACCCGGATGGTAAAGTATCTCGAGGTCGTAATCTTTAATTAGCTCCAACCACCTACGCTGTCTCATATTTAACTCTTTCTGACTGAAGATATACTTCAAACTCTTGTGATCTGTAAAAATCTTACACGACGACCCATAGAGATAATGCCTCCAGATCTTTAAGGCGAAAACGACCGCAGCTAACTCCAAATCCTGCGTGGGGTAATTCACCTCATAAGGTTTCAATCAAGGGACGCATACGCAATCACTCTGTCTCTCTGCATCAAAACACATCCTAGACCAAGGCCCGAAGCATCACCGTACACTACGAAATCCTCGTTCCTCCGAGGCAACGCTAACACGGGTGCGGTAGTCAAACGCCTCTTTAACTCGCCAAAACTGCCCCGTCTGTCTCACCCACTTGAACTTCGAGTTTTCGGAGTAATTGAGTGAGTGGTCTAGCGATCTTAGAAAATCCTCAACGAATCTACGGTAATAGCCGGCAAGACCCGTAAAACTCCTCACCTCCTTCACATTCTTAGGTGGCTCCCAAGCCATCACCGCTCTATCTTCTCGCGGATCTACCCGAACTCCCTCTGCTGAAATCACATGCCCGAGGAACGTCACTTCCTCGAGCCAAAACTCACACTTAGAGAACTTCGCGTACAACTGCTCAGCCCTCAAAGTGTCTAATACAATCCGGAGATGTAAGGCGTGCTCCTCCCGACTCCGTGAATAGATAAGAATATCGTCGATAAAAACGACTACGAATTTGTCCAGATACTCAATAAAAACTTTGTTCATCAATTGCAGGAACACTGTTGGGGCATTGGTTAGCCCGAAAGGCATAACCACAAACTCGTAATGGCCATATCTCGTCCGAAAGGCAGCTTTCGGAATATCGACGTCCCGAATCCTCAACTGGTAGTAGCCCGATCGCAAATCAATCTTCGAAAAGACTGTCGCCCCCTGAAGCTGATCAAACAAATCGTCAATCCTGGGCAAAGGGTATTTATTTTTGATGGTTAGCTTGTTTAATTCTCGATAGTCGATGCATAAACGAAGCGATCCATCCTTCTTCTTAACAAAAAGTACAGGCGCACCCCAAGGCAATGCGCTCGGTCGAATATACCCTTTATCTAACAACTCTCCCAACTGATTCTTCAACTCTAGCATCTCCGACAGTGCCATACGGTACGGTGCTCGAGAAATAGGGGCCGCATTCGGCTCAAAATCAATAGGAAACTCCACCTCTCGATGTGGTGGTAATCCCGGCAAGTCATCCGGAAATACATCGGGATACTCGCTAACAACTGGAATCGACGATATGTCAACCCCACCATCTTCCGCCTGCAGAGCGAAACACCGATGGCCGACACAACCCCTGGTTCAAAGTTTCATCGCCTTCAAGGCGTTAATCACACTCCCGATCTACTGACTTACGGTAGGAGAGTATGCTCGGTGCCGTCCTCGGCAACTATCGTGATGGTACAAGTCCGATAGTTCATGATAGCACCATGACGATCCAACCAATCGTCCCCGAGGATCAAATCCTCACCCTTAAGGTCTATAACAATGAGATTCGAGGGCCAATCCCGGCTCCCGATCCTCACTGGGCAATCCCTAACTTCCCGGTCCCCAACCATACGATCCCCGCTGGGCGTACCCACTACAAACGGCTCACACTCAAACAAGCAGTCAAAACCAATACGACTCACACAATCCGAAGCTATAAAGGAATGGGTCGCACCCGAATCAAAAAGCACTGAAACTGGATGAGAAAGGATCTGAGTGGTACCTGACGCCACCGGAATGTCTGCCTCCTCCGTGCGCCTCATCTGATATAATCGGGGATGGACTGAGCCCGAACTCGACGCTGCGCGGCGATCCGCCTGACTCCGACCTCTACCACGACTCGAACCCTACGGAACATGAGTAGCTGGTGAGATGTGATCCCTCTGATCGGCAGTGGTAGTCGTAAATCTAGCGGCCCTGGTGGCCCTCTCACAATGAGCTGCCCGATGCCCGGTCTGTCCGCAAGTAAAGCAAGCAACTAACGGAAGTGGGCAATCCTTCACAACGTGCTCGGGCTGACTGCAATTAAAACAAACTCTCCCGCCAGGTGCAACAGACTGGACTGAACGGTTACCCTGAGATCCACCGGCCTGATGAAATGGCCTCTTCCCAGGTGTAGGAGCAGAACGAGACCTCGAAAACTGACCAACTTTTCCGGCCGAGAACCCACCAGTAGTCTTCTGCTTCTTAGCTTCTGAAACCGACTCTGATTCCGGGACAGCCATCTCGATCGCCAGAGCGCGATCCTGGTATTCCTTCAAAGTGGCACACATGAGCGGCGCCATACTCTGTCTAATATGCGGCTTCATGCGCATATTGAAGTAACGGATTTTATCAGCCTCCGTTCTCACTTGATCTCTCACGAAACCCAATCACGATTGTAAGAAATGATGGCACGAGAAATAGGCACATCCCGAGGTGTAGCGGTGAAGAACTCCACACTCTGCGCTCCTTGGTAGCGGCGGACAATATTCTTCCATAGCAGCCACTGAACTCATCCCAAGTGGCCCGACGGTCTCAGGCGCAACGGCCTCCCACCATTCGCAGCCTTCCTTATCCGGGAGTCTTGGGCAATATGTACCCTCTGTCTTCGGGACAAGCTACGGCATCAAAGGTCTGGACAATGAAAGAGCCAATTCTCCCAACCGAGGAGTCGGAAGATCCGGAGAAACGAGGAGGGTGCATCTTAGTCACCGTCTGAAGCCACTTACTAGCCTCCTCCTCCGGTGTCGGGGCGGATTAAGCGTCCACCACTGGGCTATTCGAGTAAGTTGGGCTACCAAGCTGAAGTCTGTGAGAGCCCGGCGTCGGCATTATTACCCGACGGCACTGAGTGAGAGGCTGAGTCCGCAGAGGACTGAGAAAGTGAGCCCTCCTCATTATCAGCACCACGACCACGGCCTCGGACGCGTCCCCTAGCCGGTCTACCACGACCTCTCAACATACTGAAGGACAATAAGAAAAGAACAAGATCAGAAAGATTCACAATTCACAAAGTTGGTAACACAAGTCACGATTTCGAACAGCGCAAGAAAACGAATTATAGAAATATAAGAGTTCGAGGAGACTTACAGCCACGGGTCGCACGAAAAGACGGTAGCATGATGATATTAGGCTCAACGACTGACTCTAATGACGCAACTGACATACCCAAATTTCACCGACAGCCTAGGTATTCAAAACCTAAGCTCTGATACCATAATTGTAACATCCCCATTCACAGGTGGGACATTACACGCCGTAGAACCCCTGTGAGGTCTACCAGGCTAACTCGCGACACATGAATCACAATGATAACCCAAAAGATACACCCAAAAAGTAAATAAGGCCGTGGCCTCGGCCAAAATATTTTAACGGAGTACATGAGACATAAGTTAAATACCAAATTATTGCCCACGCAGGGGACTTAAACCATGTTTAAAAATAAACAGTCTAACTCCAGTACTCAAACAGATGCAATGACAAAACAAAAAAATACAGACTCGAGCCACATCATCGTGCCAACCCATCTAGGGGTGGTTCGGTACGGTATACCGAAAATTATCATCCATACCGTATACCGTACCGAAATTTTCGGTATGACAAAAATCATACCGTTACCATACCGAAATTTTCGGTATACCGAAAACCGGTATACCGAAAATCTCGGTATGACATATTTACATACCGTTATTGTACCGAAATATCGATATACCGAAATCAAGTCGGTATACCGTTAATTTTTCGGTATATCGAAACTTTTGCGGTATACCGAAAATTTTAAGATATATCAAAAAAAATCAATATACTATACATAGTTTGGTATACTGAAAAATTTCGATATACCGATAATTTTTCGGTATATCGAAAATTTTTGGTATATGTCGAAAAAAAATCTGTATACCGAAAAATTTCGATATACCTCGGTATATCGAAAATTACAAAAACACATACCGTTACCGTACCGAAAATACCGGTAACGGTATCATACCGTACCGAAAAAATCGGTATACCAAAAATTTCGATATTTTCGATATTTTTCGATACGATATTTTCGGTATTTCGATATTTTCGGTATTTTTCCCAGCCCTAAACCCATCCTTTGCATGCGCATCCCATGCCAGCTCCTCAGCTCGACCAGTACCTAAAATACATAAGACGCATTTCCCCCATTTAAGGGGTTAGCATTCGAATAGCTAATGCAAGTACATAATTACACAACATTATATACATACACGATTCAACGCAAATAAATCGTTAGGAAAATCATTTTGAAAATCAATATTCCGGAATATCACATTAACACCAAAACAGTATATCAACAAGTTTTCCACATCACAATTATCCACGCTTGGTAACTCGCGACCATACCCATTAGTATCGGTCCCCAGAGGTCCCGTCGGACCGTCCCCAGGTGAGAAACCACTTCCGCGGCCGTACCCATTAGTATCGGCCCCCAGAGGTCCCGTCGAACCGTCCCCAGGTGGAAGAACATCAACACACGCACCCCAGTCCATTTCCATGGCCGTACCCATTAGTATCGGCCCCTAGAGGCCACACGCCATCCCCAGGTGGAAGAGAAACAATCACATTCGTTCAATAACACCATTTACACCATTCGCATCAAAATCATACGCACATAACGGAATGTAATACATGTACTTGCCTGATTAATACTACGTGAAGGAAAACGGCGAACGGAAAGGTTTTGGCCCGAACAACCTTCTCAAATCCGATCCTAACACAATAACGATGGACAACAATCTTAAAAACTACGTAAATGATGGAATACATCCTAGTTCTACCCTCTGAAACCCTTAGTCGAACATAACTTGGGTATCGTCGACTATAAGTGACGAACAATGGAGAACTTGGAGTTTAAAACTACAAATCATCAATAAAATGAAGGATTACAAGTACACGATCGAAGTCTAGCGATAACCCAGTAATAATTCGGACTAAAAGAGTCAAATCCCAAGAAATCCCCAAAATTCCCCCAAAATCTCAAAACAAGGGTTTTGGGAATATTTACCTTGATTCGGATGGTGGAAAGTGATTAGGAACTTGAAGAATTCACGCAAGGAATGCACGGTGGTAGTGAATGATGATTTACTGATCGGAATCGGCCCTAACCCCGCTTTGGAATCGCTCAAAGCCGAGAAGGATAGGAAATGAAGGAAAAATGACGAAGTTATTTCTTTGCCCTATTTATATTTAACAGACTTAGCGCACGCTACGCACAAGCATTAGCGTGCGCTAGCGAGGCATGGCGTAACAGTCTGCCTCTGTCCTCCCGTTAGCGTCGCAAGCTAACATGGTTAGCGTGCGCTAGTACTAGGGATTAGCGTGCGTTAACGCCGATTAGCGTCTGTTGCACAGTCGATCAAGTCTTGAACCCACTGTCGAGATCACAAATCGTTAGCACACGCTACGAACCCCAGGTTAGCGTACGCTAACCACACAATGATAGCGCACGCAAGTAAATCCTGAGTAGCGTGCGCTACTCAGGCAGCCGATTACGCACGATGCACTGCGCCAACAGCGCAAAAGTGCCGAAAACGAAGCAAGACCGTAATCCGTAATCATAAACACGTAATAATCAAGATGACAAAGTTGAGCGTTGAAAGAGAATATAATCTCGATCACTAGAGAGTTTGAAACGAAGCAACTAAAGCGAAATTCCCCAAACTTATGAAAATTACAAAAACGGCCCAAGTGCCCGAAAAATCGCGATACAACGTCGGATTAACAAACCGAAAGTTCCAACACGACCAACTCAACCATACAAACTTATACGAATCGAGAAACAACGAAAACGAACAAGTTTTACGAGAATCGAACGCACATGCGACAAGATATAATTCAAGATGAAATTATGCAAAAACATCCTCGAAACTCGACCAGACGGAAAAACTCCAAGAACAAAATAGATTCAGAATTCCAAAACAGTGCTAAGCGAGTTGTCTGAAACGAACATACACCAAAAATAGAAATTACCGAAAATAGAAAACACGGATATTACATGTACCATAGGCTGGGCGTCCGCCGTGGACGCCTGAGCCATGGACAGGCGGAATCGACGGACGCCTGTGCCATGGCCAGGCGTCATCGTCCGACGCCTGTAACAAATTAATCGCCGCGGCCTCTGTCGTGCACTCCGGCACGGCGGCGCGGCCAATGAAACAGTAGACGGATGGAAAAATAAAATTACCGGCGTTTTTCCTTTTCCGGACATGGCGGCGGTGCGGCGGCAGACGGCGGCTACGCGGCGGTAAGATGGCGGCGGACGGCGGCTTATCGGAGGTAGTGTTGTGGCGGTTCGGCTGCGTCGGGTGAGTTGTTTAGAGAGAAAAGTATTACTAAACTAGGATCCAAAATCTAATTAAACTGAATTAAGGGCAAAAAGGTAATCTTCTAGGGCGGTGGCTAGTAATTTTGGGCGGTGTTTAGTAATCCAGTTACTTAATTATTAAGGGTATGCTGATCTCTCTTCTTTTGCTAATACCCTTCTTGACAAAAAAGATCAAAATATTTTTTTTGTCCCTCCCATTTTTTTAAAACACACACACACACACACACACACACATATATATATATATATAATACTTTAAATTTTTTCAATTTTTTACTGATAATTTTTCGATAATTTTTTTACTATTTTATAAATTTATTTCTATACAATATATTTATATTTAAAAAAAAATTAGAAAATATGTTCGAACGGATCTAGATTCAACCGATCTAAGAATTTCAAGAAAATTTAGAGAAAACTTCAATTCATTGAACGTTTGGAATAAAGGCCTTACACGCATATATATATATATATATATATATATATATATATATACACACACACTATGGAAGCTAGGGTTAAAATCACGGCAATTAATAACAGAACAAACTTTTAGAAAATTACAATTAAGTCCCTAAAAACATCGTTCTTCACCGCATAGCAGTGACTCTTATTCAGTGGGTCTTCCGATAAGAAAAGGCCGAGTTTATCCCAAAATTCACCAACAAATATTTTTCATATATTTCAAAAACAACCATTTTCCAAATAACAAATTGCAATATCCTCCACTACATCATTCATATTATATATTATTATCTTGATATATATATATATATATTATTATTAGCTACCAATTGAGTTGTCATTTCAAAGTCTTTCAACAAAATAGTTCCCTAACCTATATCTACCTATTGAATTGTCATTTCAAAGTCTTTCACCAAAATAGTTACCTAATATATACTACCTATTGAATTGTCATGTCAATTATTTTTATTATTTAGTAGTCTTGTTTGGCTATTAACGGGGAGTGAAGAAAAAATATAACTAATCATCTCTCTATATTTTCTTCTTAAATTTCTCATGTAATATCACTTATTTGTTCACATTTCTGAAACACTATTCTGTTTATAATAAATGGAAGAATATAATTCAGCAAATAATGGGAACCTGTCGTGTGAATTTACCACTGATAAATATAAATCGTACCCGAAAGTGATAGAATATCTATGGTCAACATGGTTATTGCCTTACAGTGATCGATTTGTCTACGCTTGGACGATTAATTATATGCACATCAGATGTCGTTCAAGTCAAAGGTATTATGTTATGTACTTAAAATACTAGTATTTATCCATCTTGATTTCATATTCTAACACAATATTATAAATTTTCAGGGTAGAGTCAGCCCATTCAAGATTAAAAAGATATTTGGGTGATATGATGTCTTCGATCGACACATCTGTTGAAAAAAACGACAAGATGTTGATTCTGGAATTTGGAGATATCAAAGCATCATTTGAAAGGTCGCGTATTATGAGATGTCATGATTTTAATGATGAAATCTACGAAAATTTAGTAGGCTGCATATCCTTGGAGGCACTCCACCTGATCTCTAATGAGTTGAAGAAGGTCGACGGACAATATCTGGACAATTGTAATTGTAGTTTCAAATTTGTATATGGTTTGCCAAGTAAGCATTGCTTATCGTTTTATCAGTCACAATTCTTGTCAATTCCAATAGGCGAGATCCAGTGCCACTGAAAAGGTTATCCATGACCTCTGCTTTGCCAAATGAGGCGAGATCTCCCGATAGAATGACAACGTTAAAGACGCAGTTGGATAAAATGGATCCAGCCATGAGATATCATATGTTAGATAAAATGATTGACATGGTAGATCCATCTAACTGCAAATATCAAGAACCACCCTACAACACAAAAAACAAAGGTCGGCCTAGTAAAAAAGAGCAAAGTCAGCCGAGGATGCGCTCTTGCTTTGAGTCTACGAACACTCGTACACGAAATTCAGGAAAAGGAATCAATGATCCATATATCACACAAATGCCAGGTGCATATCGGAGTCACATCAGTTGATGTTCTTGGGGATGGTAACTGCGGATACAGAGCGATAGCCGCACAAGTCGGGTATAATTCGGAAGATGGTTGGAAGCAGGTTCGGGCAGATCTTTACTTTGAAATTGAACAAAATATGGAGTTCTACGATCGTGTTTATCTTGAACGAGGTGCTGCCGATAATATCATGCGAGCACTAAATTTCTTCGAATCTCCGACACCACAATGGAGTTGGATGGACATTATGTATGGGGCTGTCATTGCAACACGATATAATATTGTGCTGCATGCATTTACTCCTCTTAGTGGAAGTTGTTTTACACACTTGTCATTAAGGTCAGCTCCAATTCTATTTAAACGTCAACATATAGCAATTGCATTAGTTAATGGTAATCATTTTGTACAAGTTTTTTTGAACTCCGATTATCATGTACCACCAATTTCAATTTTATGGTGGAATAATGTGAGTGGAGATTGTAAAGGATGGGTTGATCTATATGGAGAAAGGATACAATCTTGGTTCGATTTGATGACCAGATAATGTAATTGAATAATTTATTTATCAATGTTGATCGTATTTTCCGTATTTATTATTTATTATATTGTGTAGTAGTTATTTTTAATCATAAATAATATAAATAAAAATAAATAAATAAATAATAGAAATTTTTAATTTTGATAATAATAAAGTAAAATAAAAATTCAAAGAAAAAAAAGAACAAATAAATAAAGAATATGAAAAAAAAATTAAAGTGCAAAGGACTAAAGGATAGAAAAGGAAAAAAAAATAAAGTGGAGGGGGAGAGATGGCGGGTGTAGGGGGGATAGCAGCTCTCATTATTAACTGGGCTAGGCATGTTATTCGGTCGGTTCGCATCAGTTATAGATATTATAGTTTTCAAATTTGAAATATTAATTTTTTATAATAATATATTACCACAAAACATATTAAATTTATCAAATTTGAAATATTAAATTTTTTGAATTATCAATTTTATAATAATATATTACCACAAAATATATTATTTATCAATATCTTACAAAATAGATCATGATAGAACTCGAGACGACCATGAGCAAAAAGAAACGCGGCAGGCCGACGAATGCCCAACGCAAACTGGGGAAAGCTGGTCCGGATATACTTTATATGCCGGAGAACCTCCCGGGAGGGAAGGATCGGGAAGGAATTTCAGGGGAGCGAATACCTACGAGTGATGTGAGACCTAATATCTTACCCAATGAGACGACGGCACCACCATCTGCGGCAACGGATCCCCCGGCCACAGAGAAGCTGCCAGTTGCTAGGACTTGTTCAGCTACGGTTCCCCCGGCTGAGCAAGGTGATACGGTCATTTTAGACACTGAAACAATATCTCGTCCACCACCTGCTCGACGATTAGTCCTGGAGGAAGTGCAAGAGGTGAACGCCGAGGAAACGTATGCGCAAACTCTACAAGGGAATAGGCTGACAAAAAATGGACACACACTTGAATATGAAGCTCCAACAATGGAAGAAGGAGAACCATGTATAAGTTTCTCAGAGGAGGATGTTGCAGAGGAATCAGTCAAATGGGAGCACTCTCTTGTGACTTATGTTGTGGGAGCTGAGCAGACACTGAACTATATGCAAGCTTTTGCTAATAAAGCTTGGGACTCCATAGCAGCTCCTGTCCTACATCAATATGATCATGGTTTTTTCATAGCCCGATTTAAAACTGACGAAGAATGTGACTTAGTGATGAATGCTGGGCCTTATACTCTAAAGAACCATCCTGTGATCTTGAAGAAATGGAAACCAGATTTTGACTACTCCAAAGATAACCTCAGGACAGTCTCAATATGGATCAAGTTCCCTAATTTGCCATTGCCTTATTGGGGTAAGAGGAGCTTGGGAAGACTAGCTAGTGTTGTGGGGACTCCTGTTCGTACTGATGAATGCACTGTAAAGCAAACCAAAATGGCTTATGCAAGAGTGCTGGTTGAGGTGGATATTAGCCAACCAATGAAAAAGAATGTTAAGATCAAAACCCCTTCAGGAGCTACAATTGAGCAAGCCATTGAGTATGAATGGGTTCCCATTTTCTGTCAGATATGTCAATGCATTGGTCATGATTGTACAAAAGTACCTGTTAAGCCTGCTGCTAGATTGCAGAATGGAATCAGGCCTAGGAATATAAATAATGAAAAGGGAGGCCAATGGATTCCTGTGCAGAACAGGAAGAAAAGACCTGCTGAGAATGAGGGAAAACAAGTACAGATTGAGAATGTTGGGGATCAAAGACAGAAACAGCAAGTGAGAACTCTTAGGGCAGACAGACCTGTGGGAGACTTACTAAACAATCAATTTGCTGGACTCTCACATCAGGAGGTAAATTTGCTTGATAACAATATACAGAATGAGAATGTCTTAGGGCAAGTCCAATTTGGTTCTTTGGAGACAAATGATAGGGTGAATATACCCTCCTCCTCTTCATCCAATCAATGATTATATTGAGCTGGAATGTTAGAGGTCTAAATAAGTCTTTGAGACAAAATGAAGTAGTTAGATTAATTAGAAGCAATAAGGTTGATATAGCTGGTTTGTTGGAAACAAGGGTGAAGGAAACAAATGCAGCTAGAATAAGGCATCAGTTTGGAAGCCATATGAAATTTGTTGATAACTATGGTGAGGCATATAATGGTAGAATTTGGGTGGCTTGGGATCCTTCTAAGGTGCATTTTCAGAAGATCTCTAGTTCTAACCAAACCTTGCATGGGATGTTAAGTGATGTAGCTGGTACAATACAATTTACTATCACTTTCACCTACGGACTGAATGAGCAGACTGGTAGAGAGGCCTTATGGTCTGAATTGAGAAGAATTGCTACAGGTATGCAGCAACCTTGGGTAATTATGGGTGACTTCAATAGTGTCCTGTACTCTGAGGACAGAATAGGTGGTAACATGGTAACTGAAGCTGAGAGTAATGATTTCAGGGAAGCCATCTTGAATACAGAGTTACAAGAACTTAGCTACATAGGATGGCCATATACTTGGTGCAATAAGCAAGGGGATAACCTGATATATTCTAAAATTGTTAGAAGTTTTGCTAATATATTATGGCAACAAATGTATAACAGCTCTGTGGTTGAAGTTCTGAATCCAGGCAGCTCAGACCACTCCCCACTCATGGTTCAATTAGGACAAAAGAAGGAAAACAAGCCTAAAAGCTTCAAATTCTTAAATTGTATGACTGGCCATGAGGACTTCATGGAAACAGTAATAACAAGCTGGAACATGACTGTGGAGGGAGTAAAAATGTATAGAATCTGGAAGAAGCTGAAAGCACTTAAGATACACCTGAGATGTTTGATAAAGCACTATTCCCATGTTCAGCTTAGACTTGATACAGGAAGGATGAAGGTCGAGCAGCTACAAGATGCCCTAAAGTCCAACCCCCTAGACCAACATCTGTATGCAGAAATGAATAAGGAGCAAATAGAATATGAAAAGTGGCTACTCATTGAGGAACAAATACTGAAACAAAGGGCTAAAGTTCACTGGTTGGCCTGTGGGGATGGCAATAACAAGTTTTTCCATGCAAGCTTGAAAGCCAAAAGGAATAGTGGTATAACAGTACTATACAATGCACAAGGACTGAAGCTCACCACTGATGAGGAAATTCATGAGGAGATATATTCTTTCTACAAAACATTGCTGGGTACATCTGCCCATTATAATCAAGCAGTAGATATCCAAATGGTGCAGAAGGGTAACACTCTCCAGGTTGAACAAAGAAGAGAGCTTATCAAAGAAGTGAGTACAGATGAGGTGTTTGAATCCTTACAGTCCATTGGTGAGGATAAAGCCCCGGGTGTTGATGGATACACCTCCAGGTTTTTTAAAAAGGCTTGGGATGTAGTGGGGGAAGAAACAACACAAGCTGTTGTTGACTTCGTCAAGTCAGGAAAGCTCCTTAAAGCAATCAATACCACACTAATAACTGTGATACCCAAGAAAGCAAGTGCAACATCTATAAAGGACTACATGCCAATTGCTTGTTGTACGGTCCTTTATAAGATCATCTCAAAAGTCATCACAAACAGAATGAGCAAAGTTATGGATTATCTAGTCAGCGCAGAACAAGCAGCCTTTGTGCCAGGAAGATTTATACATGACAACACAATCCTGGCGCAAGAAATCATCAGAGGCTACGGGAGGAAAGGGCTTTCTGCTAGATGCATGATCAAAATGGATCTGCATAAAGCCTATGACTCAGTACAGTGGAGCTTTATTGAGCAACTACTTAGATGTTTAGGATTTCCTGATAAATTTGTCCACTGGGTCAAAATTTACATGTCAACTGTGACCTATCAAATCTGTATAAATGGCCAATTGACAGTGCCTTTTGAGGGGAAGAAGGGACTCAGACAAGGAGACCCCATGTCTCCCTTCCTTTTTGTACTAAGCATGGAATATTTGTCTAGAGTTATGAAATCCCTCAAGGACCACCCAAACTTCAAGTATCATCCAAAATGTGATAGGCTACAGATTTCTCACCTAACCTTTGCAGATGACTTGTTGTTCTTCTCCAAGGGAAATCTCTCATCAGTTTCAGCTGTGATGGAGAAATTTGAGCTATTCCGCAAAACATCTGGTTTGAATGCAAATAGAATGAAAAGTGAAATTTATTATGGTGGTGTGAAACCTCATGTGAAAGATGCAATCACTGATCATGTACAATTGAAGGAAGGGAAACTTCCTTTCAGGTACCTGGGAATCCCTTTAAATGCTAAAAGGTTGTACCTAGCTCAATACCAACCCTTATTTGAAAAGATGGTGTCTAAAATTAGGCACTGGACTGCAAAAACACTGAGCTATGGAGGCAGGCTCCAACTAATCCAGAGTGTACTGTTTGCTATTCAGGGATATTGGTGTCATATCTTCCCCTTCCCAAAGAAAGTTATGACAGCTGTTGAATCAATATGTAGGCAATTCCTATGGTCTGGGGATGTGGGTAGCTCAAAGAAATCATTAGTTTCATGGTCTGATGTTTGCAGAACTAGGTCTATGGGGAAATTAGGCTTAACTCACTTGCCTACCTACAACAAAATATGCATACTGAAGCTGCTCTGGGCCCTAACCCAAAAAGAGGAGAAACTATGGGTAAAATGGATGCACACCTACTATATGAAAGGAGCTGATGTAATGAGCATGAGTATACCTACAGATGCCTCTTTTTGTTCAAGAAGATTTTGAAGTTAAGGCAAACCGTTTCAAATGAGGATGAATGGAAACAACAGGTACTGAAGGGAAGACTAAGTACAAAAAAAATGTACGAAGTTTTGAGGCCAAATGTGGATAAAGTTGGGTGGAGAGAACTGGTGCTGAATAACCTATCCACTCCAAAAGCAAGGTTTACTATATGGCTAGCATGTTGGGGACGCCTGGCTACAAAAGACAGACTTATCAAAATGAACATTGAGGTAGAAACCACATGTGTGTTCTGTAATACAGCTGATGAAAGCATGGATCACCTATTCTTCAATTGCCCCCACATGAAGACTGCTTGGACTGCACTGCTAAGATGGTGCGGTGTTAGCTACCATGCCACAACCTGGGAAGAAGCTAGAGAGTTCCTGGCCAACAAATCAAAGGGTAAAACTTCTAAGGCTAGGTTCTTCAAGGCGTTGTGCACTGAATTTTTGTATTCTGTTTGGAGGGAAAGGAACAACAGGATATTTCAAGGAAAAAATGGCGATCTTCAAAAAATCCTCTGTGATGTTGTTAGAACTACAACCGGAAGATGCTTGAGAGATAACAAAGTGAAGAATTTGTGCAGGCAGATTACTAGCTATCCCCAGCTTTAAATTTTGTTTAGTTTGAGTACTATGTTGATTAGCCTGTTCTGATGTATAGTCTTTGGTACGCAATATGTAATGAGAGGATGTACTATCATCGTTTATTGGAATAAAGCTAACTTTGTTTCCAAAAAATAGATCATGATATCTACTACTCTTGAATAAAAAGTACCAAATTTTTTTCAGCTATGAACATACTAGATTATAAAATCTAATACGATTAATAATATCACAAACTACCCAACAAAATCATTATTTACGTACATATTTTAAATTAATATCCATTTTTATTATTGCTAAAGGATATATTTATTCAATACTTTATTTGTATGTAATGAATTAATATTTTGAGAGAATATATGTCGTTAGGAAATATCTATAAATACATGCTAATATTTATATAGTTGATTATAGAGAATGGTATACAAGTTATAACAATATAAAAGAATAATGTAAATTTCAAAATGAAAATAATAATAATAATAATAATAATAATAATGTCTATAGTTATATACTTGAATATATGCCTACAAATATTGAATACCCAGGATATATACACAAAATAATTACCATTTGGTATTTTTGGATTTCTGGTTATTAAAATACGGTTTACGATACTCAAAATTTTCAATCGATGCTCGGTTGTTCGATAATTACCAAGTCAAGTGGTACCCATATATGGGGATGATGATATATTCACTTCCAGGTGGTCATTGGATGGAGCCGATTCAACTCGGTTAGGTTTAGTCCGAATTTTACAGGTTCACACGCCTTTCAGGCTAGCCCTGTCGAGGCCCGAAATCCAGGCTCCCGAGATTTCGTACGGTCTCGATCTCAAATTCCTCCGCCCAAACCCGAACACCCAGTCTATATAATCTTTATTTGTATTTTGTCTTTAGTTTTAAGTTAATAAACAATTATTAGGATTGAGTTATTTCACATTTAAGATTATGTATTTATAAAAGTTGTTTGGGGTCAACTAAATTAGTATTAATTTTTAGTTTTATAATAACTATATTAAATAAATTAATTGCTGAGACTTTTCAGAAATAAAAAAAAATTGTCAGACAAGGTTTCTATGGCCACATGCAAGGCCCCTATATTTACGTTCTCCTCTGTCACACACACACACACACATGACACATTACGGTTATTTTTCTTTAAATTAAATGGGATTGAAGGAAAAATAATAATTAATCGAAATTATAAAATAAATGAGGTAGATTTAATACTTTTTATATTGAAACTGATAAGAAAAATTATTTAATTAGTATTGTTAATATATTGAGTTTTAATTTATCAAAATTTTACTCTAGTTATACTTCCATATTTGACTTTCTACTAATTTAGGAAAATATAATACCGTTATATACTATGATAAATACTGCTAAAGCCCAATACTACGACTACTAGAAAAAAATACTTCCTAAATCAGATTTTTTTAAATCGGTTGTAACGGAGCCGATCTAAAAAGTAACGCGGTCATTTTCTAGACCGGTTATAAAAAAACCGATCAAGAAAGCGACGCGCCCATTTTCTGAATCGATTACAAAAGAACAGATCTAGAAGTGCACTTTATGGATCGATTATTTTGAAATCGATCTAGAACGCACTTTTTAAATCGATTATTTTAGAACCGATTTAAAATCCTCCCAAAAATGTATTTATATTTAATATAAATGTAAATCATTCAAACAAATGACTATAGCACAGTGGTTGTGACCCCAACCACAAGTTTGAGGGTTCAAACCCTCACTTTGTGAAAAGTGCAATGAATTTCTATTTCAGGTCCGGGTCGTGGTAGGATCCGGGCCGGGTCAGAGTTGGGTCTGGGTCTTTTTTTTCTTTAAAGAAAAGTAAACCTTCTAAATCGGTTAAAATAGACTCTCTAGATCGGCTGTATCTATAACAGTTAAATAATCGATTTAGAAAGTTTTTTTACCCGATTTAAAAAGTATTTTTCCTAATAGCGTACGCAGAAAATTAAATGGATAAGAAGTATGGAGAATCCATAAGTAACGGGTCGGATAAGTAAAATTAATCAGTGTTCGTATATATGCTTACTTGGTCGAAAATGAACCACTTCAAATAGATTGTCGTAAACCCATATGTACGTATAGCATGGTCCGTATATTACCTGCTCGTCCGTCCCTCGTCGAGGGCATTTCAGTAATTTTACAAGCTTCTTTTAAAAGCAATAAATGAGTTAAAAAAAAAGAGCTCGAAAAATAAAAATAAAAAAAAAGTACAAGCTTCTATTATATATTACTAGTTGCTTCATACCATTTACACAAATTAAAATCCTTGAGATATCATGTTGTGGTCCAAAGAATTAACCCCCCAAAAAAAGGTAAAAAGGTAGTAAATAGTTGAACCTATCATTAGAGCCGTTCAAAATTGGATATCCGGAATTTCGGATATCTAAAAATCCGGATAGTAGATTTTGATATCCGATATCCGTATTCGAAATTTCGGATATCCGAAAATCGGATATCTAAAATTTCGGATACGGATATCGGATATCCGAATATCCGAAAAAAATATGAATTATATTCGGATATCATTATATTCTAAAAAAATATTCGAATTTGGATATCAGATATCCGAATATCTGAAAAAAAAACTTCGGATATGGATATCGGATATCCTAATATCCGAATACCTTATATTGTTTAAAATATTAAAAAAATAAAAATTTTAAGATTTTTCGGATATTTCGAATATACAAATATCTAATTTTTCTGAAAAATACTATCCGATATTCGAATCCGAAGTTCCGAATATCCGTAGGCTACCATCGGTTTATTATGGACATCTAGAATTCCTTCCTGGACCTCCATAGTAAAAATAATTACCCCATGCATTATTTTTACCAGCCCTTACATCATAACAGTTGGGATGGTCAGCTAAGAGATGGAAGTTAGAGAGAGGGACTAAGCTATTATCCCAATCCACAACCTGCAGATTCCTGAAATAAGATCTGCCAAAACCTTCACCACCAAAGTGGCCACTCCCCATCTGTGTTGATGTGTGGTGTCCCTTTGATCTGGTGTTCACTATTTCACCTCCAAACTGCACCATGCTAGCATGGCTTCTCAAGTGGCTGAACAAGAAACCCGGCCAGTATCCGACTAGTATACCCGGACCGAATTCGAGCCACCAGTGTCCGTGCTTTGGATCCTATAGAAAATGTACAGAAATCAAGATCGTGTTAGATTCGTCTCGTCATTTCGAAATATCAAGTTTTTATATTTTTTTACTAATAAATACTTCATTCGCCCCATCAGTATTGACACCCTTGGCTTTTTTTTGGTCGAACTAACAACCGTTTGACCATGATTATTTATAATTCTATAATTACAAAAATTATAAAATCATAATATTCTGAAAATATATTTCATGATAAATCTATTTCTATTAATATCACATCAAACCATAGGCGGATCCAGCATTCGAAATTTACTGGTGCACCGATATACCATCAAAAAAAAATAACGGACGGGCAATTTTTTTTTTGAATTTTCCAGTTTTTTTAATAAAAAACTAAAACGGCATCGTTTTAATACAATTTTTTTTTTGTTCGAGAAATTTTTGGTGGTGCACGTGCACCACCAGGCTTAAGGTAGATCCGCCCCTGCATCAAACCTAAGTATATCTTTTCATAAATTTATGGTCAAAATTAAAAAAAAAAATGACCAGAAAAAAGTGAAAGGTGTCAATACTAATGGGACGGAGGGAGTAGTTAAAAACATTAATACTGCAAATATACAAGAATGCAGATAGTATATCTTATACTCCCTCCGTATATCCTCCTAAAAACTTTTCGTTTATCCATTTTTTGTCCATTGAAATTTGTGCGTTTATAATTCTCACACGCTCGTATATCAAACAATCACAATCACATCATTTAATCTCCACCCCCACATTTACGGTCACTACATAAACAACTTGTCGATCTATCGCACTTCATCATTTATGAACAACGACCAAATTTACACCATCTGTCGAGCATTAAGCGTCACGGGACTATTTTTTGTTTCTTTCTTCATTTTTTTCATTTTTTGTTTGTTTTATTGAGATTGATTCCGAATTTTTCTAAGTTAGTTGACTTAGATTTGCATCTTCCTGATTCTTAGGTCATTGTCATGTAAAAATAAATCGTGGATCCCATCTTGTTTATTGGACTTCAAAACTTGTAAAAAAAAATTGAAACTTATTTAAGTAATAAGTTGTTGAATTGTTCGTATAGTATAATAATACTCTCTTAAAAATAATGATAAAATATTTAGAAATTATTTTAATGCGTATTTAGCAGTATAAATTTTATATATTTTATAATTATTTTTCATGAGATAATTTTACGAAAAAACTTCAATCTGATAAATAAATCATCAATTAAAAAAAACTTTTCACTGGAAAAAATCATGCTTTTAAAATAAATTCTTCAAGTAGTCAAGATGGAATATCAAATAAAATTTAGGATTCTTACATATCAATAGAATATTTATAAATTAATTACATAAATCTAATACAAAGAAAAAATTACAAAACTGACGCATTGGATACGTGCAATTAGTAGTTTGATTAGCTGAAATACTGTATTCAGATATCAGGAACTCAAAAACCCAATTTATATTACTAATAAAATATATTGCATTCGGATACTTGCAAATAATTGTCTGTTAGTTGAATATTAAATTTTGGATATCAATACAAGTACTTTTTGTCATTATTTTAATATAGTTATTTTTATAATACTTTTATAAAATTTTAAAAGTATAAAAACTTATTTTATATATTTTATATTATAACCATAAAAAATTTGAATTCACTAAATATGACTCTTCAAATTGAATAGGGAAAGTATTAAATAAGAAACTTAGGAGAATCCAATAATTTTCTTGTGGTGTTTATGGTTCGAACTTGATTGATAAAAGCTGGTTTGAGCTTGGTTCGGTAATATAATAAATCAAGTTTAAACATAATTTTATTTGATAAAATATAAAATTCAGCTCTAGTTCGACTCGATTTGTATTTTTTTATAAAATATGTATAAAAAATTAAACTATTCGACTTTCGGCCCGATTAAAGATCATTCACACTCGGATCAGTTACTAATCAACCAACCTCAAATATACTATTTAAATTTTGATAAAATTTCAACCAATTTGAACAAGCGTACATTTAGTTTGTTTGCATTGATTTATACTCCTATTTACAACCAAATATTTTCTCGATTAAAAATTACACCTGAGTTCAATTCCTTCCACTCTTATTTTTTTCGTCGAATTTAAAAAAAATAAGAAAATAGAATATTTTCAACTTGGTTAATTCGAAGTCTTAGGTTTACCTCAGTGTAATTAACCAATGCTCGTTGATTATAATAGAATAAAACAAAATGACTCACTAAACTGACTACACTTCTTTTTCTCATGAAGTACTAGTCATTCCATGCAATTCTCGATGCAATTTTCATTTTGGATCATCCGGAAACAATCTCTCTGTGTTAAGACAGAGGTAAGGCTGCGTACATCCGATCCCCTCTCACCCCGCTTTTTACGGGAGTCGTTGAGGTATTGAGGTAACGTTGTTATCTCGTTGACTAGAAAAATTAGTACAACTTGGTTTATTCAAAGTCAGTTCACCTAAGAAAATTGTTAGGTTACCTAATTTGAAGAACTACATAACTTATTAATTTGACCCAAGTTTAGTTGTTTGTGTTGATGTTAATAGGTCAAAATGGTCATTTATTTGACCGACGTCTGTTCTCGAAATTCACCGAACTACAATAAGAAAAATATACATACATACCTTCCATATCATAATGCCAATATCAAACTGCCTGCCGTTGTAGGATGACCTCGGAGAAATTGCTGCTCCGATTGCTATTTTATTGTTGATTTGGACAAAACCCGAACACAATAAGTTATAGCATCCGGTCGCTTGGTATGCATCCGTCTGTTAAATGTTCGAACAATGCATTTTTTTATATATATACAATAATATTCTCCAACAATATTGTGAAATAAATATTGTACAAATACCATTATTGGTTTTCTATAATTACATGTACTTGATAAAATTAAATACTCACCGTCCAGTATGTGAAAAACCTAGGATAGTTGTCCCCATACAACTCCGGACTGACCTAAAATATGTTGCAAAAACAGGACAGTCTGGTGAGAATTTCCCAATTCAAGATTCATAGTATTTAATATTGTGTCCTAATATTCATAGTATTTAAATACCCCTTATGTTCATTTTTATCGCGGCGTGGGGTTTTCACGAGACTAATTCTGACCATTAATATTTCGAGTCACTTCTCATACTAAAAGGTATTGGGCGAGACCCCTCGTTAAAATATTTATAAATATATCATAGTTGAAATATGTCGTTAAAATTTACAATCTTCAACCCGAAAAGTTCGATATTGCAATAACTAAAATTGAACGGAAGAAGTATAGGAAAACGATCAAGCTTATGTTTCCAAACTTTTCATATGGTAAAAGGGATATTTACAAAACTGACCGATGCGGTTTGGGGTAATCATAAAATGTTTGACGGAACATAGGGCTTAAAATCAAACCAAGCTACTCGATATTCGATTTGAGTTCGATCGGTAAAAAATTCGTTTGAGCTCGGTTCATCAATATAATGAACCGAGCTTGAACACATTTTTCTGTTTGATAAAATATAAAGCTCGGTTGGAGCTCGGCTCGATTTGAATAAAAATTACATAAAATACATATAAAAAATTAAACTACTCGAGCTCGATTCGCGTTCGGCTCGATAAAAGCACGTTCAAGCTCGGCTCGATTACTAATCAAATCAAGCCCAAACATAATATCTAAAGCTCGATAAAATTTCAAACAAATTTGAACATGCATACGTTCGATTTGTTTGGATTGATTTACACTCCTAACGGAACCAAAATCTCTAACGGGTTTCCGAATCTCTTTTTATAATTAGCCCAAACTTCAGTAGGTGCAATTATTATTTTTGACAAATTAAAGGGGTAGAGACCAAAAAAAGAAACTGCAATTTTTTTTTAAAAAAAAGTAGGAAGGCAGTTATTATTATTAGTCATAAGGCTTTGCGTGACGTTAGGTCGATACTAAAATTACATATTTTTTTATATTTATCGATTTTAATTTGTATATTCTTATTGTTAAAGTTGAACTGTACGAAATCAAAAAACACGAAAAAATATGCAATTTTAGCACCGACCTAATATAAGATCAAGTTTTCCTGACCTCACGATAAAAAACACATCTTAATTATACTACATATTTATTTATAGTGGTCGATTTCAGTTTGTATATTTTTCTTATTAGGGTTGAAATATACAAATTAGAATCGATAAATATAAAAAAATATGTAATTTTAGTATCGACCTAACGTCAGACCAAATTTTCCTGAACCGAGGGTAGAAAAACCTTGGTCATGAATATTGGTATGTGTACAAACCTGCCAGCCAGCTTCAATGGTGTTAAGGTCGTTTCCAAATGAACCAGAAATGACCCATACTTGTGACAGACTGAATTCGTATTGGTCGCTCACACGTGGCGCCCACACGTTTATGCTTGCTTTTGCTCCATAATATTGATCACCATTCACAAATGCCACTGCGTGCTGTTTGAAATTAAAGATAATATTTTAAGTTCTATTTTATAAATCAATTTATGAATTAGTTTATAGGTCAACTAATTAAAATAAAATTATTAAAAGATATTCTTATAAAAATATGTATTAATGTGGATCTAGCAAATATAAATTTTGTGATTATTTTATATTTCCTTCATCTCATACTTAACTGCTACATTTCCATTTTGGTTCGTCTCATACTTAACTGCTATTTACTATAAAAGAAAATAAATCAATCATTCCCTCTAAATATACACCCCAATAATCATCGATTTACCATAAAATGTCATTATGGGCCCACTCAATTAAACACAATACTAATAAACAATACTAATATAATTTCAGATTTCCATTATTACCCCTCTTAAAATATAACTTTATTACACACAATACTAATAAACAACTCTAACATTAATACTCGTGCCCAAAAAAAATAGCAATTAAGTTTGGAACGGATGGAGTATAAGATAATCTATAGTCAAAATTCAATCTCAAAAATTCAAATATCAATTTATTCCGGGAGTTATGAGTTTGTTCATCTTTGGTATAGTGTTTCCAATATTTTGTTTATTCCAAAAATAACCTTGCCTATACGACTACATAGTTGTCGGACTAAAAGTAGTTTTCCGACTGAGGGCAAAATCGTCAATGATCGAAACTGCCAATCAATAACTACCACTCTTCGTCTCAGCTCAAATGTTCCGTTTGACTTTTTTCTAATAATATATTTTAAAATTTGGCTGCAAAATTTATGAAAAAAATATATTTAATTATGACGTGACATGATTAGAAATAGGTTTATCGTAAAATGTACTCTTCAAAAATATTACTTTATAATTTTTTATAGTTATACAATTACACATAAATATGGTTAAAATATTATCAGTTTTAGGGGCCGATTTCCATACGGTACATGTTTAAATTGTAATAATAACCTTTTTACCCCTAAAATTTAGGGGAATTAGGAAAAAAAATCTACTAGTATGTAATTTTATTTTTACCTCATGATCACTGCTCATAGTATCTCTTCTAACCCCCCTTGTGATCTTTTTCCCGAACCCACGAATCGAATTAGCTCTCAGAATATCGCTCTCCGGTGTTCGTCTTATCGGAATAGTTCCTTCCGGACACGACGACCCACCGGCATTTGTCCATGACTGGAAAATCCCGACAGTCGTCTCGTCGTCGGAATTATTTCTTTTCGGCCTTTCCGGTGGCTCCTGCAGTTTTCAGTGACCAAACAATATTTTTTTTGTTTTCATTCATAAATATTAAGTCAAATAAAAACTGCAAATAATAATAATAATATTAGTGCTTTTTTTTTTCAATTAAGAATTTGCTAATTAATTAGTACCAATGGCTTCTGGCCTTTCAGCTGAGGATGATCGAAAGCTGGTTGAAGATGAGATTTAACACAATCTATTATATCACCATCTGGGCTCTGTATAAAATAAAATTAAATAAACAAAAAAAATTATTATATAATGTCAGATAATAATAATAATAATAATAATAATAATAATAATAATAATAATAGTAATAATAACAATAATGACCTGAATTGTCTGGACTGCAGGCTTGTTGATTTTTCTCAAAAAACTTCTTATTCTCTTAATATTCTGCAACTCTTGATGCGGTCGAAAAGTCCGATTAGCCTGCGAACCGGAGCAGAGACGGAACGCCGACGAAGATAACAGAGTTATGATAAGAAGGAAAGAAGCAAATGTGTATATAATGATTGGACAAGGAGGAGGACAAGAACAAGAACAGGAAGAAGCCATTTTTGTTTATTTTATTTTTTTATTATTTTATTTTTTTGGTATTACTAAGGTTTGTTTGTGTTTGTATGCATATGTTTTGTTGTCCTGTAATGTCTGATCAGCAAAAATACAAATCATTATCCGTTCCGTGGAAACACAGAATCCATACAGACAGATAGAGAGAAGAGAGATGGCTTTCATATGCAAAATAAAAGTTAAAATAGAGGCTTGTTTTTAAACGAGCCAAGTTGATTTTGACAGATAGTATAACCTCTCTCTCTCTCTCTCTCTCTCTCTCTCTCTCTCTCTCTCTCTCTCTCTCATAAACAGACACTCACTCAGATTCTTGGTTTCTAATTCTTGGTAATTGGGTTCCGACGTGGAGAACCTTGATCAGATTTAAACACTGTTCAAAAAACATTTGAATCGTTACTTCGAGTAACATATTTGAGTCGCTTATCTAGGTAACACAAAATACGTTCGCATCACATATGTAGGTCATTTAAATTGCATTTGAGTCACCTTTTCGAGTTACCTATTACATCAGGATCACCTAAAATGCAGTCGAGGTGCCTATTTGAGTCACCTATTCAAGTCACTTAATTACAACCGAGTCAGCTAAAATGCATTCAAGTCACCTATTTGAGTCACTTAAAATGCGTTTGAGTCACCTAAAATACTATTCGAATCACTTATTTGAGTCACCTATTACATTTGAGTCACCTAAAATAAGTGACTCGAATGTAAATACCTGACTCGAATACTTAGTAAAGGTTATAACAAATAATTTGTATATCAAAATAGTTGTTAAACTTTGAGCAACAAATAATATTCTTATATCAATAGATACATGTCCATATTCCCACTATTATAATTAGAGATACTCGTGCCATAATAATACAAGTGGCGGTCCCATAATTAGATTAAGATAATCAAATTAAGAGACTAAATTGCTAGAAAAAATATTTTTGTTCTCGAATGTTTGTTGGCGACAACCCCGACGAAAAATAGGCTGGCAGGCTGACGCACCCAAGCACAAAAAGAAAAAATTGATAATCGCTGGAACACCGACGACAGGCCGAAAGCAAAAAAAAAAAGCCAGCTGCAAAGAAAAAAAAAAAATATGGCCAGCGCCAAAATTTTTGTCGACGATTCAATGACCCACTAGATGGAGGGGTACAATGATATTATTGTTGAGTATTTAATATTATTATTAATTTGACATAGAGAGAAGGGGAGGGGTACAATGATTTTTTCATGTACATACTACAACGACTGAAAAATACCATTGTCCCTTATATTATTGATAGGCCTCTTCTATCACGTCCATAATGGTAAGGCTCAGTTTTTTTAGGCTAAATTTCAGCACATTTCTGTTTAACAAAATTCAGTTTAGTTCGGCTCAGTTCAATTCAGTTCAGCTTTAAAATCAATATTATTAATTACTATTATTATTATTATTTATATTAAAAATAATATCATATATAATAATATTATCAATAATATTATGTATATTACTAATTATTATTATTATTCAGTAACTTCAGTTCAGTTCAGTTCAACAAAATTCAGCTCAAAATAATAGAACCTAAATGCCACAAAAATGTCTGTTTAGAAGTGTTATATTTTGATAAATAACTCAAATCATATTAAATCATCACACATTTTTATTTAATCTTCATTATACATTCATAATCAATATATTTTTATTTTTTAATCTACGCAACATACTCACATTCAAAAATTACAAAACTACATATATCTATCCATTCAATCTTTTTACAAAAATACTATGATTTTACTCTAAATGTTGGAATTAGATTGGAAGGGGGGAAGTAATAAGTTTTGGTAGTAAGGTTGGGTGGACCAATAATTTCTAAGAGGGATCTCTCCTTGTTAGTACCAAATCATAAAAGTAATAAGTTATATATCTCCATTCATAAAACTATAAGTTTTTTATACCAAAATATATTAAAAGACTTTATTACCCTTAAAGTCTACCACTAAAAGATAAAAACATAAAAAATAGAAAATTATTAAAAGCAAATAACAATAATCTAAACGGTCCCACAACTCAGTATTTCTCTCTGCAAAAAAACTCTCCGCTGTATCTCTCTGCAAAAAAACTCTCCCGTCGTGAAACCCTTTCGCCGGCCAGAAAATGCCGAACTCCGACTACCACAGAGAATCTGAAGACGCCAGAAGTTCCTCACACGCTAGTGACACTCCATCTGAAGAGGAATTCGTCAATGGGCCTCTGGTTAGTGTATTTTCATTCACACACGATCGTGCCACGACGGTTGTTCATCGTCTCACGATGGTGCTGAAGAAGATGACACCATCGTGTGCACGATGGCCTTTCGTGGGCACGATGGTTTACACACGACGGTCGTCGATCGTGTGTGCCGTCGTGGGCAAGAAGATCAAAGTCTTCTGCCTCGCACACGATGGCATGTACACGATCAATGCCCATCGTGTGAGCCGTCGTGTTGCACACGATGGTCTTCACACGATGGGCATCGATCGTGTGCATGCCATCGTGTGCAAGGCAGATTTTTTTTTCCTTCTCTTAAGCATTCTATCATATTTTTATGATTTGTATGTCTATATTGTAGAGTGGTTGCGTATGGAAGAGGCCTACATTGCGCTTTGTTACACATCTTGTGAATCTTTACATACGGGAGGCGGTATTTAAACAGATCATTGAGACACTAAGAAGTATGGGCCGCAATTCCGCAGTTGGTGATCGAGCTATCGAGAGCTTGACCGAGGGGGTCCTGGGGCGTTTGATTAAAGTTAGGAGAAATGGGAGTTCAAATACTGCCCTACATCACTTGATTGCCCGTCAATTGGAGGGTGATCAAATCCCCCCGGATGAGTCGTGGTTCCAGGTTTGCGGGAGGACCATTCGTTTTACGGCCCGTGATTTTGCCATGATCACTGGACTGCATTTTGGAAACTCTACCTTCCATCACAGGACGACCATCTCCTTCGGTCTGACAGTATTTTCCACAGAATACTCCATGGCAAAAATATTAAGGCTAGTGTTCTGCGGAAAAGCTTCAATGCTCGATATTTTGGTAGAGACATAAGAGATTTTGTGAAGGTTGTCAATTTACTTATATACTATTACTTTATCCTATGCCGTGATGACATGATGGTCGAGACATGGGCATCGGCATTAGTTGAGGATTTCGAGCAGTGGGATATGTTTCCTTGGAGTTCTTATGTCTTTGGGGTTTTATCTTACTACATAGGCAACGTTGCCATGAAGGAGGGACAAGTGCATAAGGACTACCACTTCTGTGGTCCTGTTTGGGCTTTACAGATATGGTCGTATGAGATGATTCCTTCATTGGGAGCATTGTGTGGTATTCGAGATAAATCTGTCCAAGTCCCCCGATGTTTGATGTGAACTACGAGGAAGATGTTCTGTGATTTCACTCATTTATTCGACGATAAGGTACATAAATTTGTAAACGTATTTTCTCCTGACTTCACTCATCTCTTCAACGTTATGTTATTGCCCATCTAATGGTATGCTTTAATGACTACTTTTGCAGCACAACGTACTTCCCTATTTATCGCATCTGGAGGAGGATAAGGCTGAGTACTACTACCTGAGTTTTGATAATGGCTCGCCATATGACATTAAGTTCACTAAGCCTATAAGAATAGATGTGAAGAACAAGGAGGATGAGCCTGCGCCGATCCCGAGAAAGAAAGTTATGGATAGGTTGAAGAAGGTTGCTGGGAAATTGATTACATATGAGTCGGCACATAAAGTGTCGAAGCGACGTCGGCAGATTACCCCACGAGTAGATGGTGCAGAGACATCGGACCGGGAGAGGTAGCCAGAGAGGGTGTGTTGTGTCCACGGACTTCCTTGTCCGGACCACACCCAGGACGCGAGCAGGTAGAGATGTTAAACGGGCTAGCCCTAGCGGTTCCGGGCTAGCCCTAGCGGGCTTCGGGCTAAACGGTCCGGGCTAAAAAAGCCCGGATTTAAACGGGCTAGGAAATATTGGCCCTAACCCTAACCCTAACGGGTTTCGGGCTAAACGGTCTAAACGGGTTAAATAATTAAAAAATCTATTTTTTATTTTTTTATAAGTCAAAAAAAAAACAATAACAATATATTTTATATATATAGTAACAACTATACTATAATAAATATAACAAAAAATACACTTTTATGTATATATGTATATATATATATACACTATATTAACAAATACAGTAATAATATATATTATATACAATATTAATATATATTATATATATAATATTAATATAGTGTATATATATATATCGGGCTTCGGGCTAGCCCTAACGGGCTTCGGGCTAAACGGTCCGGGCCAAAAAAGCCCGGATTTAAACGGGCTAGGAAATATCGGTCCTAATCCGGTTTTTTGGCGGGTTAAATGGGCCATCCCTACGGGCCCGAGCCCGTTTAACATCTCTACGAGCAGGGATGAGTACTTCGATCGCCGTTTGAAGGCGATCTTGTATAACGAGTTGGAGACAGGATTTATTGCTCGAGTTTCTCGCCGGGTGCTTTCTGGGATCGTGGATTTCTTCGGACCTACGCATAGACGTTCTAAGAGCCCGACGCACTACTCAGCTGGGAGCCATGATAGGTTTCCTGATATGTCTCGTCATTCTGCATCTGTTAGCAGCGCCCAGCGGAGGATTCCTGACCCTCCACGTCACTCAGTCTCTGGTACAGCCCACAATCACCATTTTCAGCGTCAGTCTAGTCATCATTCTCAGCGTCAGCCTAGTCACCATTCTCAGGGTCAGCCTAGTCACCATTCTGAGGTCCAGCACAGTCACCATTCTGAGATTCAGCACATTCATCATTCTCAGAGTAATCATTCTTTTGAGCGGACTGAGCAACCCCTTGATTATGAGCATCAGTATCAGCCATTTGATGCACCGTTTCAGCAGTATGGGACGATGTTCGACTGGTTTCAGGACGAGCATCATTATAGTGCGATGTTTCAATGTGAAGGTGGCGGTCCTCAGCAGCAGCCTCCATTTCAGATCGAGCAGTCAGTTTTTGAGATCGAGCAGCCGGTTGTACAGCTCTCTGGTCGTTATAGTTGTGAGAGGGATGCTGAGTGTGATGAAGACGGTGAGACTGCCGGGACGCAGCAGTTGGGTGAGCGTAGTCTTCCACCGCAAGTGAGTCGACCATCTGCTGCTCTTCGGGAGCCTTTTGTGGTGGCGCCTCCAAGAGATAGCGAGGCTCTAAAAAAGTTGTACCTACACTTTAGGAGGGAGAAACCACGTGATGCTATTGTCCGGTGTTTGAAGACTGGGCAAGCTCTCACCCAGGCATTATTTGACCGGATAGAGTCTAGTCGTGAAGACTTTGATGCCGAGGTGATAGCTTGTTATGTGTTTGCGACTCGAACGAGGCTTCGGAGGGGAGTCCATAGTATTGGTGTCGGTAGAGTTGGCACTGTACTTGCCGGCTCCCAATTTTACCTAAGTTCAATAACTTACTCGCTTGTATATTATTGGTGTGATGTGGATTTTTTTTTTATTTTGTGGTTTGGCCTTTTGTAGTTAGTTATGGCCAACGAGTTTGCAAGACTCCATCCGGATGATCCACTTGGTATCAAGGTGACAGGGAAGCCGGTTTACAGGGATTGGAAAATTCCTAAATGCATCGAGGACTACATGACAGGTCTTGATACAACATATGCGGTTCCATGGTCAAATTGCAACGAGGTAAGTTTGAAATTTATATTTATAAATGATTCGCTATGTTTGATGTGATGATCTTATATGATTACATATTTTGTTTCAACAGATCATTGTCATTTGTTGCCTCGACCAGAGTCACTGGGTGACTATCAAGATTGACATCATAACATGGACTGTGGAGTTGTACGATTCCTTGTCACACCAACACCAAGATGATCGATACCGATTCAACCAACTGCGACCTATTACTCGTCTGATGCCTCGTGTGCTAGCTCAATCCGGGTACTGGCTGAACAACCAATCAAAGAAGAAGTATGACACGGAGATGAGTTTCAAAATTATGCCACGAGAGCTACAGTTCATACAAAACGACAATCACAGTTGTGGCCCCTTCGCGTGCATGTACTTGGATCGACTCGTCTCAACAAACCCAGCAGCAAGGCACCAAATCAAGGAACTTAATGAGAAATATATTAAAAAATATCGATATGGTTTAGCTACTAAAATCTTTATGTTGTCGTTAGACATGTAATATGGTTTATGGTGTATTGTGTTGTGGCAAGATTAATGTGTTGTGTTGTTAAATATTTATGTTGTCGTTAGATAGTTTTGGCAAGATTAATGTGTTGTGTTGTTAAATCTTTATGTTGTCGTTGGACAATTTTGGCTCTGTGTTGCACACGATGGCTGCACACGATCGTGGCCATCGTGTGTTATGATCGTGTGCAATGTGCCCACAGTCATGGGTTGCTGCTGTCGTGTGCCCACGATGGCTGCCATGATCGTGTGCACACGACCGTATGTCCCATCGTGGGCACGGCCCTGTGCACCATCGTGTTCACATGACCGTGTGCCCCATCGTGGGCACGGCCGTGTGCACCATCGTGTGCACATGAACTTTTGGTATTTTTGCCAATTTGATTTATTGTGTTATCTAGAAGGATGTTTTGTGATTCTAAAATTGCTTTACTATATAACTTCTTATACAAACTCGTATTTGTCATTTCATGTAATTCATTAGTATATGAGATATTTCATACAGGTGATGAATTTATCCGTACGAACTAATACATTGAGAACATATATACTACACATGATATGCAATATATTATGTTAATTCAATCAGTAACTTTTTAAATAAGTGTATCATTAACAAATACTTGTTAATATATAAGTAACAACACCTAAATTGACGAGTCATTTGAGAAATTGGTGAAAATTGTTGATGTTCTTGTGCACACGACCGTGTGCCCCATCGTGGGCATGGCCGTGTGCACCATCGTGTGCACATGAACTTTTGGTATTTTTGCCAATTTGATTTATTGTGTTATCTAGAAGGATGTTTTGTGATTCTAAAATTGCTTGTTCAAACATTAATTACTATATAACTTCTTATACAAACTCGTATTTGTCATTTCGTGTAATTCATTAGTATATGAGCTATTTCATACAGATGATGAACTTATCCGTACGAACTAATGCATTGAGAACATATATACTACACATGATATGCAATATATTATGTTAATTCAATCAATAACTTTTTAAATAAGTGTATCATTAACAAATACTTATTAATATATAAGTAACAACACCTAAATTGACGAGTAATTTGAGAAATTGGTGAAAATTGTTGACGTTCTTGTGCACACGACCGTGTGCCCCATCGTGGGCACGACCGTGTGCACCATCGTGTGCACACGTGGATACAGTGCCAATTTGACAGCGTAGACACCGTGACACCTGGTTTCCAACGTGGCACACGATCATGCCCATCGTGTGCACCATCGTCATCGTGTGTACTACAAAGGGCAGCATCAAATTATTTTATTATAAAATCCCATCATGGGTCCCCCCTTTTTCAATATAAGTACATCTTCCTGGACCGAGAGTGAAATACATGACCACCTTTTCACTATAAACCCTAATCAATTACAATCAGTTAAAATCCATTAAAATCAAATACGCGAAATGAGCGGCCGATTACGAGAAAGCGATTTAGAAGGAATCGAAGCACCTCCACTAAAAAGAAGGAAGATAACTCCTCCCAACCCACCATACAGAACTTGGCCGAGAGGAAGATACTCAATGCTCAGAGTAAGTTTTTTGATTTTGTTGTATGTGTGGTGTGTACTGCGAATTAATGTGTTTTATGAAACAGGGCCTATTTAAAAACACTGCGAGCACTCCAGTCATACTAGATAGTGATGATGATGATTTAGAGATTTCTGAGAAGACAAGTAAAGAAGTTATTTTAGAAGAAGAAGTTCGTGGAGATGTTGATATAAGACTAAACAAACAGCAGCAGATGGGGGAGAAGAGATCCAAGTGATTGTGGTTTTTAAGATATTATTAGATATTTTGGTGTAATGGTGATGAACTTTTGTTTTATAACGTTATATGCTTTTAGTGTAAACTATTGCTCTTTAAAGTGATCTACTTTGTTATGGTTAATATTTGCCTCCATAATCACCTTTATTTGCTTTACATCACTCATGTTTGACTTAAATTTCAATTCAAAGATAAAGAAAATAGACACAAAATTATGCATTTCAACTAATAATCAGAATACTGAATCAATACATGGTCCATCGAGGATCAAAATATCAGCACATGATTGTTTCTAGTAAGTCACAAAATATAAAAATACATAAGCAATTTAATATTCATGGTATGGACATCCCCTTATGTCATGGTCATCATTACGACAAATGCTACACCTCTTCTTCTACCGGCGCCTTTGCCTCGTTTGTTCATCCACTCATTGAGTTTCTTCAGGGATATTCAAATCCACACCACCTATGGGAATGAATGCTTTGCACGATTTTCTATTATGGCCGGTTCCTTTACACCTACCGCACACCTGAGGCCGTCCACCTGCGGGCAAATTTTCAACAGCGGACCGTGCACGACTCATCCTTGGTCGGCCGGATTGTCGTACCCCCTTGGGAGGTACGCAAATGATGGATGAGATCTCCGGTGGGACATTCCACTCATCAGGATGTGGGATAGGATTAATATACTCCTTATAAGTCTCTCTAAGGCCTTGTTACTTAAAATAACGACTAACAAAATCATACACAGACAAACCATTGTCGGTGCGCATGATACAATAAGCAATTATGTCAAGGATGTGGTGTAAGATAATGTATTTTTGATACTGCTGAGGTGTAGGATAAATCCAGACCAGCTCTATGTTGCACACGATCGTGCCCATCGTGGGTTACGATCGTGTGCATCTTGCCCACGGTCATGGGCTGCTGCTGTTGTCGTGTGCATCCTGCCATGACCGTGGGCACACGATGGCTTGTCCCATCGTGGGCACGACCGTGTGCCCCGACAGCACCCGCATGCCCACGGCCATGACCGTGTGCATACGACAGCATAGACAAAAACATTGAATGGTGTGCACATTAGAGCAAAACAATTACCTTATAACAGCAACATCATGACGACATGGAATCTGATCCAAATCAAACTCACGACAACATGTCCAGGTTCGAAGGTCGACCTCATAAGAAACTTTATTTTCTTCGACTTTATAAACAAATGGGGTGGTAGCTCGAACGATAAGAGTCAGACTGGCTTGCACAGAGTTAGAAAGCTTTTCAAAAGTGTGCATTGTCAACTCATGGTCTCTTGATGTAGCTTCTCCCCGCTTCTCATCAAACCAATTCTCTAAAATTAGGTAAAATATCTCAAGTAACGAGCAAACAGGTAAACGCCTCGCCCACAACATACGATTATTAAAGCATTCAACAGCATTGGATGTCAAGAAGTTATAGTATCGTACCAGACACTTCGACCTACCCCACCTCATTGGCCCAATTTCAGAAAGGCGCATGTGAGCCCCATTAGGGCTTTCAATATGTAGTTTCGAAAAGTAGTTGTCAAAAACTTCTTCACGGTGCGTGTAGGCAGCAGTTCTAAAGAGTCCTATAGCATGCGCACCGTAGGAGGTCAGATTTTTTGCAAGATGGTGATAGCACAACCCATGGAATGCATTCGGATAGACGGCTCGAACAGCATTCTGAATGCTCTTATGTTGGTCACTCACAATCAGTAAATCTTCCATCAGATTGTAGCATCTGCGCAGGTTATACAGAAAATAAGTCCATGACTCGTCGTTCTCTATCGGACCGAGACCAACTGCAAGAGGAAATACTTGCTCGCTCCCATCAAATGTGACGGCCGCAAATAGAGTTCCTTTATTCCTTCCCTTCAGGTGGGTCCCATCAACTATAATCACCGATCGAAGGCACGTATCAAATGCCCTAATACTCTGTCCGAGTGCAACGAACATGTGGCAAAACACTCCCTCACGAGTCGTCTGCAAATCATAAATTGTCCCTAGATTACGATGTTTTAACAAATGCAGATAAGATGGGAGCCTCTGATACGACTCATCAAAGCCGCCATATGTATTCTCTATCGCTATATTCCTCGTCCGGAGAGCAAAACTGTATAGCATGTCAATGCCGTACTCCCTACACATCTCTGCAATCATCTCCTTTGGCCTCAAAGTGACCCCCTCACCGGTCAATCTTTTAGCAAAATAATGGGCGGCAACCTCAGAAGTGACCGATCGTGCGGCAGCACGGTTCAAATCAGCGTGACAGCTGTGCTCCAAGGTCAACTTAGTAATTCTCCAAATAGTTGCACCCTCAATAACACACAACCTAAACTGACAATTTTTTCGCCCACTCTTACATACAAACACTATACGGTTATCGGCGAACGATCAGTGATACACTGTTGCATGTTTTCCAAATGATACATTCCTACAGTTATCCTCAACTCTGTCTTCGAAAAAAAGGTGGACCCCACCTCTAGCTGACCGGTAACCGGTGGAGGCTGCTCGACCCAACCCAAAGTCCCGGCACTACCGGGGTCCGGAAATGGAATGATCCAGTTACGCATTGATTGTAGATGCTCATGCTTGCTCGCAGATTGATGGTCGGATGAGAAGTTCCGACGACTCATAATCCTATCCATTTGGGCCGGTTGGCGAACCCAAGCAAGAAATTCCGCAGATTGTGACTCAAGCAAGTCTTTACAACAATCTTCATCTTCGAATGTATGCACCTCCTCATCTTCCCCATCTTTCTCATCTTCCTCGTATTGATAATCTTTGGAAGGCATGTCATAATTTATGTTGTCGGGCTCTACTCTCGAGCTGCTACATCCCATATTAACCTCGGGAATGGAGGAGCTGCCGTTCTCAACATAGACCTCAGGATCCTCCTTGTATTCTACTAGTAATCGAAGTATCTCGGTATCGTCCCGTAATAGGACTTTTACTTTGTTTTCCTTGGCCATGTGTGTCAAGTACCATAATTTGTAATCGGACTCATTTGGACCACCCAAACCCTCTCTGATAGCCCCACGAGGTTTGCACGACTAACTTTGCTCGTGTCGATGTAGACAAAAAAGGAGTCCCCGTCTACATATGTCGATCGCTCCCAATGACCACCGTGATGTATCAAAATACACTGCCACGACATCTGATTATAAAAAGATGAATAACTATTCAGAAAATTGAGCGAACAATATTATAAAACCGTCTGCCTTGGACACGACCGATGCACACGGTCGTATGATACCGTGTGCATCGATCGTGTGCACGTTTCTGGCCATGGACACGATCGCTCCATACGATTGTAGACGATCGTGTTAAACGATCGTGAACACGTTAGTTGTGCGCACGAGGTCAAGGTCGTTCGACACGACCGTTGCACACGGTGGCTTCCCATCGTGTGCAGTGATCGTGTCCGTAAGAACTGGTCGGGAAAAAAAATTTCCAGCGGTCAAATACTGATGCATACCTTCTTTATGAACCCAGAAGTACGACAAATGAGGTCCTATTTAAACGTCAACTTTTCTTTTCGAATAATCTTGTGATTTTTATAAGATTTTTGAGAGATCCTTTGTAGTCAACATTACAACAAAAGAGAGGACATTTTAGTCTTTTTAATTAAAATGGTACTAGAAATTTATAGTTTTATGAATGGGGATATAAAACTTATCAATTTTATGATTTGGTATTAAAAATTTGATTCCCACTTTCTAAGACGCGTGGGATAAAACTTTTTGGATGAATGGGAATATATCATGAACATCGACTTTTTTTAGAAGTGTTGGTAGGTAATTTAAATCTCATGTGGTCCATGACTATACAATACCGCGACTCACGATTTTCTCTCTTTGTTTCTTCTATTTTTTTTTTTTGGTGATTTTTTGATAATTTAAAAAATTAAAGTGTTCCCCAAAATATAACATCAAAGACGTCAGTCAAGATCCACAATTTACCACATCGATAAAGAGAAAAAAACGATCATGTATGCTAGAAAGAGAGTCGACTATCTCCTAAGATGATTGACATCTTGCGTAGGGATCTCAAAAAGGATTAGGGTAAGGATTCCCGATAGAACTCAACTTTTCGTATTAATCCCCTTAATATGATTGGGTTTTCCATGTTTGAGATGTCACATGTCCATTAATTAATTTATGTTACTGAAAACTTTAGTTAGTTAAATTTATCATCCAAGAGTAGTAACATTCAAACTTCATTATGACATTGGAATTAATCCATCTAAACCGTTTAACATAATAATTCTTATGAGTTCCTCAAGGGGACATCATCAACCCAAAAAAGTCGGGACATAATTTTTAGCTGTAATATTAATTATCATATAGATAATATCATTGCCTAAAAATCTAACATATTGAATCAGAGATGATGTCTCACTCATGATAAATTAATATTAAAAATATATAATTAAGTATTACTCAGTGGAATTAAGAAATATTCGGAGATAGTGTTGCCATCGGGCCGTGAGCTGCCGGTTTCGGGCCCGAATCGGCGGTCTCGGTTCACCAGAAAAGGTGAACAGCAACCGGCCCGGGTATTCTGCAGAAGGGCCGGTTTTCAGACCCGAAACCGACGGTTCAGGGTCGGGCCAAAAACCGGCGGTTCCCGGGCCGAACCGGCCGTTCTTCATTTTTTTTATTGTTATTTTTTTATTTTTTTGTATGAAATTAAATGAATTATATAGTTGTGTTGAAATTTCGAATATTGAAATTATTTATGTTGTGTTTTTATGCAATTTATAATAACTTGTAATATTTATATCTTTTTTTAATTAAATGATTAGTGAATTTAGTGTCTGCATGGGCAGCTCAATTGGTTCCTGTGTGGCAGATTGCTATAAGGACGTAGGTTCGAGTCCTGACAGCCGCAGTGTGGGAGTTTTATCCCTCCAATGTGGGAGATAGCTCCTTGTGGGCACCAGACACTATTCCTCCCACCTAGTGGACCGTTGAGTCACCATAATTTAATGTGAGAATCAATTTTTTAATACCAAACCATAAAATTGATAAGTTATGTATCCTCATTCATAAGAGTGTAAGTTATTGATACCATTTTGCTTAAAAAGACTAAAATGTCCTCCAAAAAGGTGTTGATGTTGACTTTCCTTTTTTTACCTTTTAGTGATAGATTTAAGGGTATTAATGTCTTTTGGTATCAAAAACTTATACTCTTATGAATGAGGATATATAACTTGTTACTTTTATGGTTTGGTATTATAAAAGATAGAACTCTAATTTAATTCCTCCACCAATCCCTGTCGGGCCGGGGGTGAGGGCCATGGGGGCAAGGGATTTCGCCTTTTTGCTACAAGTGTTAAAATTTCTAAATTTTTTTAATTTACACGTATTGAAATTTTAAAATTACTTAAGTTATTTAATAAAAATATAATAATTTATAAATAATTATAAAATTTAGAAATTATTTATGTTGTATTTTTTTTATGTAATTTATAATAACTTGTAATATTGCTTATATCTTTTTTTTTAATTAAATGAAATTTCTAAAATTTTTAATTTACAAGTATTGAAATTTTAAAATTACTTAAGTTAATTTAATAAAAATATAATAACTTATAGATAATTTAGAAATTCTTTATGTTGTGTTCTTTTTATGTAATTTATAGTAACTTGTAATATTTTTTATGAATTCGTTTTTTGAAGTTGAATTACTTGTGTTGAAAATTTAAAATATTGAATATTTGAAATGCAATAAAAAAATAGTTCTAAAATATTTACAATCAAAATAATACATAAAAATTGATATCTTTATTGATTTCTATGATTCTATCTATGTACAAAAAAAATATTACAAGGATACAATCTTTAAAATTGAATAAATAAACTAACTAATACTAACTAATTCACTATACTAATTGGAAAATAATTTTTTTTTACAAGGGGAAAAATTAAGGGATCTCTCTTTTTTAGTACCAAACCATAAAAGTAACAAGTTATATATCCCCATTCATAAAACTATAAGTTTTTGATACCAAAATGTGTTAAAAGACTTTATTACCCTTAAAGTCTACCAATAAGAGAAAAAAAACTAAAAAGAAAAAGGAAGATTATTAAAACTAAACAACAATAAAAAAGGTCCCACAACTCAATATTCCAAAAACTCTCCTCCTCTCTCGCAAAAAGTCTCCCGTCAGAAACCCTTCGCCGCCGTAAAATGTCGACCTCCGACTACCACAGAATCAAGACGCCGGAAGTTCCGCTAGTGACACTCCATCTGAAGAGCAATTCGTCAATGAGCCGCCGGTTAGTGTATTTTCATTCACACACGATCGTGCCACGACGGTTGTTCATCTTCCCACGATCGTGCTGAAGAAGATGAGACCATCGTGTACACGATGGTCTTTCGTGGGCACGATGGCTACACACGACGGTCGTCGATCGTGTGTGCCGTCGTGTGCTAGAAGTGCAAAAGCTCCTGCCTTGCACACGATCGTTTCCCGTCGTGTGAACCGTCGTATGGCACACGATGGTCTTCACACGACGGGCATCGATCGTGTGCATGCGATCGTGTGCAAGGCAGAATTTTTTTTTCGTTCTCTTAAGCATTTTATCATATTCTTATGAGTTGTATGTCCATATTGCAGACTGGTTGCGTATGGAAGAGACCTACATTGCGTTTTGTTACACGTCAAGTGAATCTTTACATACGGGAGGCGGTATTTAAAGAGATCATTGAGACATTAAGGAGTATGGGCCGCAATTCCGCTGTTGCTGATCGAGCTATCGAGAGCTTGACCGAGGGGGTCCTGGGGCGCTTGATTAAAGTTAGGAGGAATGGGAGTTCAAATACTGCCCTACATCACTTGATTGCTCGTCAATTGGAGGGTGATCAAATCCCCCCGGATGAGTCGTGGTTCCAGGTTTGCGGGAGGACCATTCGTTATTAAAATCAAATACGCGAAATGAGCGGTCGATTACGAGAAACCGATTTAGGAGGAAGCGAAGCACCACCACCAAAAAGAAGAAGGAGGATACCTACTCCCAACCCACCATACAGAACTAGGCCGAGAGGAAGATACTCAATGCTCAGAGTAAGTTTTTTGATTTTGTTGTATGTGTAGTGACTATCATTGCAAATTAATGTGTTCCATGAAACAGGGCCTATTTAAAAACACTGCGAGCACTCCAGTCATACTAGATGGTGATGATGATAATGATTTGGAGATTTCTGAGAATAAAAGCAAAAAATTTATTTTGGAAGAGGAAGTTCATGAAGACGGTGATACAAGACTAAAGATACAGCAGCAGATTGGGGAAAAGGGATCCAATTGATTGTTTTTGTTATGTTATTATTAGATATTTTGTGTGATGGTGATTAAATTTTGTTTTGTAAAGTTATATGCTTTGGAACTGTAAACTATTGCTCTTTGAAGTGAGCTACTTTGTTATGGTTAATGTTTGGCTCCATAGTCACCTTTATTTGCTTTACATTACTGAACACTTAAATTTCAATTCAAAGGTAAAGAAAATAGACACAAAATTATGCATTTCAACTAATAATCGAATCAATCAATACATGGTCCATCGAGGATCAAAATATCAACACATGATTGTTGCTAGTAAGTCACAAAATATAAAAATACATAAGCAATTTAAGTTTCACGGTATGGACATCCCCTTATGTCATGGTCATCATTACGGCAAATGCTACACCTCTTCTTCTGCCGGCGCCTTTGCCTCGGTTGTGCATCGATTTCTTGAGTTTCTTCAGGGATATTCAAATCCACACCCCATATGGGAATGAATGCTTTGCAAGATTTTCTATTGTGGCCGGTTCCTTTACACCTACCGCACACCTGAGGCCGTCCACCTGCGGGCAAATTTTCAACAGCGGACCGTGCGCGACTCATCCTTGGTCGGCCGGCTTGTCGTACCTCCTCTGGAGGTACGCAAACGATGGATGAGATCTCCGGTGGGACATTCCACTCATCAGGATGTGGGATGGGACTAATATGCTCCTTATAAGTCTCTCTAAGGCCTTGTTGCTTGAAATAACGACTAACAAAATCATACACGGACAAACCATTGCCGGCGCGCCTGTTACAATAAGCAATTATGTCAAGGATGTTGTATAGGATAATGTATTTTTTATATTGATGAGGTGATAAATCCAGACCATCCCTGTTTTGCAAACGATGGGAAAACACGATCGCGTCGATCGTGTGTTACGATCACGGGGATCGTGGGGTCACGATCGTGTGTTACGATCACGGGGATCGTGGGGTTACGATCGTGTGTTACGATCACGGGGATCGTGTGTTACGATCGTGCCCATTGTGTTACGATCGTGCACATCGTGTGTCCCATCGTAGGTTACGATAAGGGCGATCGTGGGTTACGATAAGGGCGATCGTGGTTACGATAAGGGCGATCGTGGTTACGATAAGGGCGATCGTGGTTACGATCGTGCCCATCGTGGGTTACGATAAGGGCGATCGTGGTTTACGATCGTGCCCATCGTGGGTAACGATCGTGCCCATCGTGGGTAACGATCGTGCACACAACAGCAAAGACATGTACCTTATAGCGGCAACGGCATGACGACATGGAATCTGATCCAAATCAAACTCACGACAACAACATGTCCATGTTCGAAGGTCGACCTCATAAGAAACTTTGTTTTCTTCGACTTTATAAACAAGTGGGGTGGTAGCTCGAACGGTAAGAGTCAGACTGGCTTGCACAGAGTTAGAAAGCTTTTCAAAAGTGTGCATTGTCAACTCATGGTCTCTTGACGTAGCTTCTCCCCGCTTCTCATCAAACCAATTCTCTAAAATTAGGCGAAATATCTCAAGTAACGAGCAAACAGGTAAACGTCTAGCACTCATCATACGATTATTAATGCATTCAACAAAGATTGGATGTCAAGAAGTTATAGCGTCGTACCGACACTTAGACCTAGCCCACCTCTCTCGCACAATTTCAGAAAGGCGCATGTGCGCCCCATTAGGGCTTTCGATATGTAGTTTCGAAAAGTAGTTTTCAAAAACTTCTTCTCGATGCGTGTAGGCAGCAGTTCTAAAGAGTCCTATAGCATGCGCACCATAGGAGGTCAGATTTTTTGCAATATGGTGATAGCAAAACCCGTGGAATGCATTCGGATAGACGGCTCGAACAGCATTCTGAATGCTCTTATGTTGGTCACTCACAATCAGTAAATCTTCCGTCGGATTGTAGCATCTGCGCAGGTTATACAGAAAATAAGTCCATGACTCGTCGTTCTCTATCGGACCGAGACCAAAAGCAAGAGGAAAAACTTGCTCGTTCCCATCAAATGTGACGGCCGCAAGTAGAGTTCCTTTATTCCTTCCCTTTAGGTGGGTCCCATCAACTATAATCACCGGTCGAAGGCACGTATCAAATGCCCTAATACTCTGTCCGAGTGCAACGAACATGTGGCGAAACACTCCCTCACGAGTCGTCTGCAAATCATAAATTGTCCCTGGATTACGCTGTTTTAACAAATACAGATAAGATGGGAGCCTCTGATACAACTCATCGAAGCCGCCATATGTATTCTCTATCGCTATATTCCTCGTACGGAGAGCAAAACTGTATAGCATGTCAATGCCATACTCCCTACACATCTCTGCAATCATCTCCTTTGGCCTCAAAGTGACCCCCTCACCGGTCAATCTTTTAGCAAAATAATGGGCGGCAACCTCAGAAGTGACCGATCGTGCGGCAGCATGGTTCAAATCAGGGTAACAGCTGTGCTCCAATGTCAACTTAGTAATTCTCCAAATAGTTGCACCCTCAATAGCACACAACCTAAACTGACAATTTCTTCGCCCACTCTTACAGACAAACACTATACGTTTATCGGCGGAACGATCAGTGATACACTGTAGCATGTTTTCCAAATGATACATTCCTACAGTTATCCTCAACTCTGTCTTCGAAAAAAAGGTGGACCCCACCTCTAGCTGACCGGTAACCGGTGGAGGCCGCCGACCCAACCCAAAGTCCCGGCACTACCGGGTCCTAAATGGAATGATCCAATTACGCATTGATTGTAGATGCTCATGCTCGCTCGCAGATTGATGGTCGGATGAGAAGTTCCGACGACTCATAATCCTATCCATTTGGGCCGGTTGGCGAACCCAAGCAAGAAATTCCGCAGATAGTGACTCAAGCAAGTCTTTACAACAATCTTCATCTTCGGATGTATGCACCTCTTCATCTTCCTCATCTTCCTCGTCTTCCTCATCTTCCTCGTATTGATACTCTTTGGAAGGCATGTCATAATTTATGTTGCCGGGCTCTACTCTCGAGCTGCTACATCCCATATTAACCTCGGGAGTGGAGGAGCGGTTGTTCTCAACATAGACCTCAGGATCCTCCTTGTATTCTACTAGTAATCGAAGTATCTCAGATCGCCCCTTAATAGGACTTTTACTTTGTTTCCTTTGGCCATGTGTCAAGTACCATAATTTGTAATCGGACTCATTTGGACCACCCAAACCCTCTCGATAACCCCCACGAGGTTTGCACGACTAACTTTGCTCGTGTCGATATAGACAAAAAGGAGTCCCCGTCTACATATGTCGATCGCTCCCAATGACCACCGTGATGTATCAAAATACGCCGCCACGACATCGATTACAAAAAGATGAATAACTATTCGTAAAAATGAGCGAACAATATTACTTGCCTTGGACACGACCGATGCACACGGCCGTATACTACCGTGTGCGTGATCGTGTGCAAGTTTCGCCCATGAACACGATCGCCGCACACGATTTTATACGATCGTGTTAAACGATCGTGTACACGCGTTAGTGTTGCGCCGCGATGTTAAGGTCGTTGCGCACGGTCGTTGCACACGATCGTTGCACACGGTGGCTTCCCATCGTGTGCAGCGATCGTGTCCGTAAGAACAGATCTGGAATTTTTTTTCATCGTTCAAATAATGATACATACCTTCTTTATGAACTCAGAAGCACGACAAATGAAGTCTTATTTCAACGTCAATTTTTATTTTCGAACAATCTTGTGATTTCTATAAGATTTTTTGAGAGACCATTTGTCAAAAATAAAATGGCTGTGTTGTTTTGATGTATATGTTTGTAGTTAAATTTTGTTTCCTGGACATCGGAGGAGGAAAGTAAAAAAGAAAAAAGAGAAGAAAACTAGTTTAAATTAAATATATAAAAAAAAGAGAGAAGTCAACTTTTAACACAAAAAGAGAGGACATTTTAGTCTTTTCAATCAAAATGGTACCAAAAACTTATAGTTTTATGAATGAGGATATAGAACTTATCAATTTTATGCTTTGGTATTAAAAAATTGATTCCCACAAAAATGAATAAAGGGTTTGAGCTCAATTTTAATATAAATATTAAAATTGAGTGGCATATGTATCTTCATTGAATAATGAAGAATCAAAACCCACGTAGTTCTCTTACCTTAACTTACCTAGTCGTAGGCCTCGACGTCAGATCTTTCGGACTCGGCGTGTGAATCATTTGGGCCCTCGTCGGCTTGATCCCATTGGTTCTCTTGAGCTCGCAATTCGGCTTTGGATCAATCATCAAGCAACATGGTGGCCTCCATGTTTCGAGGATCCATGTTGCTTCTTCTTTCGTCCAAAACAAGTCCACCAACGCTAAATGCTTGCTCGACGGAGCCTGTGCAGGCCGGAACCGCGAATAACTCCTTGGCCATGGTGGCGCGGATGGGTTATTCCCTCTCGTGCACGGACCACCATTTCAAGATGTCGAATTTTTGACCACCTACATTTTGAAAGCAAATATACTAGACAGATATGTATCTAATTCGTTAGAAGTATGACTCATTTGTGTTTGCATAAATGAATAGGCGGCTTGAGCGAATTGGTTGTCGAGAAAAGAAGTACCTCATAAGAAGCCTACATGAAATTAGTCTTGGAAACTACTACTAATTTTCAACCTCGTCTGTCGTGCCGAAACCGCCGGTTCACAGGCCCAGAAATTTCGGCCCGTAACCGTACCGTGCTTAATACCGGTTCCCGTTTCGGTACGGGCCCGCGCCTTTCAAAATATTTTGGCGGCAAGCTTTTTGTGAAAGGGTCGTCAAGGTATGACACACGTTCCCTTGCTTTGCAAAGTCTTGGATGAGATGGTACTTGCGATCATTATATTGTGACTGTACCTGTATTATCATAATGAATTGTGATACCCATGAATAAACTCGGACCACAGTCAAGCCCAACAAGAAGATCTTGAGCCATATTGTCTCATTTGCTGCCTGAGAGGCAGCCACATGCTCGACTTTCATGGTAGAGTATCCTATGCATTTCTGCTTGACACTCCTCCAATTAATGGCTCCATCTCCCAAGGTAACAACATATCTCGAGGTTGACTTGGATTTATCTTTATATACTTGCAAATCCAAATTAGTATAAGTTAAGGAACATAGATAAACCATTACATAATCCCTAGTCATTCTCAGGTACTTGAGTATATGCTAAACAACAATCCAGTGTCCTTGTCCATGGTTAGACTAATATCTAGCTTACGGTAGAACAAATATCAAGCCTACTGTAAAGCATATCATATATGAAGCTTCCCACTGCCGAGGCATAGGGTACCAGCTGCATATCATCTATCTCCTTTTGTGTCTTCGGACACATCTCTTTTGATAGATGAGTTTCATATATATAAGGCAAGAAATCTTTCTTGGACCGATTTAGCAATAAATCGATATATGATGTCTAAGATAATCATAGTATCATCTTCTTACAATCACAAATGATCCTAATGCCAAGGATGTGGCCCGCTTCTTTCAATCGTTTGTATCGAACTCCTCAGACACCTAACCCATGCGCTTGACAATACCTTCACATTATTCTACTTACAAGGATGTCATCAATATACATAAAAGTAACCCCAATAAATTTCCATCGCACTTCTTACAAACACAACTCTCGCTTATTCTTTAGTTTTTGTAATTTTATGTTCGCGTTGAAGTTTGAATTCTACTTATTTTGTCTAAATCATAATTTCAAGTTTTGGACGAAAGTTTGGATTTTGTTGCTTAGAGTTCTGTTTCTAAGTTTGAACTTATATAAGTTATTTATTGATTCAAATAATAATTTTGGGTAATGATAACATTAGGTGGGACATATTTACTTATTTATTCACAATAGGAACAATAAGAATCGGAACCCAAAATGTGAGAAAAGTTGTTTGGCTCCATATATTTATGATTATAACCTAAATTCGAAAGTAAATAAAAAACTAAATGGAAAAAATAAAAAATTCGAGGAATGAAATTAAAAAATAAATATTCCGCTATGTTTTATTAGTTGGGAAAAAATAGTAATCTAGGAAGTATTTTAATTGATATAATCATAGAAATAAATTTGGTATATAGGTCTTGCTTAAATAAATAAACAAGATTTATTGTCACGAAAGATTATACACAAAACGTTGTTTTAACGCATCCAAACTTTTATGCATATAAATAATAATTTTAACGCTTTAGCATCATATGTATACGCTAATTTATCGATCTATGATTAGGATTTGTTCTTAGTTCTTACTCAAAAAAGTTATTTTATTTGATTCATCATCTATAGATATAATATAATTTTTATATATCTCATTTATGTGGTGGTATTCAATAACTATAAATAAAATAAAAGTAATTAAAAGAAACCGATTGCGCGATGGCAAAAAACCTTCGCCACATCGAGGAGGTCTCCGATTCGAGTGGGTTTTGGACCGAGTCTTTACTTTTAAAAAAGTATCGGTAACTAGTGACAGTACTCTTCAGTCATCCCGTTACTAATTCGTCAGCAAGTTCCACAATTGAAAATAAAATAGCTATAAAATTTGGGAATATAGTGATGGAGATTTCCGTCATTGAATTCGCGATGGATTAAATTCTGTCACTAATGATTAGCGCCGGAAAGATTTTGTCCTTAATTTTGATCAGCGACGGACATGACCATCACTGTTTGCCAGAATTCATATACTGAATTCGAATTGTATATTAATATCAGATTTTCAACTTAGAAATTAATTATACACATTAATTAATACATGCTATATGAAAATTAGACGTTATTCTTAATAACTCACTAATATGGAAAATCTATGTGATTCTTAAAGAAATAGTATTAATTATTTGTATGTTTTATGGTAAAATAATAATTCTTATATAAAAATAATATTTTTCAATTAATTGTACTAAAACAAAAAAATTTAATCCGACTTTTGAATTCTTATTTGTTCATGATTCTCTATTCTAATTTCTTTAAAAAATGAATTTTATAATACATATAATAAATATTACGAAAATGATTCTTTCAGCTACATATTAATTAATATGTGATAGGTTTTCGCCACATTGCACACCAATCGTATAACTTATCATTTTACTAAAAAATTAAAATAATAATAATAAATTTTAAGATATAAAAACAAATATTATTGTAAAAAATTATATTTTATATCGTAAATTTATTTCTGTTTTCTACACTAAAAAACTAATAAAATCGCCTCTCATCTCATCTATCCCTTGTGCAGTAATTAGGGCTGTTAGCGGTTCAAGTATACTCGAGAACCGCCCGAGACTCGTCCGATAATACCCAGGATCGATACTCACCCGAAACGTTAGCGGTCCGGATACTGGTACCAAAGTTAGAACCGAAACCGATAAGGACCGAAACCGGTAACCGTTAAAAAAACCGGTATTTTTTCATAAACATACATTGTACAAAATATTGTATAAAGTATTAGTACATATAGAAAAAATAAGCTTAAGAGACATCATCTCTTAATTTCCTTAGCATACATTAGAAAACAACCATCAATTCTTGTTTCGATAATGAGGTTTTGGTGATTAGAGTTTTTAATGATCCAAGATACCCGAGAACCCGCCCGAAATACCCGGGACCGATACTCACCCGAAACGTTAGTGGTCCGAATACAAGTATTGAAGTTGGGACTCGAAACCGGTAAGGACCGAAATCGGTAATACTCGATACCTTAACGATCCAGATACGAGAAGACAATACCCAAACCGAACCGGACCGAGAACAGCCCTAGCTGTGTAATTACCATGTGGTTAAAGCACTAGTTTGTGTTGCAACAGGAAGATATGTAGAAATCCTTAAAATATACTCCCTCCGTCCCGCCCAAAGGTTTACATTTCTATCAAAAAGTAGTCCCTTTAGTAAGTTTACATATATCACTTTTTACAATCAAATCAAACAATCACTTTTTACTTTTTAATCTCCTCCACTCATTCATCATCAATACTTTTTACTTTTTAATATCCACCACATATTTAATCATCATTACTTATATCAATCATTACCTAAAATACACCAAATATACATCCTCTGTCAACTTTTGGCTGGGACAGAGGGAGTATTTTCTTCTTAAAAATTAAGTTTTTATAAAGTTGTGGTTTGCACTATTGTTTCCCACTATTTTATATCCTCTATCTTCGTTCGGTATTGTTTGATTTGAAACTGTTGTCATAGAAAATATTAGAAATTATATTTTAAATTTTAAATTACTTTAAAAATAACATTATTAATATAAATCTCTTTAAATCCACAGTCGATTATTTTCAAATCACAGCTGTAATATATTTTTTTAAATCAAAGTTCCATGATCTTTTTTTTTTGAGATATTAAACCAACAATATTAATTCAATTCAATTGAGTATTTTTTTGGTTCTTTTTAGACATTTTTTTTTTTTTTGGTGTTATTCTCTACTTTTTTGGACAGACCCACACACATAATCCCTTCCCACCTCTGCCTGCACGGAGGAATTAAGAAACTTGTTTGATTGGCGCATAAGGGGTCACTCTCACCACCCAAAATGATGGGTTGGGTCCATGGTACACCCATGTACTGCATTTTCTGCATGTATTATACATAGCGTGCATGGACGTGAGCATCAATTTGTACTGTCCATGTACGCCACGTGTAGTGCATGCAGCAGGGGATGCAGTACATGGGGGTGTATCATGGATCCAACCCATCATGATGCATAGACCATAGTATTTAAATTTTACTTTTGTTATTTGTATTTTAAAATTTTAAATCTGAATTCTGAATAAAATTGAAATAATTTTTTTTTTCAAAATAAAATAATTTATGCGTTGAATCTTAAATATTGAAAATAAATTTCCCAATGTTGGAAAAATAAAATGACAGAAAATACTAAAAATATGTTATTAATTTAATGATAATTTATTTATTAGATAATCTTAATAGAAATTCAACCTGAAAAAAGTAAAACATCTATTGTAAAATTGCTTATTTTCATAATAATTAAGTATTAGGGTAGAGTTTGCTTTGCCAAAAAAATTCGACATAAATTCATCACTATTTGAAAATTTTGCTAGATAAGTTTTCACTCGTCAAACAATCATAACTTCTAATTGTCCGAATATTATTAGTTTCAGTGATTTTAAGTAGGGTTGAAAATCTAATCAAATAAGTCGATATTTAATTCGAATTTGATTGGTGCAAAGCTCGTTCGAACTCAGTTTATTAATATAAAGAATCAAACTTGAACACAAATATTTATTTCATAAGATAAAAAGCTCGTTTCGATTCGAATAAAAATTATAAAATACATATAAAAAATAAACTATTCGAGCTTAATGTATGGTTGCCTCGATTACTAATCAAATCAAATTCATAGATAATGTATAAAAACCTCGATAAAGTTCCAACACTACAAAAAAACAGTTTTTACCGACGCCATTTACCGACGTCCGTACCCGCCGTTGTTAAACTTATAATTTACCGACGCCATTGCCGACGACCGGTGCGCAGACTTATTTTTTTTTCACAATTAACGACGCCGTTTACCGTTGGTAAATTTTTATTATTATCTTATTTTTCTTTTTTCACAATTAACGACGCCATTTACCGACGCCATTTTGACGTTGGTAATTTTTTTTTTTAAATTAACGACGCTGTTTACCGACGTCGGTATCTACCGACGCCGAAATGGCGTCGGTATTTTTTTTTTGGTTCTTTTTAGACAATTTTTTTACCGACGCCGAAATGGCGTCGGTAAATTTTTTACACTATCCTACATCGAAAAAACAGTAGTATTTTATGTGGTTTATAAATCAAAACTTTTCTCAAACATTTGAAATTAAATAGAGCCCGAACCTGACCAGCCCGGATCCTAACACGACCCGCCCGGGCCTGGACCTGACCGAACCTGACCCGTCTGTGTAATATCCGGATTTATTACTGTCTATTTCATCTGTATTTGAACCTTGTATTATTCGGATTTGTGGTCTTGATTATTGGAGTATGATATTTCTTGCATTGGTATCTTTGTACATAAGTATAACAACATGCAAAATTTCTCATGCAAACTCGTGATAGCGCACGCTAAGAATGTAGCTTAACGCGCGCTATCGGCTACTACTAGCGCACGCTACGTATGTAGGAGTTGCGTGCGCTAAGCACTCAATTATTGAGCTGGGCGGCTAGCACATGCGCCAGGCGGGACATGGGTCCGGATAAGATTCCCGCGGACGAACCTGGACAGATTTGGAGTCAACTCTTATTAGCGTGCGCTAAGTATGTATGGTAGCGTGCGCTAATTAGCTAAAGTGCATAAATGTTATAAATGAGACAACAACCCGTTTTGGCTTACATTTCCTTCGTCTATACTTCATTCTTGAGAGACCAGAGAGCAATAATTATCCTTCTAACACACTTAGAAAACATCTTCTCGATCCTTGAATATTGGATATTACTTGTGAGTGATCACTGAAGTGGAGTAGCACCTTGGAGTGGCATACAACCAACCGGAGTCGGATTTTACCTTACGATTCAGTGATTTTCGTCATATTAAGGTATGTTCAATCTATCTCCAGCCTTAGAGTTGGATTCTAAAGAATTAGATGATCATGTTAACGAGATATTGAATTTCATTAGTGAATTATTCAACATACATCATGTTTGGAATATGGAAAGGATTATGCCTCAAGTACCTTGATTATGAACATCATGATTCGAATTTTATTACAATGAACAAGTAGAGGAAGCTTCTATCATTGGTAATCCGAATCTAGTAGGTGTCTTCATAGCAATCATGGACTTGACTTTAACATCATTATTGTTAGACGAATCTAATGGATTGATCATGGAAGGATTTATCTGGTAAAGATGGAATGTTAAACAACTATAGTATGAGAATTTTGATTGATATAAAGGTGTTGATATCGACCGTTAAGCCTTTCGAATTATCGTATGAAGATTTGTAGTCGAAATGGAATATGGTTTTATAATAGTATACATATTCTTGAATCCAAAGTTGTTGTTATTCGTAAGATCATTCATAACCGTATGAACATGATATTCATGGAGGTAACATGAATTAACACGGAAGATTTCATTGGTTTGATCATGATGAGATCAGTCTACTGCCCAGTAGTGAACTGCCATGCACAGTTAGCGCACGCTAAGCTATGTAGATTAACGCGCGCTATCGAGCATGAGTTAACGTACGCTACGTTTGGTACGTAACGTACGTTAGGCCATCAAACGAGTCAGTCGGCTGATCAGTGAGGTACTGACCATGCATAGTTAGCGTACGCTAGACTTTGTTGTTTGCGTGCGCTATCGAGCAGACTTTACGCACGCTACACAGAATACATAGCATACGCTAAGTAGTTCAGGCAGATTGCATTTTATGAACTTTCGGCCGTAAATCGAATTGTTAGACATTCGTTCGACGTGAGATAAATTCTATGTTATTTCTTTTGTTAAGGTTCGAGCTTAACACGTGATTGATCGAAGGGGACGACCTTCGAGTATTTTGATATTCGTGGAAGTTTTATTCTTGTCAACGAACCGAGGCAAGTACTCTAATTAGAATTGTTTATATTATGACAATTATGATGTGATTGTATTGTGTAAATGTGTTGTGATTATATGTCCACCATGCGTTGATCCGACGAGAATCATCATGGGAATCTATAGCTGTGTGCGCTGGACCGTTGGACCGGTAGTTCCACCATGTGTTGGTCCGACGGGATCATCATGGGAATCTATAGTTGTGTGCGCTAGATCGTTGGAATACCATCAGTATGTTGAAACTGTTATGATATGATATGTGTTGTTGATATTTCTCGTTGGGGAAACTTGTTATGATATAATTGTTGATTATATCACTGTTGTATGATTATTGTACTTGTACTAGCATCGTTGTGCTAACCCCTTCGAGGGTGAATATTTATTTATGTTCAGGATCCAGGAGAGCGGGGAAACAACCACTGGAGCTGCATGACGACGAGGGTGCAGAGTGATGTTCCGGTCGGGTTTTATTGTCTGTTGTTTGTTGGTTATTTCAATAAGTACTCGAGTAAGTCGTCAGTGTATGATGTTTGAATTTTGGGGATGTATTAATAACTCTTCATTTGGTTATTTGAATTCTCATTATTGAACCAGACTCTTGTATTTTATCTCAGAGATTTCATAAGTTGGTACCTGTTATGGTCATTTCATTTCTTCACCAGAAATTCATGTAAAAGGATTTACTACACTGAATATTCCCCGAATATATCGGGGTGTTACAGCCTGAGCCCGGACCTAACCCACCTGAGCCCCACCTGAGCCCGGACGTGACCCGACTGAGTCCTGACCTGACTTTTTTAGATTTTTTTATTTTTAATTTAACAACGTCAAAAATGACGTCGGTAAATAGCGGCGTCGGTAAAAATTACCGTCGAGCGTTTTTCTAACGACGGATTGCTGTCGATAAATTACCGACGCCATTTTTTGTTTTACCAACAACGTTACTGTTTTTTTTAATGCAAACAAAAATTTTAACACACATGCATACGATTCGTTTGGATTGACTTCCGGTCCTAAATTCGAGACCACTTGCTTTAAGAACGCGCAGAGCCTTGTTGGACTGATCATACACCTTTTGTTTTTATATTCAATCAATTTCATTTATATTTTGTTCTAAATGGGAACATCAACTTTACATAAAGTTTTTTGGTTGGTCTGGAAGAACAGATTCCCCTTTTCCCACAATCCCAGATGCCACACATTTTTGAAATTTTAAATTTAATGCACTTTAATAATTATTAATTACTCCAAGAATGCAATATATGTATCAATATTTTTTTAAAAAGAAATTGTGTTAGTGACATGAAATGATGTGTGGAGGGCATGCGAGAGAAATCTAGTACACTAGAATTTTTTGCTTTTCATGACATTTTTTTCCTTTTTTTTTTTGTGATAAAAGTGCCCAAAGGCTGCCAGAAATTCTTGTTGTCTTGGATGGAATAATAATAATAATAATAATAATAATAATAATAATAATAATAATAATAATAATATTAATAAAGAATGACTGAAAAGGCGAAGTTTGAATGGTCGTTATGAGGTATTTGATTTTTAGATTATTGCTTCGATTTTTCATGACTCGATCTATAGCTAGCATCTTATCTTGTAGGATGCTGCAAACAATGAATGGCCGGAATGAAGTTGTGGCTATATTCTTATAGTCTTATAGAGAAAAGAACATTAATAAAAGCATGAAATGGGGTATAATTTAGGGATCTTGAGGATAAGGATTCTAATGTTTTCTTGGCTATCTTTTGGATATGAATTCGTGGTGTAAGAGCACTGCTCATCCAGTTTTGGGGCCAAGTGGGGAGGATCCATTGGCTGCGGTAAGCCTGAAGGAGGTCGTCCCACATCGGTTGGATATGCGAGGCTGGTGAGGTTTAAATATGCTGGGCAAACCTTCACCCATAACCTGGATTTTGAGGTGGAGTTAGGCTCAGGCATTGACGCCCTGCATCAGATTGGTATCAAAGCTGGGTGTGGGAGCAGTCTTCGAAGAGTGGGTGAATGGTGCAGGGGCATCGATCTAGTCGTTTGGACCAAGAGAGGAGGACTCTTTGGTCATTGGTAAGCCTGGAGGAGGTCATTCAGGCTGTGGGAGCGGTCCTCCAAGGGAGGGTGGATGGTGCAGAAGCACTGCTCATCCAGCCCCTGGGCCACATCGGTTGGAGATGCAAGACTATTGAGGTTTAAATGTGCTGAGCCTCCACTCATAACTTGAATTTTGAAGTGGAGTTTAGCTCAGGCATTGACGACCTGCATCAATTTAAATGCTCATCATGATCTTTAAACTCTATCCCTCCACTTGGCTAGTTTGATTCTATATTTCAAAGTTGCTTTTGTTTGAAGGAGCTTCACATTTAGAGAGATGGATAACTAATGACCTTAAGTTGGCTGACCTAGATTCTGTCCGCCGGATAACTAATGATTTTATGTTGTGGCTGTAACACCCCCAAACCCTTCGGGAATATTACAGCGCCGCAGACCCCCTTCGTGAGGATCTACCAGGCTAAATACAGAAAACACATTAACACTATACATGCCGACATGGCTAACAAACGAACCATTAGACCGATTTGGTCTTTTACCACAACATACACATCGAGCATACATTACTCTTTCTCGTAACTCATACCCACGCAGGGGTTAACATAAATCAACAATCCCGCATAGGGGAAAGTAAACACAACGGAAAGACTAAAACAAAACATCACCAAATATTCAACACCGGTCTTCATGTGATTAGTATCGCCGTCTTCCATCATCCTTCGTAACGATCCTGTGAATTGCTCCCAAAGAACTCGCAAATACCACGGACGCAATACAGACATCCACCCCGAATACTGGGGTTAGCAAAACCCCACTGTTTTGCTAGTGCAAGTATAAATACAAAGACAGCCATACAAATCATACTCCAAGAACATAGAAATCATGAATATACTTCCCGAGATAATTCACTTGATCAAAACAATTTAGATTACGAAAGATAAGAATAAAACCATTTTACAACTTACAAAACATTTTACGATCTCGGAGTTTTTGAAAACGTTTGGGATTTAAGAATTTTCAAGCCTTTCAAATGCTTAGGGACATAGCCCAACAATCGTTTATTTCAAAATACAAGTCGATAGCGGATAACAGGCCCACGACCCAATTATAACATTCCAATCACAACACAGGGTCCACGACCCAAATCATCCACATCACATACTCGCAAGAATACCCGGTGGAAATTACACCGTATCCAACATTACCATGACAACAGTCTCACTCATCATACCACAGGCTACAATGCACAGAGCAACCACATGACTCACGTACCCATACCAAATTATCACAACCAAGAGACAATTCATTCACAACACATTTATTAGTGCCATTCCACCAAGTACGATACCATTTGAACTGCCATTCTAATCAGACGAAATATGCGCCAAAGATCACAGTTCTCCAACAAAACACTTCAAAGTTAACCTTGGTACGAGACTCACGGCCACCGTACCCCGCAGAGCCCCGTCGGACATCCCTGGGTGGTTAACCATAGTTCGCGATACGAAACTCACGGCAACGTATCCCTAGAGGCCTCGTCAGACCGTCCCTAGGTGAACATACACATATCATCCACAACGCCACGGGAAGCCATAATTCGAATACTAGAATATGCATACAAATGTTAGGTACTTCGCTAGAATGGCCACTATAGTCGACGTACACTCACAACTAATGTCACACAACCACAAGCAAATACCAATACCAAACAACACCAAGTGTCACAACCTCCTCACGAAGGAATAACAACTAATATCACACACATTACGTTCTTACCGAACAAGTACACATAACATTACGTAATCCCGCACAGGATTACGGTCTATTAAACTCACTCAAAGTGATCGTAGCATCTTTCAACATACAAAACCAACACATATATTCCGAGAATACATATATTCACGAATTACAAGAATTATTGTTGAAAGACAACATTTATCGAGAACATACCGATCCCTTTTTACGTTCATTAAACATTGGATTTCGCATAAAACCATTTATCAATAATTATGCCTACGAAACATGAAATGTATGGACAAGATACTTGCCTCAAAATCGGTACGCAAGTATTCCGACGAACACGGCTCAACCGGAAAGCTTCGAAACGCCCAATGCTATCGAAACGGAAGACGGCGGCGAGCGAAAGGGTTCAACGCGGTTTCTTCGCAAGAAACATGACCCTAACATCATACAATCAATAAATCATCGACCATACGAGGAAGAATAATCGTAGAACGCCCGAAAACCCTCTAAGACATTTCTACCGGACACCTTCAAGGCGTCGGTCAAGAACTCAACTCAAACAACGAATCGATACGATCCAACCATGGAATAACAAGGGAAATGATATAATACATCTAAATAATCATCAATCCATCAACAAAACGGAAAGAATCGGACAAAACCCCAAAATCCCCAATTATCCAAAAAGGTAGGGTTTCAAGAGATATTACCTTGAGTGATTCAAGTATTTAGATTCGTAGAACACGCGTTGGATTGATTGTCCGGGCTTCACAACCGAAGAAGAATGATGAAAATCAACCCTCCAAATGATAATGATGAGAAGCTCTCCTCCTCTCTCACTCTCTCTCGCGTCTAAGGAAAAAGAAGAAGGAAATGAGTCATTCACGCTCAAAACAACACATTTATAGTGTAACACAAGGGACCTATCGGCCACCTATCGGCCGATAGGCCCAACCGATACCCTATACAAATGCCGGCAGTAGAGTCTATCGGCCCTCCCTATCGGCAGAAAGGCTCTGGACAGTGCCCGACAGTGACAGTCTTTCACTAAAACGACCATAACTCTCTCGTCCGACTCAGATTGACTCACCGTTTGAACCATTGGAAAGCTAACTCGATGTTCTATAATATTGCAAAGATTTATAATTTTTGGAGTCACCAAAAATTAATGGTGATCTAACAAAGTCGAACTCATACTTAGAAAAGTCGTTTAGTAATCAATTCAACAAAACGACACCGAAACCCGAGCACGAATACGAACCGAAGATACGGTTACGAGGTACTCACAAAGACGAATCTAAGAGCTAGTAGAACACACGATTTCGACCACCCGAAGGCTCGAAATTCGACAACGGAAGGTAATTACCCCAAACTTTGGGAAATTACGAAAATGGCCCAACTGCCCGAAAATCACCATACGACAACGAATAATCAAACCAAAGCTCACAACACGTCTAACAAAGTTAAACGGACTTGCGGGAAACTCGAAACAACAGTTTCGGACGAGATTCGCAAGAATCGAACTCAAGTGCGGAAAAGTCGCTAAAAAGCACAGAACTCAACGAAACGATACCGAAACGAACTCGGATGTCAAAAAGTGTAGAATTAATCATTCTCAGAATGACGAAACGGACATGAGCGAGTCGTCAAAACAGACTTCCGCCGAAAAAAAAAAAAAAGAAATTACCGGAAATCGAAAATTGCGGATATTACATTCTACCCTCCTTAAAAGAAGTTTCGTCCCGAAACTTAAAACAAGTAGGGAGAGAAATATTCCGCCAGGAAAAACTCAACGAGATACACAAGAATGCGTAACTAACGCCCAACGGCAAAATGTTACAAACAACGCAAAGGAGTATACGGCGTGAAAACACGCTCCACGGCGACCAACACAACGTCGCCGTTAGGGATATAATAAAAACCAACAAGTGACAAACGTCATCAAACGGATAATATAGCCAAGTCAATTATCCGACAATCACAAAACACAACGAACGAAAATCAATATGATTGACCAACCCAACGGTACATCAATCAAAACGCGAGTCAACCGCTGAACAAACACGAAATCCCACCGCCTAAGGGCTGGAAGATCGAAAACGAAACTAATTTCCCGAACTGAAGGGAATTACGAAGGAGCCTGAATGTTCGCCAATCACTTAACGAGGTCAATATAAACCGAATACCAAGCGATCAAACCACAACGATCGAGACAACAAAGATCGAAGAATCTTGTTGGTATCACAAAGAACAATAAAGTTCAAACAACAACTCCCGTGATGATCCGGTGAGAACTACAAGACATGCATTGCCGAAGATCCACAGAAAGGGAATAGCGATCGAAAAGTCACAACGACAACGAGTAATTCCGAAATAACACCACACTCGTTAGATAAACAAAAGCAAGGAGCAGGACAAGCTCAGAAATGTCAACGAACGTAAACTAGTCTACAGAGACCAAAAAGTAAAAGTTCAAGATCAATTCCACTTCGAATAAGAGAACTAGTAGAACTAAAGATGTTACTTCCGAACAAGGTTCACAAGAATCGAACCGAATTCGAAAGTGACAAATGATAACCAGATTGACCCAATACAAGATGACTTCTCTTTAGAATGATGTAACAGAAATACTTAACATGTTCATATAGTGCCAACGTACATGATAGAATCGATAGGCGGAGAAAGAGAAAATACAAGTCAAAATAGTACGGGCATTACCACCGACCTCGTCCACGAAATTCACAAAACGGGAGCAAGGTAACAAGACATTAAACAACCGACACAAAACGGAACCATCACCGATGCACACGGTCATACCAAACCAAGCTCTAACGGCTCGCACATGCGCGACAACGCAGAAATCACCACGAGGCGACAACATTCAACACCAACATCCCGCCTCTCACGGGGCTAGCACAACCCATGTGTGGAAAGCGACTCAACGCTCACACCGCCAATTCGATCATACTCGGGAGAAAGTATCAAAATGACAACGCGAACATCATACATTCATACCCGGCCCTCAAACGGGAATGGATAGGTTTTAAAACGAAAACCTCATTTTGAAAATAATTTAGAAGAACACCGGTTGATCTTGAGTATCACCTTTCAAAAAGTACGAACTTGAAACATCGTTATCGAGACATTGGAGAACCATTTCGCATTTGATAAAAATGAGGACACTTTCTCTTAGTGAAAACTTTCAAAATATTCGACCCTCGGGTCTAAATAAAAGTGTTGAAAATATCTCAAAACATTTTGGTCCTCGAGGTAGAAAAATTTTGAAATATATTGTGACATCTAGGATGTACCACAAGAAAATAACTCATTTGAAAAGTATGTCTCGAAATTTATTTTTCTAAGATACTCAAGGTTTTCAAAAATCCAATAGGCCAGAATGCCCAGAACTCACACATACCGACGTTCACTAAAACAACTCCTAGCACACGCATCAAAACGTTTAAAATCAAGACAATACATGTCTTTAAACGAAAATAAACGATAAAATACCACATTCAGAACAAAACCACTGATAAAATACCCTCCCGCACTGGCTAGTGAACAAGTCGAACGCGTATAAGCACAAAGCTTCCACAAGAGACTTGTAAAGCGTGCAAATCGATTCGAAAATCATCAACAACGAACAAAAACAACAATAAAAAGATATCACAAGCGACGACACTCCTCGTATAAATCAAATACGAGAGTTGACTAAATACATATCGTGAAAATCAAAATTCACATAAAATTCCACCACTTAACAAATAATCATAAAAATAGCTCGTGTCACACGAGGCACAACACAAAGAAGGGAGACTTACTTCCACAGGTCGCACGAAGATGATGGCCGCACCTCGATACTAATCACGACCGACACCTCAGACGACGCGTCGCGACACGACTCAGTCAGACAAAATCTGACAAGACAAGACAAGACAAGACCCAACAACACACAACCTGACCCGACAGCCTAGGTTTCCGCAACCTAAGCTCTGATACCATATTCTGTAACACCCCCAAACCCTTCGGGAATATTACAGCGCCGCAGACCCCCTCCGTGAGGATCTACCAGGCTAAATACAGAAAACACATTAACACTATACATGCCGACATGGCTAACAAACGAACCATTAGACCGATTTGGTCTTTTACCACAACATACACATCGAGCATACATTACTCTTTCTCGTAACTCATACCCACGCAGGGGTTAACATAAATCAACAATCCCGCATAGGGGAAAGTAAACACAACGGAAAGACTAAAACAAAACATCACCAAATATTCAACACCGGTCTTCATGTGATTAGTATCGCCGTCTTCCATCATCCTTCGTAACGATCCTGTGAATTGCTCCCCAGCAACCTGCAAATACCTGGACGCAATACAGACATCCACCCCCCGAATACTGGGGTTAGCAAAACCCCACTGTTTTGCTAGTGCAAGTATAAATACAAAGACAGGCCATACAAATCATACTCCAAGAACATAGAAATCATGAATATACTTCCCGAGATAATTCACTTGATCAAAACAATTTAGATTACGAAAGATAAGAATAAAACCATTTTACAACTTACAAAACATTTTACGATCTCGGAGTTTTTGAAAACGTTTGGGATTTAAGAATTTTCAAGCCTTTCAAATGCTTAGGGACATAGCCCAACAATCGTTTATTTCAAAATACAAGTCCGATAGCGGATAACAGGCCCACGACCCAATTATAACATTCCAATCACAACACGGGGTCCACGACCCAAATCATCCACATCACATACTCGCAAGAATACCCGGTGGAAATTACACCGTATCCAACATTACAATGACAACAGTCTCACTCATCATACCACATAGCTACAAAGAACAGAGCAACCACAAGACTCACGTACACATACCAAAATATCACAACCAAGAGAAAATTCATTCAAAACACATTTATTAGTGCCATTCCATAAAAGTAAGATACCATTTGAACTGACATTCTAATCAGACGAAATATGCGCCAAAGATCACAGTTCTCCAACAAAACACTTCAAAGTTAACCTTGGTACGAGACTCACGGCCACCGTACCCCGCAGAGCCCCGTCGGACATCCCTGGGTGGTTAACCATAGTTCGCGATACGAAACTCACGGCAACGTATCCCTAGAGGCCTCGTCAGACCGTCCCTAGGTGAACATACACATATCATCCACAACGCCACGGGAAGCCATAATTCGAATACTAGAATATGCATACAAATGTTAGGTACTTCGCTAGAATGGCCACTATAGTCGACGTACACTCACAACTAATGTCACACAACCACAAGCAAATACCAATACCAAACAACACCAAGTGTCACAACCTCCTCACGAAGGAATAACAACTAATATCACACACATTACGTTCTTACCGAACAAGTACACATAACATTACATAATCCCCGGCAAAGGATTACGGTCTATTAAACTCACTCAAAGTGATCGTAGCATCTTTCAACATACAAAACCAACACATATATTCCGAGAATACATATATTCACGAATTACAAGAATTATTGTTGAAAGACAACATTTATCGAGAACATACCGATCCCTTTTTACGTTCATTAAACATTGGATTTCGCATAAAACCATTTATCAATAATTATGCCTACGAAACATGAAATGTATGGACAAGATACTTGCCTCAAAATCGCACGCAAGTATTCCGACGAACACGGCTCAACCGGAAAGCTTCAAACGCCCAATGCTATCGAAACGGAAGACGGCGAGCGAAAGGGTTCAACGCGGTTTCTTCGCAAGAAACACGACCCTAACATCATACAATCAATAAATCATCGACCATACGAGGAAGAATAATCGTAGAACGCCCGAAAACCCCTCTAAGACATTTCTAGGACACCTTCAAGGCGTCGGTCAAGAACTCAACTCAAACAACGAATCGATACGATCCAACCATGGAATAACAAGGAAATGATATAATACATCTAAATAATCATCAATCCATCAACAAAACGGAAAGAATCGGACAAAACCCCAAAATCCCCAATTATCCAAAAAGGTAGGGTTTCAAGAGATATTACCTTGAGTGATTCAAGTATTTAGATTCGTAGAACACGCGTTGGATTGATTGTCCGGCTTCACAACCGAAGAAGAATGATGAAAATCAACCCTCCAAATGATAATGATGAGAAGCTCTCCTCCTCTCTCACTCTCTCTCGTCTAAGGAAAAAGAAGAAGGAAATGAGCCGTTCACGCTCAAAACAACACATTTATAGTGTAACACAGCGGGACCTATCGGCCAGCCTATCGGCCGATAGGCCCAACCGATACCCTATACAAATGCCGGCGAGAGTCTATCGGCCCTCCCTATCGGCCGAAAGGCTCTGGGCCAGTGCCCGACAGATCTTTCACTAAAAGCGACCATAACTCTCTCGTCCGGACTCCGATTGACTCACCGTTTGAACCATTGGAAAGCTAACTCGATGTTCTATAATATTGCAAAGATTTATAATTTTTGGAGTCACCAAAAATTAATGGTGATCTAACAAAGTCGAACTCATACTTAGAAAAGTCGTTTAGTAATCCTGAATTCAACAAAACGACACCGAAACCCGAGCACGAATACGAACCGAAGATACGGTTACGAGGTACTCACAAAGACGAATCTAAGAGCTAGTAGAACACACGATTTCGACCACCCGAAGGCTCGAAATTCGACAACGGAAGGTAATTACCCCAAACTTTGGGAAATTACGAAAATGGCCCAACTGCCCGAAAATCACCATACGACAACGAATAATCAAACCAAAGCTCACAACACGTCTAACAAAGTTAAACGGACTTGCGGGAAACTCGAAACAACAGTTTCGGACGAGATTCGCAAGAATCGAACTCAAGTGCGGAAAAGTCGCTAAAAAGCACAGAACTCAACGAAACGATACCGAAACGAACTCGGATGTCAAAAAGTGTAGAATTAATCATTCTCAGAATGACGAAACGGACATGAGCGAGTCGTCAAAACAGACTTCCGCCGAAAAAAAAAAAAAAAAGAAATTACCGGAAATCGAAAATTGCGGATATTACAGTGGCTAACCTAGATTTTTATCCGCCCAAAAACCGAACCACGTATCTATAGGTTAAGTAGAGATTCGTTGCAGCTCTTCATACTAATGGACAGACATTTGGTACCAAGGGTTGTAATGAATCTCAAATCAACTTAGATGTATGGGGTTTGAGTCTTGGCAAAATAGCTCTACTAGGGACTGAAGTTTGTCATTTTTATCACTTAAGGGACTAAAGTTTTAAGTGTTTCAAACAAGGGACTAAAGTTTAATCCGTTTCACCCGTTAGGGACTCCATTAGTTTGGTCCCGTTAGGGACTCCATTATTTTTAACTTTAAATAAAAGCATTCGATTTTTAATATTAACGAGGCCTTACGAACCCGTGCGATGCACCGGCTGGGTTATTGGTTGAATTTCTACGTGTTTTGTACGTAATGTTTCTGCAGATGTTTGTATACTTTTTATCAAGTCTGCTTCAATTTTTATAATATAAGTGTTATATATCGGAACATTTATCAGTTAGTACTAAATAACTCATGTAAACGATAGATACTTTCGTAGATCTTGATGTTAACACATTTTTGGTGGAAAGTAATTAAATATATCAATATAAGTCGAATAGTGCACATCATTATCATATATAACTTGGGCTGCCTCAGGTCCCGTATGATGCACATAAATATTTTCGTAAGATAAGTATTTTGACAAAATATTGATATATTTTTATCATTTTTTGTGTCTTTATTTTTTAATTAAGTAAGTATATTTATCTCATCTCCTAAATTGTCATAAGGAAAATCAAAGCAAAACGTACTACGACGAATAATCATACATGCAATAAACTTAAAAAAAAATTGAAGCAATAATAGACCATCTAATCAAGTAATGATGTTAGAAATAGTAATATATTATTGCATAAATTATTTTACGTAAAATTATTGAATAACTTGACAATATCTACCATTTACCTTTGACAAAATGAAAGGCACGACCCAAGTAATAATATATAATATATGATCGTTCATTTCAATAAGTGTTTGTTGATATATTACAAATCTTAAATCGAATAATAAGTATACATATTTTTAAAATTAACTAATTTTTACCATTTTTTTCTTATTTACATATTCATTTCTATTCCCCATTCATATTTTAATTTTAATTTGTTAAACTGGAACTCGTATAATGTTTTTATCATCTCTAATGATGATGAATACTTGTAAACGTCAATTGCTAAACGTTACATGAAACATCTAACCACAAATATAATATACGTAGTAACTATTCGCCTTGCGCTATGCTCAGTTACACGTCTATTTACTTGAGGTGAATTGAACTCTTTACCTTATGAGAAAGATCGAGGTGGTCAAATAATTTAATACTAAACCATTCAATGGTAATAAGTAGTTACTAAATACAATTCATTTGTTAACAATGAAAAAACTAAGTTGAATATAAATTTTTAGACATGACCCAATAAAGACAAACCAAAATCTTTTTACCATATTACGCGAAATAAATACATGCACTAAATTTTCAAAAACCACCGTAGCTCCTAAACTTCATTATACCTTTTCTGTTTATGTGTTATTTATATATCTTTTTAATATAAAAAGAATGCATTTAATTATCCAAAATTTTTGTTACAAAAAAGTGAAAAGTAATCTAGAAACTATTCCTTAAATCTCGGTGCTATCATAATAATCATAACCGACCCCCCAATTAAGGTCCAATCAAGACCCAATTAAGTTCCCTTTAAGACTTACCTAATGTGATAAACCGGTCCCTCTCATACGTTTTTTTGAATATAACGTGTTTCTTCTTTGTACATCTCCTCCCACTCATACGAACCATACAAATAAAACACATCAATTCCTGCTGATTTTCCCTTCTATCATTCGAACCAAAACACCATAAACACACATACTGCTACTATCATTTTCTCTTCAAAATTCCAAGTATTCGAGATATTGTTGATTCGATCGTGAGTTAGATTATTGCTGTCCAAGTTAATTTGCAACCCAAATACATAATAACTCTACCCGTATCTCATATACAGACAACCCTAAACCCGTAACATCCGCCTCCCTTTCCCTATTTCTTTTGCTCCATCTAAAGAAAAAAAGCAAAAAAAAAAAAAAAACCGAACAATAAAATCTGAATCACAAACCCACTTCAAATCATTATCCTTCAATCGAACAACAAAACAAAATGTTCCTTTAAACCTTGTCTACAGTTTCAGGGGAATTTTTAGCTTCAAGATCCTTTGGAGGGTCTCGGGTAGGTTCTTCTCTTATATACATCGATGATGATTTGTATTTCTTTCGGTTATGTATTGTGTGGAGATGAGGTAGGATAGTTTTGAATTTGTTGTTGAAGGTTTTTGATGTTGTGCCAGTGTGATTAAAGGAATACAAAAAATTAAGATCTATGAAGATTAACTGAGATCATTGTAATTATTATTTTTTTCCTTCGTTTTTTCATTTTTTTTCTTTTGATTTTTGTTTGTGGTTGATTATGAATTAGGATAGAAATAGAGGATGGGGGTGAAGAAAGAGTATAAAAGTAAATAAACTTACACTGTGGAGGAACCTAAAGATGAGATTTTGTAAAACAAAAAAAACAAATTAGTAACGATAAAGATAATAAAATAAGATTACGATGTTATATTGGTCGGTTCTGGTGGATGTGGCGGTGGAATAATTTGTTGTGGGGTTGATGAATTGTGCTATTTATACTTAAAAGAAGAAGTTGAAAGAGATACCAATTAATTTTCATAATGCATACTCTAATAATTAAAATAGACTCTCCAAGTGTCTTTTTCTTAATTGTTGTAATTAGTACACGATGATCGGTATTCATCTCCCAAGTAACATCTACAATCATTAAGTGACAAAATGAATACATGCATTTGTATCTCAATAACTACATGGACACTTCACATGGACCTGACATTAATCTCATCAATCGGATTGATTATCGCATGGCTACATTTTTCACTTCAAAATTATTATAATTAATTATTATACATGTTTTTTTTTGCACAATTATACTTCCACATTAAATTAAGGTACTGAATCTTTATATATATTAGATATTCCAAATTTTTTTTTTTAAAAAAACAGTTCCAATTTTTCTAAAAAATAAAGATTTTTTTATTTTTTTTATATTTTTAAGACTTTTATATTTTTTGTTATTATTTTATTATTATTATTACAAAAATTTGAAAATTTTTATTATTATTTTATTATTACCGACCAATAAAATGCTGACATGTGGCACTTAACGGCCATGTCATCAATCTGTTAAAACCTAACGGGACCAAACTAACGGAGTCCATAACGGGTGAAACGGATTAAACTTTAGTCCCTTTTTTGAAACACTTAAAACTTTAGTCCCTTAAGGGCCTGTTTGGTAGGCATGTTTCGGCAGGTTAGATATATTAACTGGCCGAAACAAGCGTTTGGTAGCCTATATTACATAACTTGAAAGCCTGTGTTTAAGCTTCAGCCCGTGTCTATTCACTATTCAAGGTAACCCACCAAAATGGTGGGTTACAATAATCTGCTCAAACAGTACCATTCCTGCCAGTTTTACCCTCTCTCTTCCTTCCCATTCACCCTCTCTCTCTTCCTCCACCACGTCGCAACCCCCTACCGCGCCGTCTCCTCAACCAGTCGCCGCCCCCTACCGTGTCGCCGCCCCAAACCAGAAGCCTCACCCACCGCGTCGCCGCCCCAAACCAGAAGCCACCCCACTGCGTCGCCGCCCCAAACCAGAAGCCACCCCACTGCGTCGCCGCCCCAAACCAGAAGCAACCCCACCGCGTCGCCGCCCCAAACTAGAAGCAACCCACCGCGTCGCCGCCCCAAATCAGAAGCAACCCCACCGCATCGCCGCCCCAACTCCTCCACCGAGGAATTCTTTCATTTTGCTTCTGTCAAGAACTAAGCCAGATTTGGGTGAATTGGCAGCAAATCACGCTTTTTTTAGAAGATGTTTTTTTAATTGGTAAGGACAAAAAAGTAATTTTATATGTTATCTAAGAAGAACAATAATTTTATCATTTTCCTACCAAACAACAAAATAATAAATCTGTTTTAACTATCTTATCATATCCTAACATGCCATATCCTGACATGACTACCAAACGAGCCCTAAGTGATAAAAATGGCATACTTCAGTCCATAGTAAAGCTATTTTGCCTTTGAGTCTTTGATGGCCTAATGGTACTAGGAGTTGCAACGTCTGATCCAAAATTTGAAAGCAAAGCTTGAATCAAGCCACGAGTGCTTGGCAAAAAGACATCAGTTTTTTTTTTAAACCAAAAAATGTCCAGTGAGGACGGGGGGTTGAGGCGGGACCCACCAACCTGTAAATAAGAAGAAATCAAGAAATACAAATTATCAGTCCCGAATTATGACCAAAAATGAGCCATAATTCGGGTCCAAAAATCGGAGAAATATATGACCCGCTAAAGAAATACAAAGTGCACCACAAAAACCATGGGCTAATGTGCGGACCCGTAGACCAAAATAACTCAACTCCGAATTATGACAAAAAATGGGCCATAATCCGGACCCTAAAATCTAAAGTGCCTACGGCCCGCTAGAGCAATACAAGGTGCACCACTAAAACCGTGGGCTAATGTGCGGACCAATAGACAGACAATCAATTGATCAAAAATAAAACCTACCTAAATCTAAATGAAGGATAACCAAGCTGATCTATCCGTATAAGGGAGAGAAGAAACGTAAGAGCAGTATCGTAAGTATAAGTCTGAATACCGGGGGACGACATGCCGAGCTCAGAGAGGTAGTCGGCCGGCCTGTTGCCCTCCCGGAAAATATGGGTGACTCTAAACTGAATATCTCGGAGAATGTGTCGGATACGCATAAGAGTGTGACGAACCTGCCAAGAGACCCGATGACCAGATGATAGCAGGGTCACCACAGAAGCAGCATCAAGCTCAATCCAAACATGTCTCGATCTCTGGGAAGCTAAAATCAATCCAAACGCCAGTGCCAGGATCTTTGCATCAAAACTCGAAGAGGCCTAAAAAGAGGTGTGGAAAGCAAGAAGGGGCTCTCCGTGATGATCTCTAATCAGACCTCCCCCACCCGCAATCCGAGTATCTCTATCGAACGAACCATCCGTGTTCAGCTTGATCCAAGGGGTCTCGGTACGAAGCCAAACCATCGGGACGGGGCGACGAGTCTGAGCGGGGGAAGATGGGGCTCGCTGAAAACGATCAGGCGGCGAGCACCCCGCCCAGAACTCAGAGAAAATCATCCCCGCAATAGCCAATAAAGAAACATGGCGCCCCACCTGCACAATAACATGAGAAGAAAGAAAAGTAGTCGCCCTATGCTTTGCACTATTCCTTTCTGTCCAGATGAACCAAAGGATCAGACAAGGAATAATGAAAGTCGCGTGCCTAAAGTGTGTGCCGTGCGCGAAAAAACTCAAGAGCTCAAAAATATTCTGAGTATGGGGTAGGGATAAATGTGTCCATGCGCCAAAATACTCCCAAACGTCACGAACCACTTCACTCTCCAAGAAAAGGTGGGCAATGGTCTCGGTATGGTAGGTCTGGGTAAGGGTATGCGAGTAGCACAAACATCTAGAAGCCAACGAAACGCCTCTCCTCTGTAGAATATCATCAGTCGGGATCCGTCGCATGAGAAGTAGCCAAATAAACACCGAAATGGTCGGTGTGAGTAAGGTTGTCCAAATGGCCCCGTAAATAATATTAGCCTGACCCCTCACCCTGATGTGAGACCAAGCCGACGACAATGAGAACGCACCCGAAGAGGTAAGAGTCCAGCACATACTATCCGAATCCTCCTCGGCAATGGAAATCGCGGAGATCTCCTGGATGAACTGAGGGGTAAATCCTAGATCCTCTCCAACAATAGACTCCAACCTACCCATGTCGCACGTCCCATCAACCCATAACTCATTAATCCTAAGAAGAGGTCTACCAGTAACCTGACAATAAGAAGAAATCAGCATATCCCCAATCCAAGTATCGTCCCAAAAGCTGACCTCCCCACAGCCACGACCAAGAGTCCAGCGTATGAACTCCTGAGCCTCAATACCCACACGGAGGAGACGGTGCCAAGGGTGGTTGGCATGAGCTTTAAGAGCAGTACGCATAGGCGTATAAAGGCCAGCAAAGCAGTTTCTGTGGAGCATAAACTGCGCCCACAGAGACGTGCCCGCGCGAAGGCGCCACCAGAGCTTATAACTAAAAGCTCTTGCCATATCCGAAAGGCTCCGAATCCCGAGGCCTCCCTCAGAGACCGGACGACAAATCTGCCGCCAACGGACCCAGTGCGTCTTCCTCTTCGGACTAACAGAACCCCAGAAGTATCTCGCAATGATCTGCTCGAGCTCCTGGATAATGTACTGTGGAGGGTCCAAAACCTGAAGCAGGTGAAGAGGAATCGTGCAGAGAGTGCTCTTAATAAGAGCCAAGCGTCCCCCAAAAGCAAGGTGGCGATGGGACCAACCAAAGATCCTATCCAACATCCGTTGCTTCTCTCGTCTCATAAAGCCTTTGTAAAGGGGCACACCTAGATAGGTGATGGGGAGATCGCCCTGGCGAAAACCAGTAAGATCATGAACTCTCTGATGCCAACGAGCATGCTTGGGAGCGAGAGTAAAAGTGCTCTTCTGGATACTAACCATCTGGCCAGAAGTCGTAGTGTAGTGATCCAGGAGACGCATGAGGACAACAAGACCATCATCCACAGCCCGTGTGTATATAATGATGTCATCGGCATAGGATAAATGCGAGACGGGGAGAGGCCGTCTGGACGTCCTATACCTCATCAAAGGATGGTCCCGAATGAATCGATCTAAGCAGCGCGAAAGATAATCAGCGGCAAGCACGAAGAGCGACGGAGAAATAGGGTCGCCCTGACGCAAACCCCAGTTAGAGGCAAAATAGCCGGCCGGACTGCCGTTCACCAAGATGGAGAACGTGCAACTCTCGACGCAATGACGGGTGTATATAATCCATCTAGGCGGGAATCCCATCCTCAGCAGGACCTCACGTAAAAATTGCCAGTGAACCTTATCATACGCCTTAGCCATATCAAGCTTCAGCGCAAGGTTCGGGACACCATGAATGTCCGCGACGTGGAGGTCGTGAATAAGTTCTTGGGCCAAAAGGATATTATCAGTAATAACCCACCCGTGAACAAATCCACTCTGGTTTGGAGAGATAATAAGAGGGAGGAGAGGAGCAAGCCGAGCGTTAAGGATTTTCGAGATAATCTTATTGGTCACATTACACAGACTAATAGGTCGGTAATCTGACCAACCGCTCAGAATACGCTTCTTCGGGATCAAAACGACCGTAGTCGCCATGAAAACCGGAGGCATGGATGGCCATCAAAGAACTAGAGCGCAGCCCCCTCCACATCGGAAGAAACAATCTCCCAACAATGCTGAAAAAATAAAGACGAGAACCTGTCAGGCTCAGAAGCGCTGTGAGGATCGATATCAAATACCGCAACACGAATCTCCTGGGGAGAGGGTGGGACACACAAACTACCAGAATCAAAAGAAGAGGGGATAGAGGAAAAACAAGTGTCATCCGGGGGGACGAGAACATCACCATCGGATGTAAGCAGAGTCCTAAAGAAATTCACAGCGGATGATCGAATGTCCGACTTTACAGCGATCGTCGTACCACCATCCTCAATGCTATGAATATGCGACTGACAACGCTTCTGCTTCGCAAAATCCTGAAAAAAATGGGTGTTGCGCTCGCCTTCAGTAACCCAACGAACTCCATCCTTCTATTTCCAGAAATCTTCCTCCATAGAGAGACGAAGATGGTACTCAGTACGAAAATGGTGCATAGCGGTTCTATTCTCCGGAGTAGGGTCCGAATCATATCGCCGCTCGGCCTCGTCGGCAGCCCTTAAGGCCTCATCCAACTTCGTATGAAGATTACCAAAAACGGACCAGTTCCACTGTTTCAGTCTGCGCTTAACCTTGAGGAGTTTGGCCTGTAGGTTACACATGCCAGATAATCCAGTCGGGGTAAGCCAGACCTCCCCAACAGTGTCCAGGAATGTGTGATGACAGATCCACATACTCTGGAAACGGAATGACGACTTGGGACGAGTCGCGGAGAAGCGACACTGGATAAGCAGGGGCGCATGGTCAGACCGAAGTCGAGGCAGGTGAGTGACGGTAGAAACTGCAAACACGTTCGACCATGCTTCATTAAATAAGGCACGATCTAGCCTTTCCCTCAAACCATTGCGCTTCCAAGTGAAAATATCGCCCTCGCACCCTTTCCACCAGTGCGGACCGAACCGACTACTTTCGTAAGTTTTTCCACATTCATCTCTGCAAGCTGTGAAGTAAAGCACGTACGGAAAAACAGAAAACACACAAGTAGATTTTAAAGGCTTCCGCAATACACACGCCGCCACTTCAACCTCCAACCGCACCACCATCCAGCCATATTCTACGGCCAACCCACCCACCATCTGACTCGCCTCATCACCCCGAACTCTCGTCTGCAACTTCCAGCCTGAACCGACGACGGCAGCAGTCTTTGCGGGACCGACGGTTTTCACACACTTAAGGTGAAAATTGCCGATTTCAACCGAACAGACAGCTGTCATCACCAATTCATTCTGCATCCAGTCATCACGGTTTTATGACTACCGCCGCCCCTCCTGATGACTAAGTCTCTACTGTAATATCCGCAATTTTCGATTTTTGGTAAATTTCTTTTTCGGCCGGAGTCCATTTTGACAACTCGCTCATGACTGTTTCATCATTTAGAGAATGATTAATTCTGCACTTTTTGTCATCCGAGTTCGTTTCGGTATCGTTTTGTTGAGTTCCGAGCTTTTTAGTGACTTCCGCACTTGAGTTCGATTCTTGTGAATCTCGTCCGAAACTGTTGTTTCGAGTTTCTCATAAGTTCATTTAATGTTATTATTCATGTTGCGAGCTTTGGTTTGGTTTTTCGATCGTGTATCGTGATTTTCGGACGTTTTGGGCCATTTTCGTAATTTCCCAAAGTTTTGGGTAATTACTTCCGTTGTCGAATTCCGAGCCTTCGGGTGGTCGGAATCGTGTGTTCTATTAGCTTTTAGATTCGTCTTTGCGAGTACTTCGTAACCGTAACTTCGATTCGTTTTCAGGTTCGGGTTTCGGGGTCGTTCGGATCGTCGTTGTGGTTCGGACGTAATTTTGATCTGCGGAGGTGGTGCCCGGACACATGCGACACGGCCACAGCAGCGCTGATGAGCGTCGTGTCCTACGCCGGGTCGGCCGGGTAAACCTTCCGATACGGCCGAGACACACGGCATGTCTGGGCCGTTTCTTTGCGCCGTGTCGTGAACTATAAATATGGCGGCGATCGTTTTTTCACTCATTTCATTTCTTATCCTTCCTGTTCGCGGCTGGAGTCTTTGGGAAGTAGAAGACATGTTGTTATACTATGAATCCAAGAAGTTTTGGAGTTCATAACATCAATTGATCATCACGTAACATCCTTCAATCCAGCGAATCAAGGCAAGTTTTCTTAAAATCTAGTTTTGGGGATTTTGTTCGATTTGTCCGTTTAATCCGTTTTAACTTAGAATAGTGATGTATTTATGATTGTTAAACAATAGTATGTCGAATTCCTTGCTGTTCCTCGGTTGAATCGTCGAGGATTCGTCGTTTTATTGAGTATCTTATCGACGCCTTGAAGGTGTTCGATAAAATGTCGCAAAGAGGATTCGAGCGTTCTACGATTATTCTTCCTCGTTCGTTCGTTAATTTATTGATGGTATGATGTTAGGGTCAGATTTCTCACATAGAATTCGAGTCGGAACCCTTCTGTTCGTCGTTTTCTTCAAGCTTTTCGATCGTGGGTGTATTCATTGTCTTCGCCGGAGAATCGTAGGTGTTCGAGGTGTCCCGACTGATCCGTGATTGTGGGAGTGTCCGGTATCGATTATCGAGGCAAGTATCTTGCCCATACATTACGTGTTTTGTGGATATAATGGTTGCTAAGTGTCGATATGTGCTAAATAAATATTTATAATCATTTTTCAAAAGAATCGGTATATTTACCATCATGGTTTTCGTAAAGGTGACCCGTGTGGGTCGGGAATTAATATGCTTAGTTGATTATGTGTGCTAGTTTCGAGTATAGGATCACCTTACTTTCGTGTGATGTCATTATGTATGATTATGGCGTCGGTAAATGTAAAATGTAATTCTCTTGTCAAATTATGTGCTTGGAGTCCCGTGGTTATGGATGAATATGTGAGTTTTTGTGATATTAGTTGTGTCGTTCGGTGCTGTTGAGATCTTGTGCTCCCTTGTGAATTGATATAGTTCTGGGTCGTGAGTATGTGTTGGATAATTTGGCCATTCTAGCAAGGTACCTCGACTATATATATTTTGTGTGTTTGGCCTTTGAGAGTCGTGGTTTTGTAATCTGTGAAATGTTACTCTTCCACCTGGGGATGGCATGTGGCCTCTGGGGGCCGATACTAATGGGTACGGCCACGGAAGTGGACTTGGGTGCGTGTGTTGATGTTCTTCCACCTGGGGACGGTTCGACGGGACCTCTGGGGGACGATACTAATGGGTACGGCCGCGGAAGTGGTTTCCCACCTGGGGACGGTCCGACGGGGCCTCTGGGGGCCGATACTAATGGGTACGGCCACGGGTTACCAAGTGTGGTTTCTGTGATATTGATGTTGATGTTTTGATGATTAATTGTGATATTGTCCGGAGTATCACAATGCTTTGCGCTCGGGGTCGAGAGACATTATATATCGAGTCTTGGTGCTTGGCTAGAATGGCATAAGAATAATGTGTTATGTGTAATATGTCCTTGTTAGTGAATTGCAGTGGATGATCGGGTCGTTGGCCCTGTGTTTTGTGATCGAAATGGTTGGGCCATGGACCCCGTATTTTGTTAACGGATTTATATTTTGGAAAAAGAACTTTGGGGTTGTGACCCTAAATGGCTTTCGAGGAATTAAGAACTTTTCAATTTCAAATGTTTTCAAAACTCCCGAGATTTGGAAGTCTTTTCAAATTGCTTACTTACTTCGTTTCTACTTTCAAGACTTGAACTATTTTTAACTAAATATACCTCGGGAAGTCTTTCGTTGTATTCTCGGAATGTGTTGTGTATGGCTCATATTTGCACTTTATACTTGCACTAGCGAAACAGTAGAGTTTTGCTAACCCCCGAGTAATCGGGGGGTGGATATCTGTATTGTGTCCAGGTACATGCAGGTTTTCGGGAGCAAGACACAGGATCGGTACGAGGGATGATAGACGAATGATACTAATCACATGAAGGCCAGTTTTGGGTTCAGTTAGTCGGAGTCCATTGTATTGTCTTTTCCGTTGTCTTATTGTTCGTTGTTGCAAGTATTTTACCTTTGCGTGGGTACGAGTCTGGATGAGTTTATGTATTTTGATTTGTAAGTCAGTGACGAAAGACCAAATCGGTCTATTGGTCCGTTATTTTGATTCGTCGGTATGTAATGTAATGTGTTGTTTTGATGTCTAGCCTAGTAGATCCTCACGGAGAGAGTCTGCGGCGTGTAATATTCCCGGTTTGATCTGGGGGTGTTACATCTACAACCATGCCGAAGAAAAAAAGGGCATCGCGTTCGCCTGAAAATAAAAAAGTCGCAACAAAAAAATCGCTCGATGTCACCAGCATCAATCTGGTTCCATCTTTGTCGCCATCATCATCAGTTTCACCATCGACGTCAGCTCTACCATCACCGTCGCCAAAAAAGTATTCTGCAATTCTCCGCCGCTCGGAAGCTAGCTCCGTCGCAACTCTTCATAGCAAAGGTCTTCCTAACTCTAGTCATCACAGAGAGGAAACCCCGGTATCCCATCATGCTGCAGCAACCGCGCCGTCATCCTTGTCCAAAACCCTAGTTGCTGAGCAGTTCATTCCACATGCAACCCTAACGGCGGACAAACAAAAAAATACCCGATGCTTGAAGAGGAACCGTCGATCTTAGGGCCTTTTCCATCTCACGGCCCAGATTTTCCGACCCTTGCAAATGGATCCAACTCAACGGCACAAATCACCTCTATTAAGTTACGGCCCAATATCCCTAATCATACTGGGCCAGCCACTATTTGGCTCACCTCCTATATGCATTTTAGCCCAAACCCTATGATGAGTCGATTTTTGATCGTCTCATTCTGTTCTATCGAGTCGCACTTTCATTTGTTTTCGAGTGTTTTTGCCCTTTTTACGCGTGGTATGTTGTGTTTTTGTTTTGTAGGTATCCGGACGAAGATTGTGGTGAAATATGCGCTTTTATGGCCAATGTTGGAGTTTATGACGATCAAGAGCGCGAACGGGGCCTAAAACGACGAAAGATTTAAGCAGTATCGGTCGAATCTCCTAAATACCAGAATCTCCACTCCGAATTGAGATGTATTCTCCTTTGATATAAATTCCTCGTGAAATTAGCTTCGAAAAGGTATATCATATGCTAAAATCCGAGGTGAATTGATACAAGAACGAAGGATCATGCCGAAGAAGACCAAAACCGGACTAGCCGCACTGTGCAACCGGACTAGGCTGCGACAGCGCTCGGCTGCATCAGTAACTCGGCCGTGCCATGGGACACGGCCGGGTCTCATTCCAGTATCGCACTTTCGGATGAGAAGAACTCGGCCGTGCCTTTTGGGACACGGCCCGAGTCACTATCGGCCATTTCGCCTTTCACGCATAGTCTTTGCCGGCCGTGTCACGGGACACGGCCGAGCCCCTTGACAGAACTACTTTCCGTTATTCAGCGCGATGCGACACGGCCGTGTCCCAGGACACGGGCCGTGCCACTTTTCGGTTCATGTCACTTTCCTTGACATTTTTGCACAACTTTAAGCCTTTGTCTTGATTTCTTTGGAGAAAAAACAAAGTGGAGTGACCCCTTGAGAGGTGTACTTGTCTTGTGAAGAAGATATTTTGTGGAAAAAATACAAGATTAGGGAGGAAAAACACCAAAAGAGTGGGAAAGAAAGAGATTTTCATCATCTTCCTTGTGTGTTCTTGGAGTGAGAAAAAAATACTTTTGTGAGATATAATAATTCCTTGTATAAATTTGTTGTGAGTTCTTGTAAGAAGATCATCAAACCTTCATCGGGAATTCGATTTCGGCATTTACAAGGGAAGTTTTTACCATGTTTTGTTCTTCAATTTCCATTATTGTTGTTGAATTAATCATGTGTGGCTAAACAATTCATATGGGTTTTTAGATATAGCCACACACATGTTTTTGATTGTTAGTTCCTTTTGATTTTCCGGATAAAGTTTGGGATTGTTCCTCTTGTTCGTTCTTCGTTTAAGAACTTTTGAATTAGATCATCAAACCTTTTTCATTGTTGTTATTATTATTCGAATCGAGGGTTTTTATCGGTGTTCGCCATCAAACGACCCGAAAGAAACGATTGTGAATGTTCTCGAGCTTTTTCGCGCGATCTTTTAACGATTTACCTCATCAAAAGTAGTCGGTTAATTGATTGTTAGCTAGGGTTTCGTCCCCATCAAAAGAGTATCCCTTAATTTTCGTTGAGAACAATCGTGAATTTTAGAATTTCCGCCATCAAACGGATTTCTTTTAATCATGAGCAATCGATAATTCCTAACCTTATTTATTTGAGTATCGGAACTAATAATTGATTACGTGTGTGTCGGTGACTCTAAATTCCCATATTAATCTCATTATTGTTATCTCTCATTTCTCCGACTATCAAATTGGTGTTGATATCACTTAGTTCAATTTAAATTTTATGCATTAGTAATTGTAATCATAATCAACCAATGATGTATTTTAATTTAATTTACTTTTGTTCATTCGACTATTTGCCGAACATTATCGAATTTTAAACCGTTTCCAATTCCTCGAGAGATCGACCTCGGAGTTACTTGCCGCTTACTACAAGAGCGATTCGTACACTTGCGAGTATTTAATTTGAATCCATCAAGTTTTTGGCGCCGTTGCCGGGGAATTGGCGTTTAATTTTTAATCTTGTTTTAGTGATAGTTGAATTGCTATTCTTGATCAATACTATTTCGATAAAATTTGCTCTAATTTCTCTTGTTTATGCTTGGTAGGAGATCGTTGGTAAACCCGATTCTTCCACCCATAGATGAGGTTCAAAGAATTAGAGCACCAAAAATAATAGCGCAATCATCAATGGCAAACGACGAGAATAACCTGGATCTTGAAGAGCACCAATTGCTTGAGAGGGAAAACATTCGTCAACCAAGGTTTCCGAGATATGATAATGTTGGGCGCAATCAAGGGATGCCCGAAGCTCAACAAGGGAGATACTTCTATCCGAGACAACCATCCGTTGGAGTGCAATATGGAGCGAATTATTATCCCGGACCTCAATATGGGATGGAGGCGAACTATAACATGCCACAACAACCTCCGGTCGAACATCTTATGAGGGACTATGCAAAGCCCGTAGTGAACACCGCCATTTCATGCATCCAATTAGCACCGGCCGCAAGGAACTACCACATAAGCGGATTTCACATCGAGCAATTGCCCTCATTTCACGGATTAGCACGAGAGGATCCGTTATCATTCATCCGAGATTTCTATATGGCGATTGATAACTTCCCATTGAACGGGTTAAGCGAGGATCAACTACAAATGAAGTGTTTCCCTTATACACTCAAGGACGGGGCGAAACAATGGTTGATGACTTTGGTGCCCGGATCACTAAGAACATGGGATGAAGTTTACGATAAATTCATTACCAAGTACTTCTCTCATTCAAAGACTACACAATTGAGAGCCCAAATCTCAACATTCGGACAACAAGACGGAGAGGCATTTCATGAAGCATGGGACCGATTCAAGATGCTCCTCATTCAATGCCCACACCATCACTATCCGCTTCAACTACTTAATCAATTCTTCTATGATGGGTTGACACAATATTGCCAAGGAGCGGTAGATAACGCCGCCGGTGGTTCGTTTTGGGGGTTAACGGAGAGACAAGCTTATAACGTATTTGAATTATTGGGGGCTAATTCTCAACAAAAAATTGTGCGTGTTCATAGAGGAGTTGTGAACCAAGTAAGCGAGAAGGACGAGATGCAATCTAAAATCGATGAGTTAATGAAGGAACTAAGACAACTCAAGATTCAAAATAAATCTTCGAGCTCACGAGTTTGCGAAATTTGTTGGGGACCCGGACATCATGCTAATTCTTGCCCTTATATTTTTCCGGGAGAACAAACCGAACAAGTTAATTGGGCTATGGGACAAAGCACGGGAAGGCCCGAGTGGGAGGAGAGGAGTAATAATTATGGCGGAAACGCAAGAAATGCACCTCTCCCAAATACTTATCACCTGATGGCATACGACGCAAATGTCCAAACTCAATACAACGGAGGAAACCGAGCCCAACAACCAACGCGAAGTGAACCACCTCCACAACAAAGGAACTCTCTTGAGGAGAGTATTGCGGCATTCATTAAGGAGGGCAAGGAAAACCGAGTGGAGAACAATAAAAGGTTTGAATCTTTAGAAGTTTCGATGAAGAAAATGGAGATTCAAATTAGGCAACTTGCTACCGAGGCATGCAAACAAGAAACGGGTAAACTACCAAGTCAACCCGAGCAAGTTCAAGCTATTACCACCATCCGAAGTGGTAAAGTGATAAATAAAGAGATAATTTCCGAAGCGAAAGAGAGGGGCGGTGAGAAAAAAGAATTGCCGAGTCAATCGGAGAAATCTATGGTGATTGAAGAGGATGAGTCGAACGATGAAGAAATCCGAGTAACTGCTACCCAATCGTGCGAGACTCGAATTCCTTGGGACAAATATAAAGATCCAATCGAGAAGCCAATTGAAGAGAATAAGAGCGAACCAGTCAACTCAATGCATCAAAAGGAGGACCTAGAAAGCTTTGATATGGAAGTTCTTTTCGTGGAGAAAGAAGTTCCCATTGTGAACTTAGGAGCGAGTATTAATTTAACACAAAAATCAATATACTCGCCACTAGATTTGGGGGAGGTGATAGCCCCGATGGATTTCGTGATACCAAACATAGAAGAAACATCACCAACAAAAATCACGTCACTTATTCTTCAAGGAAGACATTTCATGGTGACGATGATACTGAAAATTGAAATGGTGACAAAAGCGCTCACAATGGAAATCCATGGAACCACTCTCCACATCCTTACAAAGGAAAACGAGCGAAAAATGACGAGCTATATGGTTGGACCTAGCACATTTCCATTTAATCCCGGATAGAAGAATCCGAAGAAGTCGAGCTAAAGACTATAAAAAAGCGCTGCTTGGGAGGCAACCCAAGGGAGTTTTAATTTTTATCGCTTTTATTATTATTATTATTGCATTAATTTTGTTTTTGTCTGTGGCGTGTGTAGGTAATCTAATAAAGGAAGTATTCATCTGAGGAAGAAACCTAGCCTATTGAAAGTAGAGACCCGAGCACAAAAGCATGGTGCCCCGCGATCAAAAACCACACATCTTAATCCGGTAGTTTTATTTTCTTTCTTTTTAATTTGCATTTTCGCATTTTTCCTGACTTAATCTTTACGCAGGGATAAGCAAAGGTTTAGGTTGGGGGTGCAGCTTCTTCGATTTTTATTTATTTTTTTGCTTGCGTGATGTTTGTTTCCTTTCTTTATTTTTTTTTCTTGCGTGATGTCGTAGTTGGATTGCAATAACCTTGTTAACTGTTGGGTATATGGATGATTAATCGTGTTTGTGTTTGGCTCGTAGAGTTTAATAATTCTAATTGATTGCTTGACCTTGCGTGTGAATGCATAGTTTTTGGTTACTTGATTTGACGTGTAAGGAATGAGTATGGTAGTCCAAAAGCCGTGAGTCCTTGTGCCTAATTAAACCGTTCACTTTTAGCGGTGAAATTCTTTCATGAGTGATTTCTCTTCTTATGGATTGTATTCTTTAGAACTTGCATGATTCTGTCGGACGACGTGTTGATATTTACATACACGAGGAATGATTAGGGCTGCCCATTTTTTGTCTTGAACCTACTTATCTAAAAATATCCACCAATTCATATCAATATCCTTTGCTAGCCTCGTTGAGCCTTTAGCCGTAATTTTGTTCGATAAACCCGCATCTTATTGCTCCATATCCAAAAGCCATAACTTACCCAAGTATTGGTCCACGTAAGAGCATGAGAGGGTATATTTGAAAAACGAAGGTGTGCAAAGTTTGTGGTGTATAGAGGCAAAAATCTTCTCTCCCGTTCCCCTGAAAATAATAAGCCCCACACAAAAAAAAAAGGGGGTGATCCTAATAATAGTGGGATAGAAAAAAATAGGGGAGGAGAGGAGTGAGCCTAAGAAAAACAAAAGGGAAGTCGTTGGGTTGTGAGAAATAGGCCAATATCATAAGAATTACACTTAACAAGGCCTAGAAAAAAGGAGGGAGATATATATACGGGAGAATTGAAGTAGAATGATCGATCTTGCTTTGAGTTTTTATTTCATATATATGAGGATCGTATATGCTCTACTTGGACTGAACTTGTAACTACTAGCCAAATTTTCCCAACCTGAGCCACAACCCTGTTACAACCAAAAGTAAGACCCTATGACTCATGTTTTGTGAATATTGATGCGTTTGATGAAGAGAAGAAGTGCAAGCATATAGTAGAACTTTCCATTTGAATCGAGTTGAGCGTATTGACCTATCTAAACACTTGAGAGATGAGTGAATCGATATAATTCAGTGAGGGATTATTAAGACTTGTTTTCTTGCATGTTCGATCTAGTGCCATTGCTTTCCACTCATTTGTGAGTTTAGGCTTCCATGATGAATTACGAGACTTTACGATACTTTTACATCCCCGGATGATTGTATGTATACCCGATGATTAACTTGATTATTCAATCCTTCTCGTTTTCTTTGTCGTGTGTTTTATTTATTTTTGCTTGGGGACAAGCAAAGTTTAGGTTTGGGGGGATTTGATGAGTCGATTTTTGATCGTCTCATTCTGTTCTATCGAGTCGCACTTTCATTTGTTTTCGAGTGTTTTTGCCCTTTTTACGCGTGGTATGTTGTGTTTTAGTTTTGTAGGTATCCGGACGAAGATTGTGGTGAAATATGCGCTTTTATGGCCAATGTTGGAGTTTATGACGATCAAGAGCGCGAACGGGGCCTAAAACGACGAAAGATTTAAGCAGTATCGGTCGAATCTCCTAAATACCAGAATCTCCACTCCGAATTGAGATGTATTCTCCTTTGATATAAATTCCTCGTGAAATTAGCTTCGAAAAGGTATATCATATGCTAAAATCCGAGGTGAATTGATACAAGAACGAAGGATCATGCCGAAGAAGACCAAAAACCGGACTAGGCTGCACCAGGCAACCGGACTAGGCTGCGACAGGCGCTCGGCTGCATCAGGTAACTCGGCCGTGCCATGGGACACGGCCGGGTCTCATTCCAGTATGGCGCACTTTCCGGATGAGAAGAACTCGACCGTGCCTTTTGGGACACGGCCGAGTCACTATCGGCCATTTCGCCTTTCACGCATAGTGCTGCACGGCCGTGTCACGGGACACGGCCGAGCCCCTTGACAGACTACTTTCCGTTATTCAGCGCAGTGCGACACGGCCGTGTCCCAGGACACGGGCCGTGCCACTTTTCGGTTCATGTCACTTTCCTTGACATTTTTGCACAACTTTAAGCCTTTGTCTTGATTTCTTTGGAGAAAAAACAAAGTGGAGTGACCCCTTGAGAGGTGTACTTGTCTTGTGAAGAAGATATTTTGTGGAAAAAATACAAGATTAGGGAGGAAAAACACCAAAAGAGTGGGAAAGAAAGAGATTTTCATCATCTTCCTTGTGTGTTCTTGGAGTGAGAAAAAAATACTTTTGTGAGATATAATAATTCCTTGTATAAATTTGTTGTGAGTTCTTGTAAGAAGATCATCAAACCTTCATCGGGAATTCGATTTCGGCATTTACAAGGGAAGTTTTTACCATGTTTTGTTCTTCAATTTCCATTATTGTTGTTGAATTAATCATGTGTGGCTAAACAATTCATATGGGTTTTTAGATATAGCCACACACATGTTTTTGATTATTAGTTCCTTTTGATTTTCCGGATAAAGTTTGGGATTGTTCCTCTTGTTCGTTCTTCGTTTAAGAACTTTTGAATTAGATCATCAAACCTTTTTCATTGTTGTTATTATTATTCGAATCGAGGGTTTTTATCGGTGTTCGCCATCAAACGACCGAAAAAGCGATTGTGAATGTTCTCGAGCTTTTCGCGCGATCTTTTAACGATTTACCTCATCAAAAGTAGTCGGTTAATTGATTGTTAGCTAGGGTTTCGTCCCCATCAAAAGAGTATCCCTTAATTTTCGTTGAGAACAATCGTGAATTTTAGAATTTCCGCCATCAAACGGATTTCTTTTAATCATGAGCAATCGATAATTCCTAACCTTATTTATTTGAGTATCGGAACTAATAATTGATTACGTGTGTGTCGGTGACTCTAAATTCCCATATTAATCTCATTATTGTTATCTCTCATTTCTCCGACTATCAAATTGGTGTTGATATCACTTAGTTCAATTTAAATTTTATGCATTAGTAATTGTAATCATAATCAAACAATGATGTATTTTAATTTAATTTACTTTTGTTCATTCGACTATTTGCCGAACATTATCGAATTTTAAACCGTTTCCAATTCCTCGAGAGATCGACCTCGGAGTTACTTGCCGCTTACTACAAGAGCGATTCGTACACTTGCGAGTATTTAATTTGAATCCATCACCCTACACAAAATATAAGCCAGCCATAACTCCCAGCCCATTTGATTTTACAAATACGCAATTAATCCTGGCCCATCCACCTAAGCAGTTGTAATATCCTAGAATTTCACTATGAATTTTTCGCATTATTTTATCTGGGATGTACTGTACAGAGTGGGACCGACACGATATGAGTGGATAATTTTGGAAACCGTGACAGTCGTGCCAGTATGTCTATCGAGGTTATTTTGATTCTAGGATATTACATGCTTGGTGAGTTTTCGATATCGGATATACCGTATGAGTATTTGTATGATTGCCGTACTTGGTTGACAGTTGTATTCGAGGTATCGTACATCAGAAGTATCGTATGAGAATGATATCGGAACAAGCATATGTATTCAGTATGTCGCGTGTACGTATTCAGTATATTGAGATGTCAGACAGGGGCAGAAATGGCTAAGTATGAAAGCCATTACGTACGCTATGTAAGGAGTCTTACGTACGTAAGCAAGCAGGATTAACGTACGTTAAGGAATGTACATTACGTACGTTAAGAAGGGATTCAGACAGGATCGAGCCGTGGTTGGCAGGTGGGACCCGGTGTCGGCTGCTTTCGGCGCAGGATGTGGACAGGCGAGTCAACTTCGGCATTACGTACGCTATGCATGGCATATTACGTACGTAATATGGGTTGATACTGTAGCAAGTCAACTGCTACATTACGTACGCTATGGTGATGGTATTACGTACGTAACGCAAGGTGCAAAATAGTACAGTTTACCCTGGATGACAATTACGTACGCTATATAGGACATATAGCGTACGTTAAAGTCCCTTACGTACGTTAACATTGGGACTTAACGTACGTAACGAGATGCGCAGTTTATATAATAAGAGCTGGTCTTTCATTTGTTCACGAAAGGAATCACGTTTCCTCCTCCCCAAATCGTCCATCTTCACTCTCAAACCCATTTCAGACCCTCATACCCTTGTTAAGACTTTGATAAGGATGATTGGAAGCTTGAAACTTGGAGTTCTTGGAGTCTTGGAAGTGTTTGATTGTGTTATTCATCTTCAAAAGGTATGTTGATGAACTCTACTCCTTGAATTCGGATTTTGGTGTTAGTGTTGATGTTCTTCTTCGTATGAAGATGATTATGGTATTGTTGTTACGATTCTAGAGGATATATGAACTATATGTTGAAGGAAGATGATGATATGTTGGTTTTTGTCTTGAATATGTTGACTATGATAATAGAATCATGTTGTTCTTGGTGATCTTGGTAGTATTGCTTCGATTCTTGGTGTTAGGAGGATCGTATGTTAGAGAATATGATGATACATGCCTAGTATGGATTAGATGATGGCTAGATGTTAGAACATATGGAATTACGTCGTTTTGTTGGCTACGAACATTATTATGGATTAATTCACGTTCTTGAAGAGTTCTTGAGTAATATATGTCCGTAGATTAGAAGGATTGCAGTTAATTTCGGTATACGATTATTCGTGGTGAAAACCGGTAATTGAATTTCTATGAATTTACAAAGATGATCCGTGTTAATCCGAATTAAGATTGAAGTCGGAACCAAGAATGTTGTAGACGTTGTTAGAACCATTGATTATCGAAATTCGGATTGTATTCGTATTGATAAGAGTTGATATGGTTTGATTTCGTATGATCGAGATACCGTTGAGTTCGATTGGTTGATTATACCAGTTGTTGATTGATTATCGAACGTATCGTTAATTGATTATTGCATTAGGTTGCGTTTAATGATCGTTGAAGTTAACCGTTGTGCTGCGGTGAGTCGGGGCTGCGAAGCTTGTAGACGGAGACGGCGGGATTGATAGCGGCTTCGTCGAATTGGTATCAAGGCAAGTTATGCTTGCTCAGTTCATAATGTTAATAAATGATTTCGTTTTCATTTCATTTATGATTCATATAGCAATGGTATTATGGAATATATGAATTATCGGAAGGGTGGTATGTATGGTATTTTTGGACTAAGATAAATCATAATGTATATGATTTTAAGGATGTCTAGTGGAAATGGGAACGTGAATTATAATTTGGTCTATTGCATGAGAAGTTGGATTTCAAGGTTAGTTATCGTGTCGATGTTGAACTTGGGATGGTGGTTTGATATTAGTTATGGACTGTACTTCATTTTGGATTGTCGGATAAACCGTGTATTCGTTCAGGGCGGTTGGTCGTGGCAAGGTTAGCGTCTCCAGCTTGAGGTAAATTAATATTGTTAGATTATGATAATCATCATGTTGCATTATTGCATATGTGTGTTGATATTTCATGCGGTGAGTGTGCACCATTGTTTGTTACGTTTTGTAATGTGCTCTTCCTGTGAGCAGTGATCTGTTGGGCCGATGTGTTAGGGGATAAGACCTATATGGCACCTATGTTCCGGGGTATTCCTGTGTGGATACTTTCGTGACCCTTGGTTGCGACCTTGGGGTATTTTGTAATTACATGAACTGTGTTAGGGATAAGACCTATATGGCACCTATGTTAGGTATTCTGTGAGATGCTTAGTGACCCTCATTTCTTTGCCTTGGGGTTTATGTGTTAATATTATATGCATTGTTGAGCATGATGCGGACTATTGTCTGATGGAAATACGACATTGTGGTCATGTCGGTCTTTCATGATCGAGTTACTGATGCTCTTTTGGGAAATCTTCTGATCCTTGTTGGATATGCGTTTCTTTGAGATTCGTTGTCATGTTGTATCATGACGTCCATCTTGAGTCTTATTAATTGGTCGTTCCATGACCCATGTATAATTGTATCTATTCGATATTCAGGTTGTCTTTGAAATCCCGTATATACGATTTTTATATGGTTGACTATTTTATTCCCTCGTGTATTCGTCGCCATTGAACCTTTTCTAATCTCGTTCGGAGTCACCATATCGATGGTCAACTCATTGATATCGATCCTTTATAAATCTCGTTTGGATCGGAGTTCACCCTGTCATTGGTAATATCGTTCGTTATTGATCCTTATTGATTCCGTTTGAGAGTTGTCTCATCGTTGGTATTCTTGGTTATTAGTCCTCGGTTGATGTTATTGGAATTTACCGTGTCATCGGCATTCTCAGTTGTTGATCACTTATTATCCCTATTGGAGTTACCGTGTCGTCAGTATTCTCGGGTGTCGATTCCTTATTGTTCTTGTTGGAGTATACCGTATCGTTGGTACTCCCGGTCGTTGGTCCTTATTGATCTTGTTAGAGTTTACTGTGTCGTCGGTATTCTCGGTTGTTGACCCTTATTGATCTTGTTAGAGTTTACTGTGTCGTCAGTATTCTCGGTTGTTGACCCTTATTGATCTTGTTAGAGTTTACTGTGTCGTCAGTATTTTCGGTTGTTGGTCCTTATTGATCTTGTTGGAGTTACTGTGTCGTCAGTATTCTCGGTTGTCAACCTTTTATTGATCTTGTTGGGATTTACCGTCTCGTCGGTATTCTCGGTTATTGATTCTTCGTTGATCTTGTTAGAGTTACCAGATCATGGTATTCTCGTCCGTGGTTGATCCTTTGTCGATCTTGTGTGGAAATATCATGTCATTGATATTTCCGTTGTGATGCATCGATTGTTTATCATTATTGACTGTGTGAGCATTCATGCTTTGTATTGATGTCCGGGACTTGCCATTGTTTCGGGACAGTTGATTTGCAGATGTATCGTGTGATATCAGTTTCTATCAGTATTGGGATCCAATTGTGCGACCCAGCCAGTAGAATTGAACTTGGCCAGATTATTCTATACTCGAGATATGTTTATGTTTGGAAATCTTGGTAGTGTTTCGGATACAGCACAGGTGATTACATTTGAATTCGTTCATTACTTAAGGACACGAGGCGTGGGATATGGTAAGAATTGGTTGCTATGGTTGTGACAGGTTGGTAAGGTTGCTTCGGTAAAATACATTGGGAATGTTTTTACTTTGTAGATTACATTGATATGTAATTGTCTTTGTGATGTGATCGTTATCATTGTTGAGTATTATGGCTGACCCCGTCGTGGGCTTTATTTTTAGGTACTCGGAGTTCGAGCTAGTAGCGGTCGTGAAGGGATGAGCTTTCCGGTGATACTGGCTATGACGTGATTGTTGGGATTGTGTATTCTTTTCTGGTTTTCTAATTCCGCTGCAAATGTAATTAATTGTGTTTTATCCGCTGCGTGTGTATATTTAAAATGGCTTTCGGTATTCTTTGAACTATGTTTTTATCCGCTGCGTGTGTGTGTGTACTTTCAAATGGCTTTTTGACAATTTTAAACGTTTGCGAAAATGATTTTAGCCTTGTGGGTTCCAATATGGGCCCCACGGCGCTGTAATATTCCCGGTAGGTTTTGGGGGTGTTACAGAAAATGGTATCGGAGCTTGGGTTTCGTAAAACCCGGGCGTGTGTGTTATGTGGCTCTACCGGTGCGGTAGTAGCGTGACTTTTGAAAATGATTTTCTGACTTTTGAGTCAAACCGATTTTGGAGGTTTCAAAATTTTTAAAATATTTTCAAATTGCTGTATTTGCGATGCCGGTGTGTTGTTAGTGTGTTGAGACTTTGTATGGGAGTCGTATGCTCGTATCACGGAAGATCATCGACTTCACGGACCTGTAAGTATGTTCTTTCAGTTATTTCAGTTTTGATGATGATTATTTGAGTATGGTGTCGTGATTTTGAGATATTTCGGGATTGAGATACTGATTATGATAGGTGTTGAGTTTCGAGGACGAAACTTATTTAAGTGGGTGTATATGTAATATCCTAGAATTTCACTATGAATTTTTCGCATTATTTTATCTGGGATGTACTGTACAGAGTGGGACCGACACGATATGAGTGGATAATTTTGGAAACCGTGACAGTCGTGCCAATATGTCTATCGAGGTTATTTTGATTCTAGGATATTACATGCTTGGTGAGTTTTCGATATCGGATATACCGTATGAGTATTTGTATGATTGCCGTACTTGGTTGACAGTTGTATTCGAGGTATCGTACATCAGAAGTATCGTATGAGAATGATATCGGAACAAGCATATGTATTCAGTATGTCGCGTGTACGTATTCAGTATATTGAGATGTCAGACAGGGGCAGAAATGGCTAAGTATGAAAGCCATTACGTACGCTATGTAAGGAGTCTTACGTCGTAAGCAAGCGGGATTAACGTCGTTAAGGAATGTACATTACGTGCGTTAAGAAGGGATTCAGACAGGATCGAGCCGTGGTTGGCGGTGGGAGCCGGTGTCGGCCGCCGGCGCAGGATGTGGACAGCGAGTCAACTTCGGCATTACGTACGCTATGCATGGCATATTACGTACGTAATATGGGTTGATCTTGTAGCAAGTCAACCGCTACATTACGTGCGCTATGGTGATGGTATTACGTGCGTAACGCAAGGTGCAAAATAGTACAGATTACACTGGATGACAATTACGCACGCTATATAGGACATATAGCGTCGTTAAAGTCCCTTACGTACGTTAACATTGGGACTTAACGTACGTAACGAGATGCGCAGTTTATATAATAAGAGCTGGTCTTTCATTTGTTCACGAAAGGAATCACGTTTCCTCCTCCCCAAATCGTCCATCTTCACTCTCAAACCCATTTCAGACCCTCATACCCTTGTTAAGACTTTGATAAGGATGATTGGAAGCTTGAAACTTGGAGTTCTTGGAGTCTTGGAAGTGTTTGATTGTGTTATTCATCTTCAAAAGGTATGTTGATGAACTCTACTCCTTGAATTCGGATTTTGGTGTTAGTGTTGATGTTCTTCTTCGTATGAAGATGATTATGGTATTGTTGTTACGATTCTAGAGGATATATGAACTATATGTTGAAGGAAGATGATGATATGTTGGTTTTTGTCTTGAATATGTTGACTATGATAATAGAATCATGTTGTTCTTGGTGATCTTGGTAGTATTGCTTCGATTCTTGGTGTTAGGAGGATCGTATGTTAGAGAATATGATGATACATGCCTAGTATGGATTAGATGATGGCTAGATGTTAGAACATATGGAATTACGTCGTTTTGTTGGCTACGAACATTATTATGGATTAATTCACGTTCTTGAAGAGTTCTTGAGTAATATATGTCCGTAGATTAGAAGGATTGCACTTAATTTCGGTATACGATTATTCGTGGTGAAAACCGTAATTGAATTTCTATGAATTTACAAAGATGATCCGTGTTAATCCGAATTAAGATTGAAGTCGGAACCAAGAATGTTGTAGACGTTGTTAGAACCATTGATTATCGAAATTCGGATTGTATTCGTATTGATAAGAGTTGATATGGTTTGATTTCGTATGATCGAGATACCGTTGAGTTCGATTGGTTGATTATACCAGTTGTTGATTGATTATCGAACGTATCGTTAATTGATTATTGCATTAGGTTGCGTTTAATGATCGTTGAAGTTAACCGTTGTGCTGCGGTGAGTCGGGGCTGCGAAGCTTGTAGACGGAGACGGCGGGATTGATAGCGGCTTCGTCGAATTGGTATCAAGGCAAGTTATGCTTGCTCAGTTCATAATGTTAATAAATGATTTCGTTTTCATTTCATTTATGATTCATATAGCAATGGTATTATGGAATATATGAATTATCGGAAGGGTGGTATGTATGGTATTTTTGGACTAAGATAAATCATAATGTATATGATTTTAAGGATGTCTAGTGGAAATGGGAACGTGAATTATAATTTGGTCTATTGCATGAGAAGTTGGATTTCAAGGTTAGTTATCGTGTCGATGTTGAACTTGGGATGGTGGTTTGATATTAGTTATGGACTGTACTTCATTTTGGATTGTCGGATAAACCGTGTATTCGTTCAGGGCGGTTGGTCGTGGCAAGGTTAGCGTCTCCAGCTTGAGGTAAATTAATATTGTTAGATTATGATAATCATCATGTTGCATTATTGCATATGTGTGTTGATATTTCATGCGGTGAGTGTGCACCATTGTTTGTTACGTTTTGTAATGTGCTCTTCCTGTGAGCAGTGATCTGTTGGGCCGATGTGTTAGGGGATAAGACCTATATGGCACCTATGTTCCGGGGTATTCCTGTGTGGATACTTTCGTGACCCTTGGTTGCGACCTTGGGGTATTTTGTAATTACATGAACTGTGTTAGGGGATAAGACCTATATGGCACCTATGTTCCGGGGTATTCTGTGAGATGCTTAGTGACCCTACCTTGCCTTGGGGTTTATGTGTTAATATTATATGCATTGTTGAGCATGATGCGGACTATTGTCTGATGGAAATACGACATTGTGGTCGTGTCGGTCTTTCATGATCGAGTTACTGATGCTCTTTTGGGAAATCTTCTGATCCTTGTTGGATATGCGTTTCTTTGAGATTCGTTGTCATGTTGTATCATGACGTCCATCTTGAGTCTTATTAATTGGTCGTTCACAGCCCATGTATAATTGTATCTATTCGATATTCAGGTTGTCTTTGAAATCCCGTATATACGATTTTTATATGGTTGACTATTTTATTCCCTCGTGTATTCGTTGCTATTGAACCTTTTCTAATCTCGTTCGGAGTCACCATATCGATGGTCAACTCATTGATATCGATCCTTTATAAATCTCGTTTGGATCGGAGTTCACCCTGTCATTGGTAATATCGTTCGTTATTGATCCTTATTGATTCCGTTTGAGAGTTGTCTCATCGTTGGTATTCTTGGTTATTAGTCCTCGGTTGATGTTATTGGAATTTACCGTATCATCGGCATTCTCAGTTGTTGATCACTTATTATCCCTATTGGAGTTACCGTGTCGTCAGTATTCTCGGGTGTCGATTCCTTATTGTTCTTGTTGGAGTATACCGTATCGTTGGTACTCCCGGTCGTTGGTCCTTATTGATCTTGTTAGAGTTTACTGTGTCGTCGGTATTCTCGGTTGTTGACCCTTATTGATCTTGTTAGAGTTTACTGTGTCGTCAGTATTCTCGGTTGTTGACCCTTATTGATCTTGTTAGAGTTTACTGTGTCGTCAGTATTTTCGGTTGTTGGTCCTTATTGATCTTGTTGGAGTTACTGTGTCGTCAGTATTCTCGGTTGTCAACCTTTTATTGATCTTGTTGGGATTTACCGTCTCGTCGGTATTCTCGGTTATTGATTCTTCGTTGATCTTGTTAGAGTTACCAGATCATGGTATTCTCGTCCGTGGTTGATCCTTTGTCGATCTTGTGTGGAAATATCATGTCATTGATATTTCCGTTGTGATGCATCGATTGTTTATCATTATTGACTGTGTGAGCATTCATGCTTTGTATTGATGTCCGGGACTTGCCATTGTTTCGGGACAGTTGATTTGCAGATGTATCGTGTGATATCAGTTTCTATCAGTATTGGGATCCAATTGTGCGACCCAGCCAGCAGAATTGAACTTGGCCAGATTATTCTATACTCGAGATATGTTTATGTTTGGAAATCTTGGTAGTGTTTCGGATACGGACATGTGATTACATTTGAATTCGTTCATTACTTAAGGACACGAGGCGTGGGATATGGTAAGAATTGGTTGCTATGGTTGTGACAGTTGGTAAGGTTGCTTCGGTAAAATACATTGGGAATGTTTTTACTTTGTAGATTACATTGATATGTAATTGTCTTTGTGATGTGATCGTTATCATTGTTGAGTATTATGGCTGACCCCGTCGTGGGCTTTATTTTTAGGTACTCGGAGTTCGAGCTAGTAGCGGTCGTGAAGGGATGAGCTTTCCGGTGATACTGGCTATGGCGTGATTGTTGGGATTGTGTATTCTTCGGTTTTCTAATTCACGCAAATGTAATTAATTGTGTTTTATCCACTGCGTGTGTATATTTAAAATGGCTTTCGGTATTCTTTGAACTATGTTTTTATCCGCTGCGTGTGTGTGTGTACTTTCAAAGGGCTTTTTGACAATTTTAAACGTTTGCGAAAATGATTTTAGCCTTGTGGGTTCCAATATGGCCCCCACGGCGCTGTAATATTCCCGGTAGGTTTTGGGGGTGTTACAGCAGTCCGATTATTTTATGTCCAATTCAACCTCCCAACCGGCCCAGCAATTATTTTCGGCCCACCAACCTCACCAACCCGATTCTATCACCCAACCTATTACTATTTACCCCAAGCCCAACCAATCACTTAAGCCCAATACCATACTCAACTATTTTCTACCCATTAATAATAAACAAACAACCCAGCCCAATAGTAACCCTCACAGCCCAAACAACCTGAACAGCCCCCCGCCCCACAAACAACCGAGCCCGATCGAAATAAACACCCCAGCCCAACCAATATTCTTCCGGTCGCACCCCATTCAACCCAGCCCGACCTTATTAAACATAACCCGGGCCATATTTCAATACGGCCCACAGAGCCAAAACCTTACAATCCAGCACACCAACTCCGAGCAGCACTGGTTTCAACCGAATCAAAAGGTCAACCCAGCAACACCACTCAAGATCCGACCCACCCTCCTGCCGAGTCAACCCGACCGAAACCATCCTACGCCCAGACGGTCAATAATTCATGCGGCTCGGCACAGCAGCCCGGTTTGTCCCAGCAGACCATATCGACAGTTCAAACTTTTAATTTCGACGGAGCGAAGGTATGTCCTTTTGGTACTCTCTCCTACGTAAATGAGAAGACGCGTGTTACCTTTTCTTCTTATGATATGATTACACTTGCTGCTTCATGGGAACGCACTTTGATTCTATAATTCTCTCATGCTATTCCCACCCCTCGAGATGTGTCTTCGGGTTTGACTGATATGAAACTGAGGGGTAAATATAGTTGGAGTTGGTTAAATTTTTGTCATATAGCCATTAGGTTTGATATCGATGAGGACTTTAGACGCATTTGGTTAGAATCTACTTGGAATTTTTTCGGATGTACTGCCCGTGTTTTTAAGTGGTCGCCTAGTTTTTCGGTTAGGAGAGAGACTTCTATTTGTCCGGTCTGGATTAGACTTCCGGGTCTGCCTTTGCATTTTTTTCATCCACGTGCATTATATATGATAGAACGAAAATAGTGTGCTAAAAACATTGTTAATTATAAGGTTTTAATGAATTTTATGTTGGCACACTTGGTTATTTTCCATATATTTATATTTTGGATGCAATTTACTTCACTTGACAATTTGTTGTTTAAGTTAGGTGTTTGATGGAGTTTTTAAGCTTAAGGAGTAATTTGGATCATCAAACGGACCAAGCCAAGGTGATTTGGACTTAAATAAAGAAAATGTCGCGCGACACTGGGTGGACCAGTGTCAGTTCACTGACCCAGTGCCAGTCCTGTTACGAAAATAACCTTACTTGGGGCCCAAGAAACGATTCAAAAATCGCCCAATCAGTTCCACAAGGCAATAAATCGGTCCATGTGCTGGAAAAGGGAATTAGAATAGATTTGGGAAGAAATACTCCAAGGAAATTAAAACTCAAGAAGGAAGGAGTCCAAATTAAAGAAGGAAACTAAGAGATAAGGGATAATTATAAAAGGAGAGGAGGGCTGGAATAAAAACACACCTTGGAGCAGTAAATTCACGGCTGAAGAGGAAGATTACACGGCTGGAGCAGAAGAAAACACAAGGGACGACCGAATCGATTTTTCGCCGGAGCAACCGAGCCGATTCCGACGTGGAAGAAGAAGACTATACCGTTTGAATTTCTTTCTTCTCATGTCTTTTATTAATTTGCTGTTTTCAAAAGCCAACATGTTCGGCTAATTTTCTATTCTAGTTCTTAGTGAAGTTTGAAACCGTATTTGAATTATTCATGTTTTGATCCCGCAGCGTATTCTCAACTCGAATTCTCTTGAATTACTTTTGTGTTATTGAATTCACGACTATGCCATTAAATTTCTTGATTTGGTTTGGCCAACTAGATTAGGATTTTTATGTCTTATGCTAGAAATTGAGTTGTAATCCGTAATTGTTGCAATTTTAATTTCACAAGTAGCAAACAATTGATTTTTCCCAATTGAGTAACACAAAATCGAGATCCCTTAAGTCGAGCTTGTGAACTTAATATCTTGCCTATTCCATTATTTTGGTTTTTAATGCATCTAGCGAGCGAGATTTGAAGAGCTTGTTTTGAATCCACCGTATAGATAGGTTCGATTAAAGAGCTTGTTTTAATTGAATAAACTTAAGAAATAATTGGGGTCAACAAAGCTTGTTGTTGGCTTCGGAATAGGAGTTCATGAGATTAGAGAAGAGATAAGTGTTGCATTGAAATTGAATTAATTCGAAACGGTGGATAACGGAACTAAGGACTAGATTATTCCTTTAATTGATATTTTCGATTTTTATTTCATTTGTTTGTTTTAATTTATTTTACGCAAATTATTTTAGTTAAGATTAGAAACTGAAATCCCCCCTCGTTTTTATTTTATTTTAATTGCTAAAAATATTTAATCCTTAATTAGTCTTATTGATTTACCGTTCTCCGTGGGATCGACCCTTACTTGCCGATACTAGTAGTTAGTAGAAGTAAGCCAAGGAAAAATATAAATAACTAATTTTGGCGCGTCACGACAGAGCGGTCAATATACGATTGCCAAGGCTGTTGGCAATCCCATTTTAGTTGATGCCCCGACGGCCACACATTCACGACTCTCAGTCGCCTGTGTTTGCGTCGAGATTGATCTTTTGGCGCCCAGAGTGCCCGAGATTGAGGTTGAGTTTGATGATCAAGTTCTTACGCAGTGCATCATATTCGAGAGAGTTCCGCTGTATTGCTCTCTTTGTTCTCATGTGGGACACGAGCCGTCCAGTTGCTACATAGTTGGCAACAAAGAACGGCCTTCTCCGCCCCAGCGTAAGAAGCCTACTGCTGTCACTTCTCGATAACAGAAGGCACAGCCGGCCCCTGCTAACACCTATAAGGCTAACACTTCGCAGGCAGCTCCTAAGGCCGCCAAAGGCAAGGAACCTACCGTTTGGCAGGTTGTTGCCAAAAAGACATCAGGTTACCTTCAAGTGGCAATAAAAATGTACTTAAACAAGATGCACATGGTACGACTTCTGGGGAGATGGCATAAGAAACTAGAAGCGAGCCCAACGTAAGACGGGACCAATATCTTAAGTGCGTAGACCCGTTAACAACTCTCATCCTAGTGAAAATTGCCCGACTCTTATTTTTTTGTTGAAGTTAAATAAGGAAAACTTGAACTAAGAGTATCCCCTATTTTTAAAATCTATGTTTTGCTTGGTTGGCATAGTAATAAACTTAGGTCTTGAATAATGAAGATAGTCTCGGGTGTTATGAAAAAGAACGTGACAAACAGTATCAAAAAAACAAATCCGACGTGACACTAAACATTCTCCCAAATAATGTGATAGGTAGAAAATAATGAGTAATTACATGTGTTAATTGCGTGATTTTATTATATTTATTTTAGCACATCATATTAATTTTCCGTCTATTTGATTTACGGAAGCAATTTACTTCACAAGTTGGATTTGGATATGACTAGTTATTGGGCCACCAAGCCAAAGAAAATCGGGCCTATATACAAGTTGTAGCAGATCACAATGGGTCACCATTATGTGGGCCCGAAGGTAAAATAAAGAGATGTGAAGATGGCCCAACAAGGAGGGAAGGCAGCTAAAATCTATATTATATAACATGAGAGTTTTTTCGCCATTTGATAAATCATTTTAATTGTATTTTTTTTAAGTTTTCCCGCCCATTTAATATTACCATATTATACAAATATTATTTTATTTATTTTTAATATTATTATCATATTAGTATAGCCCAACTATCTCAAAAACCTAATTTTACCAAATACTTGCTCGGCGTTTTCTTTCCCGTCTCCCTCCCTCTCTCTTCTTCATTGCCAAACCTACCTTCATCTCTAAGAAGCTCCAACTCCACTCCACTGAATGTTCTTTTATAAGATGGACAACCATCGTTGCCGTGTTGCTGCTCAATTTTCCGCCATCGCATTCAAGGAAGAGGTTTATTATATTTCTGTTTCTAATTTTTGTTTCAATTTTTGTTTGCCACCATTTTTGTTGCAATGGGAAGTAAAAACAGATTCATTAACCTAATACATACAGTATTTTCGTTTTTCATTTTTTGTACAATATCTAATTTAATTTTGGTTGAATTTTCCGTTTTAATTTTTATTTTAGTTTCTGTTTAATTTCTATTTTTAATTTCTATTTCTAATTTCTGTTTTAGTCTATTTTTCTAATTTTTTGTTTCCAATTTTCTTTCTAATCTATGTGCTAATTTCGATTTTAATTTCTGCTTTAATTTTTTTTATTTCTGTTCTAATTTTTATTTTAATTTCTGTTTTAGTTTTAGTTTTTAATTTCTATTTAAATCTATGTTTTAATTTCTATTTTTTATTTTAGTTTTAAATTTTTGTTTTAATTTCTATTTAATTTTTATTTTTGCTTTGTGTCTTAATTTATTTTTTTAATTCGCGTTTTTTTCTTTACTGATTAGTTTCTGTTTTTGATTTATGTTCTGATTGTTCTTATACGTGTATCTACCTTTTCATTGAACTCGTGTTGGTTCATCTATAGCTGAGCATTAATTCTTCGTTCTTATGTATGATTGGATGGAAACTGAGGCAGCGGAGGTTGAAGTTGAGCTTGAAGATGGAGATGAAGATGAAGTTCTTCGGGAAATCTATGTTTACGTTGCCCATTCCTTTGATCCCGGAACTCGAGTAAGTAGCCGTAACTGTTCTTCTTTTATAAATTTCAGTCTCTTTTGTTGTTATGTTCTTGTAATCCATTTTGGTTCTCTGATGAATTTTGTTTTGATAATGGATTTCTAAATTTCTAATGATGATGCAATATTAACTTTTTCATCAGTTGTATCTGTTCCAATATCCGCTTAGGCTGCTATGGCGGCTGTATGAATTGAATGAGAGATGCGAAGAAGTGTGCATGGTAACGTTTGTTTTCTGGGAGATAAATATAGAATTTGGTAATATTAATGCCCAAATTTGTGGAATATTTTAGGTGAGAGTAAAGCCTAACGAGTGCAGAAGTGGAAGTTGATTTGGCCAAATTTATTGTGTTTTAGGATTTAGGGTTGTAGATCATATAATTGATTGATTGAATATGCTTTTGATCATGATCCAAATTTAACCGGTTGAATAACCTATAACAACTGAATTTATTTGTGAATTTGTTTATTAAGATTTTTGTTTTTCAGAAATTAAAATACAATTATTTTTAATCTCTTCTCTACCAGCATACAATTTTTTTCGTAGGGAGGCTTATACTTATAACCAATGAATTTTAATTATGTTTTTGCTTTGTCTCTTAGGATTTGTTTTTAGAGAACCAATTATGCTTCTGCTTTGTCTATAACATTTGTTTTTCCAGAACCTCTTATAACATTATTGTACTGTGACCTTTATGTTGATGTTGTCTTATTTAAATAGCAATTATTTATATATATGTTATCTGCTCAGAGTTGCTTTTTTTCCTTCCTCTTTCATGTTTGCAATATTTATAGTTAATACTCCTATCAGTCTGCAGTATGGAGCTTTAAAGTTTTTGTGGTTATAGCAACAATTTGAAAATGCGTAAAATTTATGCTCTACTTATTTTTTTATCGTTTTTGCAACCATACAAAATTTAATAAGAAATGTAATTTATTCATATTGATTTTTCATTTGATGTGGGTTTCACGTGCTGGAGGTGTAATTGTGAATGAGTACGTCAAAGATAGTTTATCAGTTGTGGATTAGTTATTGAACGAACCATGTGCTGCATAGACACGGTGGTTCCAGTGTTCAAGCATTTGTGATAATCTTTTTTTGGTCACACAATGTATAATTTGTATTGAGACAATAAGTAAGATTTGTTATTTGTAGTCAATGTACAAATTTAATATTATTATCTTAGAATGTGATGTTAGTGTACGGAAATTTGGTACATATCAACAATAATAATTTTCTACTAACTAGAATTATGTAGTTGACGTGTCTTCCGCTTTTTGTGTGAACTTATACCATGCTTTTGTTTTTTCGGTGCAAAGACATCTTCATATGTATGCTTCTGCTTCATCTTTTTTTTCACAGAACTTATTAACGCCTAAAAATGGAGTGTGATATTTTGGTTTTTTATTGATGTTGTCAAGGATTTGAATTTGTACTTTTCTCAGAACCTCTTGTAACATTGTTATATTGCGATCTTTCTTTTGATGTCTTATAACTCATAACCAATAAGTTTTTATGTGATTTTTGTTACTGAGATTTGATTTTAGCGAACCAAATCATGATTCTGCTTTGGACATCAAGATTTGTTTTGTTCAGAACCTCCTATGACATTGTCATATTGTGATCTTTATTAAGATGTTGTCTGTGACTTGTCAACGAATTCTAAGTTTTGATCATTCATATGATCATACAATTTTTTTTTTTTTGAAATTACCTTTGTAAAAAATAATGAAACCAAATATGAAATGACACTAAAAGTATATATATAAGTCCAGTTAGAAACAATTTTCTAACTGACTTAGATTTATTGCACTAACAATATGCCGAGAGGTTTTGATCTAACAACAAAAATGAGTAATTCACGTAGGTTCCCTCTTTCATTTTTATTTTTCTATTTATGCTTTGATTTTTTTATCATACATCCTGAATTGTGATAGTGAAATTACTGATCTTGTGTTGTAGCAAAATTAGTCTAATCAGAGAGTAGAGTTGGACGCAAGAGTTTGCTATTGATGGATTAGTGGATGAACAGATAATGTGATTAGCCATAGTTTCAAGCATTTGTGCTAATTTGTTTATACTCTTTGTATTGTTTGTGTTGAAACAATGAATTAATGAGATTTATTATTTAAAGAATACTACTGATGGACTTTGTGGATAATGGACGAATCATATGATGTTTTGTAGACGAAGTGAATGTGTATCAAGCAATTATGCAGATTTTTTCCATATATTCTTTGTATCCTTTGTGTTAAAGCAATAAGTAAATGAGGTTTATTATTTAAAGAATTGAATATGAAATTGGAATTTTATGTTATTATATTTATTGTTGGTGCATGTAACAATATAAATAAATACATGCAATACTTATTTTTTTACTAATTTTGATGTATCTTTCCGTGCATCGCACGGGTGAAAGGACTAGTTCCTATAATTGAAGAGACGTGAGCTACATGGAAGAGGACTATATATATATATATATATATATATATATATATATACATACATGGTGTTGTATTCTATACAGTACCAATCCCTCCTATATACTAATGCAGAACATGTTGAGCCTATATGGCAGCTTCCCATGTTTCGGCTGCCACATGTTATCTTCTGATGCTTCGGTTGCTCATGTGTCATATTCACATGCTTTGGTTAACACCTCATCATTTCCTAACCTATTTATTAATTACCTAAATTAATCACCTCAATTAATAAGTAGTAAATAATGTTACCTAAATTGTTGGCTGCCGCTTAAAAAAAATCTGCACAAGAAGCAAGCATAGCCTTTCCTGCCGCTTAAAAAATAGGTCTGCAGAGGAAAGTTAGAAATTATAAAATTATGAAAATTGAAAAGCTAGAAAAACACAATAAAGGTGATATTCAATTAGTTTTACATATGTAAAATAAAAGCAAGAAAAACAGAGGAAAAAAACACTCAGACAATTTATTTTTTTATATATTTGAAATATCTCTTTGAAAATTCATAAAGTCAGTAATTATATAATTTCGTAAATATAAGTTTTTCATTTATTTTTTATTTTATATTAATTAAATAAGATTAAAACTAAAATATACTAATTGATTTATTTATAAATAATGATTAAAATCATTGTTTCTACACTTTCAATAATATTTTTAATAAGAATATTTTGATTTATTTAATTGATTAGGACTTCAAGTACCTTCTTAGTTATATATATTCAATGCTTCTTTTGCAATACTCACAAGCATCTTTCATTTCAGTTGATATTTATTTTATTGATATATCTGATTATAGTGACTGACTAATATAAACTAACTAATTAGTGGAATATAAAATATTTCCGCGAGATTTTAGGTTTAAGTTTTTAATATATAGTGCAAACTGATATATTAAATTTGTCTTTGATTGGGATTTGTGTTGTTAATTAATGAAAATATGAAATATTTCTATAAATATAATCAATTCCTCCGGTAAAATAAAAGCAAGAAAAACAGAGAAAAAAAACTCGGACAAATTTTGTTCTTTGTTAAGTCTTTTCCTTTGAAAAGACATATGTATTATCCGTTTGACAGCCCTACTTCAGATTTCTTAATATTTAATTTTTAGATAATTCTTATTTTTTTTTGTTAATTTTACTTAATCCCTTCAGGTTAATTTCATTTTCAAGTAAGCTCAAATAACAGTATGTTACAAAATTTACATATTTCTTGAGATTCTCAACATGTATAGTTTATAAATATCCCCTATATACTAATGCAGAATACGTTGAGCCTAAATGGCAGCTTCTTATGCTTCGACTGCCACATGTCTTCTGCTGGTGCTTCGTGTGCTTATGTGTCACCATTTCATGCTTCAGCTGACACATAATCAATTACTCGTCTAATTATCATTGCATTAATTACATTATAATTATACCTCAAATAACTTCTACCTACCTTATTAATTTCTACGAATTAAGGAATATGAATTATGAATAAATATGAATTGATTATATTAGATAAATATTTTACGTTTTCATTAATTAAAAAATATAAATTCCAAACAAAGAGAATTTAATATAGTAGTGTGCACTATATCATATATATTGAAAGATTCACCCAAAAAATTCATTGATGAGGGGTAATGACACCAATTATTATGATAAAAATTCCATGCCAAAGGGCAATACCTTAATGAGGGGAAGATGAAGGGTCACATATGTCACTTTCGGTACATTTCTCAAGTCAGTTTAATAGACACGCATGAAGAAGTTTGAAGTCAGTCAGTCTTGGGGAAGATGAAGGGTCTACTGTGATTTGGAGAGACCGACCCTTGGTTTATTGCTGTGTCTATTATCTATAAATACCGAGGCCAGATTCAGATATCATCAGTTGTGTTGTTTTTCAACATTCAAGCAATATATATTATACATACAAGATGTCTAATAATTACGTCAAGTTCAACTTGAAAGTCGTCACTAATAAACAAAAAACGAAGTAACTATATGCAGAAGCCAACAGCGATTTTGCGGAGGTATTGTTGAGTTTCCTGACGCTTCCATTGGGGACGATCGTGATAGTCTTGAAGAAACACAATCAGGGAATTGGCATCGGAAGCTTAACAACATTGTACAATGGCTTAGAAAATCTGAACAGTGTCCATTTTCGTACAGAGAGTTGTAAGTAAATAAATGTTGGGATTGGGAATGCGAATTGTTGCTGCAAATAAATATTGGGAATTCGAATTGAAGTCCTTTATGAAATCAATTTATGAATATTGATCACAGGTAAATGTTGTAACCAATTTCAGTAGTTACAATATCTTTGTATCCTGAATAGTTACATATTACAAAGTATAAATAGTATAGTTCAACACATCTCATTTTAGTCATCATGGCATGCATGAGTCGTTGATGAAGAAGGTTATTGAAAAATTGTTGTGATGTATATTTTATTTGTTTGAATTGTTTCTTTTGGTAATGTGATATGGTACTAAGTTTAGTTTTGATTGTTGTCGTGTGTAATGAGCAGCTCCAAAATGATTAACGTCATTGGCAAACATATTTGTTTGTGATTGTATTGTTAATGATTGATTATTAGTAATCTTATATGTGCTGTTGTTATTGCATGATAGGTTTGGGCAAGAAGATGGTGTAGGAGATGATATCTTCGCCAACAACCGTATGTCTTCTTTCATTCCCTTTTACAAAATATATTTATATAAGCAAACACATACACACGTAAAATGTATTTGATTTTATTTAACCCCTCATGTATGAGGAGGGGGTGGCCAACTCAAATTCATTCATTTCGTTTTCTTAAAAAAATTGTGGGGATAAAGTTAAGTTCTATTGTTCTATGTCTTATCGATTTTCCAAATGTCGTGGAATGGATGAAGGAAAAAAAGAATTAGGATAAGAAGAAGAAGAAGAAGAAGAAAGCAAAACAACTAACTCAACTCGAGTTGCGGAACAAAAAGATGACGAATAGAAACTTAAAGTCCACTGAGAAAGAAGAGAAGATTAAACAAGAGCCCGATCACTACCGAGAAACGATTATGTTCATGCATAGCTTTCTTCACAAGAAAGAAGCCAACAATAATCGTCTTCGAGCTTAGGAGTGTCGAGATCATGTTCAACCAGGAAATGCAAAGATATTCATCGAGGCAAATTCGGTTGGTATTCGATTCTTTAGGCTTCGGTTGTCAACAATATATGAAGTTGAATCATCCTCTAATCTCTCATTCTCATAAATTTTATCCATGATTCATTGCGACACTCAATAGTTGGATGGATTTGAATGTTAATATTTTGTTTGCATTTAATCTTTTTGACTCTTTGATATCCATATATGTATATACTGAATTGTTGGAGGAGTAATGAATCTAAGCTTTAATTTTGTAATCTCATGCTAAAAATAGAAAATTCAAACTCTATTAAACAAAAAAGTATGAACGAATGTTCGTCATATAATAAACTTCCACGTTATAAGCATATAGGCCATGTCTTCAAACACAATATATAATACAAGTTCATTGTTAGGCAACAATTTTTTATACTCAATCACTTTGTCCAGAAAATTAAAAAGTCAAACAAAACAATTAGTTTTGTTATTTGTTTCTGGAATCATTAAAGGACAATGTCATTTGTGTTTATACTGATTTGGAGGGTATTTGGAGGGTGCTTTTAAAGTGATTTTAACAACTAAGAGAAACTTCTAATATAATGAATCATAACCATGCAATAAAGTTCACTTGATAGAACCCTATGCTATAATTACCTCTACCCATGCAACTGAAGTTGCGCTTCAATTAATGGAATACAAAGTGATATATAACTTAATGGAATATATAGTGACACATAACTTGAACCCCATCCTATTTATGAAATAATTAAATACATTCAATTTGTGTTCTTACTGTAATATCCGCATTTTTCTTTCCCTTGTAATGGTATTTCTGGTGTAATTCTCGATTGTAGTGACCCTCATGTATCCTTCAGTGTAACTTTTCCGTCATCTTTTGATCTGATTCTCGTAATTGTTGTGCGGAACCGCCGTTTCGGGGTTGCCGTGGATCCATTCTATGCTATGTTGCGTTTTGAGGTGTTCCGTTTGACGTTTCGTTCATATTCCGGTATTTTGGGTCGTTTATATCCTGTATCTAGCGCACGCTAAATTTCCTGTGTAGCGCATGCTAGAAATCCATTGGTAGCGCACGCTACGCTTAATTCGTAGCGCACGCTAACGATTTAGCCCTGGGAGTGGCAGTTCAGCTCCCAGCCCTCTGGACTATCGGATTAGCGCACGCTATCTTGTCTAGCGCACGCTAATGTCGGGAGACTAGCGCACGTTACGTTGTTCAGTAGCGTGCGCTAGTGTGACTGTCCAGTACTGGGCAGTTTACTACTGAATTCAAACAGATTTTAGTTAGCGCACGCTACGCTGGTATGGTAGCGCACGCTAACGGGTCGTGAGGTTTGGGCATTGGCTACCGGACTCGGCCGATGTTCGTGTAGCGCACGCTATTGGTCGATAGATAGCGCGCTACCGATAGGTTATTAGCGCACGCTACGCATGCATGGTAGCACACGCTAACGGCGAAAACCCCGGCTTCGGACTCGACGCTAACAGAGGGTTGGTAACCTATCCCGTTAGCGCACGCTAACCTTGAGGTCTTAGCGTGCGCTAACACTCCCCGGTTATATAAACCAGGAGTTGACCGAGATAATCACAAAATCTCATTTCTTCCTCTTTCCGCGGCGGCGACTCCCAAGCGATTTGAGGCGATTTTCTTCCTCCAAACACTTCAGAGATTCTTGTGCTTGAGTTCTTGGTGTAAGACTAACATCATCCACTTGTGTTTCTCATCCTAAATCCAAGGTAATCTCTTAGAACCCTACTTTTGGATGATTTGGGGGTTTTGGGATTTTCTTCCGATCCGTTCCGTTTCGTTGATGAATTCATGATGAATAATATTAATCTTGTTGGTATTCTCAGTTTCCCTACGGATTCATGGTATATTTCGTGATTTTTACGGAATCGAGAGGGTTTGGTTGTGGTCCGCCCTCGTTGTTGTTTATATACGAATATACATGAATCGTAGGCGGGTTTCGGGTGTATTCCATTTCCATAATCGTCTAGAGTTGGTTGTGATTGTGTTATTCGAATCGTTAGGTTCATTTCCGCCGGTTCCTTGCGGTCGTGTTCAACTCTTCCGTTCCGTTCGTGTCATCGTCTAATTAATCGAGGCAAGTATCCTTATGAACTTACAATCTTGACATAGTAGTTTTGTATGAGAAATTGTGTGCGTGTGTATGCTCACTACGGGTTAGACTCGACGGGGTCTCGGTAGGGGTCCACGGAGGTGTGGATCGACGAGCTTTGCTTTTAACCACTACGGGTTAGATCCGACGGGGTCTCGGTAGGGGTCCACGGAGGTGTGGATCGACGGTTAATTGTGGTGAATTTTACAAATGTGATTTGATATTGGCATTTCCGGAAATGAGTGTTTTCGAACGGTTTTCTCCATTGCATGCATTACTATATGTGTAAGATGTAAGTTGTTCACTTGGTTACTTGTACTAGCGTAATTGCTAACCCCTCTGGGACCCGCTTGGGGAAATTCGTTTTATGAATTTCAGTCGGGTTCATCGAGACGAGCGGGCGCTGGACCAAGATGCGGATGATGGCCGAGCGTGATGATTGTGCCTAAGTGACGTCTTAATGTCTTTTTGTCTTTTCATCTTTTGTGGCTTTTGAACTAATGGTTGTACTCGAGTACTTAAGAGTTCTTGTCCGTCCGGATTGTATTGTTGCCTATATGTTTGTGTTGATTGATGATGTTATGTTTGGCAAACCGGGTGGATTATTCTGTTTTGCGTCTTTATGACATGGTGTTGGTTTGTCGTTTATGTGAGTCGATGAGTATGATGCTGTTCAGCCTGGTGGGTCCCATATAGGGATTCACGGCGCTGTAATATACCTCGAATATCTTGAGGGTGTTACAGAAAATGGTATCAGAGCACTAGGTTTATGGATACCTAGGCTTGTCTGTTTATTGGGTCTTGTGGTGTTTTGTTTTGCACATCATCGTCACGCTGCCATGATTCTGGTACTACCAGTGCCCGTAAGTTTTCCTTCCTCTGTTCATTAATTCCTTGTATCGTACCCTTGATTCTCGACTTGTGATTGTTCTTTGCTTGTACTGATCCTCGTATGGCTTTTGCTACTTATTTAACTCCAGTATGGATGCTGGAAGAGGTCGTGGTCGCGGCCGGGGACGTGGGGCGGCCGGTGGGGCGGCCACGTCACGATCTTCGGGAGCCGGCAGTCGGGCGACCGTCATAGCCATGCTTCTTCTCGGGAGCGTGCCGATCTTGGTATTGCGGCCGTTATGCAACAGATGGTGAACCAAATGGCGGCAATAGCTCAGCGGTTCAGAACCGGAGCGAGCCCATGCTAATCGGGCGGAGCGGACCGATGGCTCCAAGATGTTATCAAGATGCATCCTCCTCGCTTGGGAGCTTCAGACCCGATTGGCCGGGAAGGGTGGATCAAGGAGATGTCTAAGGTCTTCGTTGCCACTAATCGTCCCGAGGAACGTAGAGTCCCTATTGCCCAATACTTTCTCACGGGGACGCTACGGACCGGTGGGAGGCCGTTGGGCCCAAAGACCATCCGCTACGTGGGCTGAGTTTCAAGAGTTGATGGAGATCAATATTGCCCGTGGCCATCGGACAGGCTCGGGTACATGCTTTTATGATGCTCAACCACGGGATATTCCCGTAGCTCAAGCTATTGCTGATTTTAACAAAGAGTTGGGTTATGTGAAGACCCAAGTTGTCGAGAGAGTGACAAGATTTTCCATTTCTCCAGACGGATGAAGTTGCCGATTCGGGACTATATGTCGGGCTCGTATGCACTACATTGAAGGATTATCGAGTAGGGCCCTTGCTTATGATATGTCCGTGACGGCGAGTGAGGCGGCCCGCGAGAGTAAGAAGCGTAAGTCCGTTGGGAACTTTTCGGGCCACAAGAGTGGGGGTCGGCAGAGATCCCAATCGCTAACTTCCCGCCGGCGGTGGTCCAGGCTCGTTCATTTGGGGTCCTCGTGGAACTACCGGTGCTCCTTTCCGTGATGTGAAGTGTTTCAATTGTGGTCGACGGGCCACATCGGTCGTACTTGTTTGAGCCCTTTGTCGATGTGTAATCGCAGTGGCCACCGGCCACAAGGTCAGTCAGGCCGAGAGGGAGAAAATTCTTGGTACCCGGGCTTCCATTACATAGCCTAGGGAACCAAGTGTGAATCGTGGATCGTTTGCTCTCGGTCCGCCGAGTGCTAGTCGGGGATAGGTCGGGTCAGCCCTCTAAGGGGAGCTTCCGGTGTCGCTCCGCCCATCCGCGTGTCTATGAGATGCGGAGAGCCGATGATCCAAATGGCTACCGTGGCGGCAGTACCGTTTATATTCTTTCTCATCCTGTCAATGTGCTTTTCGATTCCGGTGCTACGCATCTGCTCATATCTCTAGATTGTGTGCGCTGCTTGAGTCTCGACCGCTTGACGCCTTGTGAGCCCTTCATCGTTAAGCTTCCTAGCGGCGATAGGATCGTTGGTGATCGAGAGGTTCGAGACCGCTCTGTACTTATTTGTGAGAGGACTTGGCCCTCTAATCTTATTGTTGTGAGTATCGAGGGTGAGGATTTAATTCTTGGTGATGATTGGCTCGAGCGGCATGGTGCGATCATGAACTACCGCACGAGAATCATCACTATGTTAGCCGACGGCATCGAGCACTCTTTCGCGGGCGAAAGAGAGGAAACCGTAAATTCGTTATTAATGCCTTGAAGGCGATGAGTCTCTGCGAAAGGGGTGTACCGGTTATTGGTGCTATGCCTTGAAGGCGGAGGATGGTGGAGTCGAGCTTTCGTCGATTCCGGTCGTTAGTGAGTTTCTGATGTATTCCCGACGAGTTACCGGGATTGCCACCGAACGTGAGGTTGAGTTTGCTATAGAGTTAGAGCCGGCGCGGCTCCTATTTCAAGGCGCCGTATCGCATGGCACCTTCGAGAGATGGCAGAGTTGAAGAAGCAGCTTGAGCGAGCTTCTTGAGTCGGGTATATTCGACCGAGCGCCTCGCCTTGGGGCGCACCGGTCCCGTTTGTGCGGAAGAAGGATGGTTCACTACGTTTGTGTATCGACTATCGCGAACTAAACAAGGTGACCATCAAGAATGTATCCTTTGCCGAGAATTGATGACTTGTTCGATCGATTGCGTGGAGTCTGCGGTATTCTCGAAAATTGATTTGAAATCGGGATACTATCACCCGGTGAGAGAGTCCGATGTGCCGAAAACCTTTCTGGACGAGGTACGGACATTATGAGTTCGTAGTCATGCCTTTCGGGTTAACTAATGCGCCGGCGGTGTTCATGCAATTGATGAACAAAGTTTTTATCGAATATTTGGATAAGTGCGTCGTCGTCTTTATTGACGATATTCTTATTTATTCGAGGAATGAGAAAGAGCATGCTCATCATTTGCGTATAGTATTAGACATTTTAAGGACCGAGCAACTCTATGCAAAGTTCTCGAAATGTGAGTTCTGGCTGAAGGAAGTGATGTTTTTAGGTCACGTGATTTCAGCCGAGGGGGTTCGTGTGGATCCGCAGAAGATTGAGGCCGTATTGGATTGGGCACTGCCCAAGAATGTGAAGGAGCTCCGTAGTTTCTTGGGTTTAGCTGGCTACTACCGTAGGTTCGTCGAGGGTTTCTCGAAACTGGCTCGGCCACTTACGCAGCTTGCTCCGTAATCCGAGAAGTTCGTGGAATGACGAGAGGCGATCGAGTTTTGAGGAATCAAGAAGCGTTTGACTTCAGCTTTGGCGTTGCCATGTGGCAACGAGGGTTTTGCCGTTTATAGCGATGCTTCGGTCGTGGTCTTGGGTGTGTATTAATGCAAAGACGGCAAGACCATTGCCTATGCGTCGAGACAGCTTGAGGCCGTATGAGCCGAACTACCCTACTCATGATTTGGAGTTGGCGGCTGCTTTTGCGCTCAAGATCCGGCGTCACTATCTTTTCGGCTCTACATGTCGATTTTTACCGATCATAAAAGTCTGAAATACATATTTACTCATGAGAGTTGAATATGAGGCAGAGGAGGTGGTTAGAGTTGATTAAGGATTATGACCTCGAAATCCTCTATCATCCGGTAAAGCGAACGTCGTGGCCGACGCCTTGAGTCGGAAACCAGCTGCGTTGCGAACGCTTGAGATCCTTACGCCTCGAGCTTCGGAGGGCTTTGATCGAGTTAGACGTTGAGGTCTCGTTGTCGGAGTGTCGGGCAACTTTGTGCTTTAGAAATTTCATCATCTTTGATCGATGAAATTAAGCTGAAGCAATCAGAGGATTCGATGATTACTCAAATCCGAGAGAACGTTCTTAAAGGAAAGTCTCCTGGATTTGTGATTCACGAGGATGGTGTTTTGAGATTCCAGAGTCGGCTTTGTGTGCCGAACGACTCAGAGTTGAGGCAGAGTATTTTACGGGAGGCCCATGCTACACCTTATTCCGTTCATCCTGGTTCGAGTAAGATGTACAAGGACCTGAGAAGAAATTTCTGGAATGATATGAAGGATGAGGTCGCATGCTTGTAGCGAGATGTTTGACTTGTCACAGGTCAAGATCGAGCATCAATGACCACCGGGTTATTGCGATCACTTCCCATTCCGACTGGAAGTGGGAAGATATATCGATGGATTTCGTTACGAGTTTGCCGAGATCGAGGTCGGGCATGAATATGGTATGGGTGATTGTTGATCGTCTGACCAAGTCAGCACATTTTCTGGGCATCAAGGACACTTGGGGCCCGGAGAAGTTAGCTCGTGTGTTTATCGCGCAGATTGTGAGACTTCACGGTACTCCGAAGTCTATTGTTTCGGATCATGACGGCCGTTTTGTATCGCACTTCTGGCAAGCGGTGCATAAGGCGTTGGGTACCCGTTTACACTTGAGTACCTCTTTTCATCCCCAGTCAGATGGACAATCGGAACGCACTATCCAGACGTTCAAGGACTTGTTACGTGCCTGTGCTCTCGATTGGAGTAGTGACTGGGAGGAACATTTGCCGCTGATCGAATTCACGTACAACAACAGTTGGCACGCGTCGATTCGGATGGCACCGTATGAGGCACTTTACGGGCGGCGATGTCGATCACCGATTTGTTGGAATGAGGCGTCCGATTTGGTCGGGACCGAGCCGGATGTCGTTTTAGAGACGAGGCGGAAGATAGAGTTAATTCGGGAACAGATGTTGACTGCCCAGAGTCGACAGAAGTCGTATGCCGACATCCGTCGTCGACCTTTGGAATTCGAGGTGGGAGACCATGTTTTGCTAAAGGTGTCGCCGACGAAGGGAGTTTCTCGTTTCGGGAAGAAAAGGAAGTTGAGTCCGAGATTTATCGGCCCCTTCGAGATCCTCGAGCGAGTAGGTGGATTGGCATACCGTTTGGCGTTACCTCCGGCCTTGAGTCATGTTCATAGCGTTTTCCATGTTTCCCAGTTGAGGAAATATGTCCTGATCCTAGTCACATCATCGATTATTGAGAGATTTATGTAGCCGAATATGTTACTTTCAAGAGCGCCTTTGAAGATTTTGGAGCATCGTGAGAAACGATTGAGGCATAAGACCATACCTTTGGTCAAGGTGCAGTGGTCGAGACACGGTGTCGAGGAGGCAACTTGGGAAACCGAGGATAGCATGCGTGCTAGGTACCCCGAGTTGTTTGTTTCTTAAGTTTCGGGACGAAACTTATTTTTAGAGGGGTAGAATGTAATATCCGCATTTTTCTTTCCCTTGTAATGGTATTTCTGGTGTAATTCTCGATTGTAGTGACCCTCATGTATCCTTCAGTGTAACTTTTCCGTCATCTTTTGATCTGATTCTCGTAATTGTTGTGCGGAACCGCCGTTTCGGGGTTGCCGTGGATCCATTCTATGCTATGTTGCGTTTTGAGGTGTTCCGTTTGACGTTTCGTTCATATTCCGGTATTTTGGGTCGTTTATATCCTGTATCTAGCGCACGCTAAATTTCCTGTGTAGCGCACGCTAGAAATCCATTGGTAGCGCACGCTACGCTTAATTCGTAGCGCACGCTAACGATTTAGCCCTGGGAGTGGCAGTTCAGCTCCCAGCCCTCTGGACTATCGGATTAGCGCACGCTATCTTGTCTAGCGCACGCTAATGTCGGGAGACTAGCGCACGTTACGTTGTTCAGTAGCGCGCGCTAGTGTGACTGTCCAGTACTGGGCAGTTTACTACTGAATTCAAACAGATTTTAGTTAGCGCACGCTACGCTGGTATGGTAGCGCACGCTAACGGGTCAGGTGAGGTTTGGGCAGTTGGCTACTGGACTCGGCTGATGTTCAGGTAGCGCACGCTATTGGTCGATAGCGCGCGCTACCGATAGGTTATTAGCGCACGCTACGCATGCATGGTAGCGCACGCTAACGGCGAAAACCCGGCTTCACGGACTCGGACGCTAACAGAGGGTTGGTAACCCTATCCCGTTAGCGCACGCTAACCTTGAGGTCTTAGCGTGCGCTAACACTCCCTGGTTATATAAACCAGGGAGTTGACCGAGATAATCACAAAATCTCATTTCTTCCTCTTTCCGCGGCCGAGCGATTTGAGGCGATTTTCTTCCTCCAATCACTTCAGAGATTCTTGTGCTTGAGTTCTTGGTGTAAGACTAACATCATCCACTTGTGTTTCTCATCCTAAATCCAAGGTAATCTCTTAGAACCCTACTTTTGGATGATTTGGGGGTTTTGGGATTTTCTTCCGATCCGTTCCGTTTCGTTGATGGATTCATGATGAATATTATTAATCTTGTTGGTATTCTTAGTTTCCCTACGGATTCATGGTATATTTCGTGATTTTTACGGAATCGAGAGGGTTTGGTTGTGGTCCGCCCTCGTTGTTGTTTATATACGAATATACATGAATCGTAGGCGGGTTTCGGGTGTATTCCATTTCCATAATCGTCTAGAGTTGGTTGTGATTGTGTTATTCGAATCGTTAGGTTCATTTCCGCCGGTTCCTTGCGGTCGTGTTCAACTCTTCCGTTCCGTTCGTGTCATCGTCTAATTAATCGAGGCAAGTATCCTTATGAACTTACAATCTTGACATAGTAGTTTTGTATGAGAAATTGTGTGCGTGTGTATGCTCACTACGGGTTAGACTCGACGGGGTCTCGGTAGGGGTCCACGGAGGTGTGGATCGACGAGCTTTGCTTTTAACCACTACGGGTTAGATCCGACGGGGTCTCGGTAGGGGTCCACGGAGGTGTGGATCGACGGTTAATTGTGGTGAATTTTACAAATGTGATTTGATATTGGCATTTCCTGAAATGAGTGTTTTCGAACGGTTTTCTCTATTGCATGCATTACTATATGTGTAAGATGTAAGTTGTTCATTTGGTTACTTGTACTAGCGTAATTGCTAACCCCTCTGGGACCCGTTTTGGGGAAATTCGTTTTATGAATTTCAGGTCAGGTTCATCGAGACGAGCGGGCGCTGGACCAGTATGCGGATGATGGCCGAGCGTGATGATTGTGCCTAAGTGACGTCTTAATGTCTTTTTGTCTTTTCATCTTTTGTGGCTTTTGAACTAATGGTTGTACTCGAGTACTTAAGAGTTCTTGTCCGTCCGGATTGTATTGTTGCCTATATGTTTGTGTTGATTGATGATGTTATGTTTGACCGGTAAACCGGGTGGATTATTCTGTTTTGCGTCTTTATGACATGGTGTTGGTTTGTCGTTTATGTGAGTCGATGAGTATGATGCTGTTCAGCCTGGTGGGTCCCATATAGGGATTCACGGCGCTGTAATATACCTCGAATATCTTGAGGGTGTTACACTTACAAATACTACACTCTTTTATAAATGTTCTCATTATTACGATGCCCGCTTTGTTCAAATAGATACTTTTATCTTCATTTCTACATTTTACGCTAAACATTATGTAGCAAATAATTTTATACAATATCGCAATGCTATGAGACGTGTGGGTTTCTGCTTTTTGACCGAGACTATGGGATGGCGGATTGATTGACTTTTTTATGGTTATTGTTTTATTAAAGAAATTAATTAATAATGTAAATTTATAATAATGTGTAACCAAACCATCTTAAGCAATCCCAAATTTTGAGAAATTAACAATAAAAAAAGTAAAAAAGAATAAAAAGGACAACAACAAGAATTAAACTATAAGTCAATGAAAGGGAAAAAACAATGAGGTCGATACTATCAATAACTGATTCGACAACATCAAATGTTGCTACATATTTGCCATCATCGTCTTCTAACAATGATGCAGATTGTTAGGTGATGAAAGATGATTACGATGAATTATGAAGGCCAAGAGTCTCGCACCAACATTACGTAAAAACACGTAGATATTAAACCAAAACACAGCCGGTGCATCGCACGGGTTCTTAAAGCCTCATCCCGTGATAACAAACACAAATCACAGACTTATTGAACAAAAAAAAATAAACAACCTAATACATTACATATAACTGATTATATAAAACTTATATTACAAATATTGACGCAACCTTGATAAAAAGTATATAAACATCTCCACAAACATTACGTACAAAACACGTAGATATTCAACCAAAAGCAAAACCGGTGCATCGCACGGGTTCGTAAGGCCTCGTATATTAAAAACTTAAACCTAAAATCTCGCGAAAATATTATATATTTCTATTAATTAATTAGTTTGTATTAGTTAGTCACTATGATTATGTATATCAATAAAAGAAATATCAACTGAAAGAAGTGTTGAATATATATATAATTAAAAAGGTACTTGAAGTAATTTTTTAAATAATTTTAAGTAATTTTTTATTTTTTAAGTTTTAAAAAATTTGTTAATTTATCTACTTTTGAAATCAACTATATATTTTTGAAAGTTTTGAATTTTCTTTTGTATTTTAAATTATATCCAAACAATTTAAGTATTTTTTTTCAAATATAAGGATTGAGAAGTTCTTTATTTTAAGTTATAAGTCAAGATCTATTATGTATTTTCAAAAGTTTTTTAAATTCCAAAAATATTACTAAAACTAGCCACAATTATTTAGTATAATTCTACATATGGAGTTGTATTAAAGGACAATACATATATCGTTTATTCAAGTATAAGTTCTTTTTCACTTTGGTATCATTGCAAACTCATAAGGCTGACCAAGAATATGAGATTAATTATTGGACAGACAATGTCATCTCACAATCTATAAGAAATTAAGGACTTCTCCGAATGAATCCTCAAAATTGTAGATGGTGAGCTGGGTGAAGAAGTCGATAGAAAAATCTTGATTGCTATTCTTGATATTTACTAATCTGGAATGCCGAAGATCATATTGCAGCTATTGCTGAAAGCACTATCATTTACTTATAAGTAACTTTTCATAAAGTAATTTTCTGAAAAAAGAGCAACCGTGACGCCAACAAACAACATTGTGAAGAGAGTAAACGATTACGTGATGTCTATAATTTCGAAAGACAAACGGATATATCTCAGTTCTGATAGTATATGCAAAATCTTTGCGACCTCTAAAGTCAAAATCAAGTATATTCAATGGATTTTTTTGAATAGCATCAACTGTTCTAGAATTCCAAATTATATCTTGAAATTGTAAGTTAAAGTCTCAATTATGTTAATTCAAAATATGGATCAATCATCAAGATTATGAAATATCACATCATTAATAATTATCCAAATCCATAACCATATTATTGAACAAAAAATTTGGGGAATAATTTTGAGAGTAAAGTACTTATTCCACAATTGATATTAAGCCCGTTAGATAGCAGATTACCATTTAAATTTCAAATACGACAGTTCCCACTTATTATGAGCTTTACCATGACTATATTTAAGAGTCAAGGTCACACGCTCCTTCATATTGGTATGTATCTTCTAAGACCGGTATTCGGTCATGGTTAGCTTTATGTAGCCCTATCAAGAGTGAAGATCAGGAAAGACTAGAAATTTTTTGTTGCGATGAGAATGGTGTAATCATAAACAGACAAATGGTGTAGTTTATAAAAAAGTATTATGAAATTTATAATGAACGATTTACATATTATATATTTACATAAGAATTCTTTTTTGTGTTCCCGTGTAATTACACGGGTGTTATACTAGTATTAGATGCAGTACTTTTACAGTACCATCTTTGACCAATCAGAATTTAATAAATTAATTTCCATGTATTTAATTCATTATAGCATCAAGGTTATAATGGTATTATACATTTACACAAATGATATGAAATCCGGATATGTCTTATAATATTGGGGAGGTTTTTAGTTATTATCGATTCAAAAGTTTCCCATTTACATATCCATTAGTATCACCATCAGTCCGATTTTTGGGGAGGTTCGTATCCATCATGTTTTCATCAATCCGATTCACCAAAATTTTCCCAGGTATGACGGGGAGGTTCGTATCCATCATAATCACAATATTTGAATTATTTACATAAATGCCATCATGTATTATTAACCATTGATCAAATGATCCAAGGGTCTAGATTGTTCTAAAAATAGTACTGTAAAGTACTGTATATAATATGGGTACTGCATATAACATACCCATATATATATATATATATATATAGAGAATTCGGGAAGGAAGGTGACACCTTCTTTTTTTGGTGAGGTGCCCGCCACGTGTCATGTTCTGATTGGAGGTGAGTGTTTTAATTATAACACTCACCCACCAAGTGTTGTGGGCCAGCCGGGTGAGTGTTATAATTAAAACACTCACCTCCAATCGTAACACGGCGTGGCACTCACAAAAAGAAGGTGTCACCCTATATCCCGAACTCTCTCTCTCTCTCTCTCTCTCTATATATATATATATATATATATATATATATATATATAGTGGCGCTACGCAGTCAATATTAGATGCAGATTTACTGATCTTAATTTACGCAGGTTTAGCTTATTATATATATATATATATATAAAATAGATCAATTCATCATTATCTCTTAATAAAATGATACACCTCATCCTATCATCACACCAACATCTTCACGAAAAGGACACGGCAACCAAGGCATTCAAGGGAATACTTTCAGCCGATTCAGAATTGGAGGAGAACCAATTTCCTGGTTCTTTATTTCTATGCTTAATATATCTACGGTTTTATTTCTAGCCATTATGTCCGACTAATTTATTTATTTTTATGAGTGAGCAGAAAAAAATAAAATTCTGATCCTGTTTTTGTTCGGTCTCAAAATTATCCGGGATAGGATCAAAATTAAAAACACTAGACCCGCCCCGTCCCGTCCTATTAGAGTAACTATGGGACGGGACACGGGACTAAAAATATGAGGCCCGTAAAACTCGTCCCTTCCCGCTAAGTTTCTAACCCTTTTTAAAATCATGTATTTTTATTTTTTGTAACCCTTTGTTAATTTATTTTTAACAATAAACTATTTTTATTTTCATTATCTGTATATTATAATTATACACAAACAAAAACCTAATCAACCGAACCCCAATCTCCACTCTCTACTCTCCAGAAACCTAATCAATCGAAACTTCGTCCTTCCGCCATCGACAACCCTAATCAACTAAACCCCAAAAATTAATATCATCAACTTTCGAATCGATCCACAAATTTCTTATTTTCTTTCGTCATCTACATCCCGTCTCTCTCCAAACCAGAAACCCTAATCGTCCAAATTGAGGCTCTCTCCCGACTCTCCCCTCTCGCGGCTCTACTCACGATGGCTAGAGGAAGCAAACAACCAGTGCGGCCAAATCGATCTGTTTCTGGCCTTCATAATTCATCAACAGAAATATCAAAAATGCCGGCACTTCCAGTTATAGTGACATTCGCCCGAAGTCCACGTCAGCCTTCTTCGAATGAAGCTGGTATGAATGTGGTGAGGTTGTTCTTGTTGCAACTGCGAGTGAAGATGAAGCTGCTCAATCGAGTAAGAAACATAATAGTCTTGTTTGGGAGCATTTTAGAGAGTTTGAGAAGTTTGAGAGAGTTAAAGATGCAGAGGGAAAGATTATTGAGATAGTTCGTAATTCTCGAGTGAAAGGCTGGTATGAAAGGCCCGTCCCGAGTGTAATTTTCGAAACGGGGCGTGGGATGAACTTAATCCCGTCCCATCCCTTCCCATGCCCACCCCTATTTATTCTAGTTCTTAGGAATGTTTAAACCCATATTATATTAATTATGTCTTAATAACGCATCATATTCTTGACTCAATTCTCTTGATTTATTTTTGTGTTATTAAGCAGATCTTGTTTTGATATAATTTACTTTAATTAGTCTGATCAACTTAATTGAGGTTTTTATATCTCTTGCTAGATCTAGGGTTGTAATACGTAATCGTCATAATTTTAGAAGCATAAGTAGCAACAATTGATCCCTTGAGTCGAGCTTGTGAACTCAATACCTTATCTAATTCCATCATTTTGGATTTTAATGCATCTAACGAATAAGATTTGAAGGGCTTGTTTTAAATCATTCGTCTTGATATGTTTGATTAAAGAGCTTGTTTTAATTAAATAAACTTAAGAAACGATATGAGTCAACAGAGCTTGTTTTTTTATTCAGTTGCATACTTGTTTATTTTATTTTATTTTCCTTTCTTTTTAAATCAACACCCCATCCTCCCAATTATTATTCGCATTATTATTAGTAGTAGTATTAGTATTTGTATTTTTGCTTTCCGCTCTCTGTGTGTTCAACTCTTACTTACCAATAGTAGTAGTTAATATAGTGAATCGATAACTTTTATAAATATTTAATTTTGTCGCGTCTCGACAGCGGTAGTCTATGACCCAAAGCAGAATATGTACTATAGCTTGAAAATGGTCTAAGATAGCTTCAGTATCAAAACTTTAAATATTATGGACCTTTTTCTTTAAAAATTATAAAAAAAGATATTGGACTTGTCAAATATTGGGGCTCTTGGCTCGGGCCTTGTCAAATATTGGGCTCTAGACTTGGGTCCAGTGGGCCTATAGTCGAGACTGGCCCTGAAAAAACTACTATATATAGAGTGTCAATTCTGTTGCGAATCATTAATGGTGTGAGAATAAAAATATAAGAATGATTTAGATTATGCCACAAATCATCAATATACACATCTAAAAATTTGTTCTTTTATTATGGACGTGCGGTTAGTTGAATTAGAGCCGTGTTTTTTGTCATTTATATCAAATTGTCTTTCTTTAAAAAAACAATAACTTACTTGTTGTTTTCCATTTTAGAAACACTATATATCAAATTGTTTTTTTTTTCATGACCTACAATTTAGATGCACTGTATACCAAAAGAATAAGAAGAAAATCATTATTATCTTTTGAGAAAAATGCGCATGGGCACCGAAAGCAATGTACACCGCAAAAAGAAACCGTTTTCACCGACGCCAAACACCGTTGGTAAAACAGAAAATAGCGTCGGTAAAAAATTTACCTGCCATTACCGACGGCAATCCGTCGTTGGAAAAACGCTCGTCGTAATTTTTTACCGACACCACTATTTACCGACGCCATTTTTGGCGTTGTTAAATAAAAAAATCTAGAAAAGTCAGGTCAGGACTCAGTGTAATATCCGCAATTTTCGATTTTCGGTAAATTTCTTTTTTTCGGACGGAGTCCGTTTTGACGACTCGCTCATGACCGTTTCGTCATTCTGAGAATGATTAATTCTACACTTTTTGACATCCGAGTTCGTTTCGGTGTCGTTTTGTTGAGTTCCGTGCTTTTTAGCGACTTTTCCGCGCTTGAGTTCGATTCTTGCGAATCTCGTTCGAAACTGCTGTTTCGAGTTTCCCGTAAGTCCGTTTAACTTTGTTAGACGTGTTGTGAACTTCGGTTTGGTTATTCGATCACGAATCGTGATTTCCGGGCGTTTTGGGCCATTTTGTAATTTCTTGAAAGTTACGGGTATCCGTATCTGTAATTGTTGTCTCGACCCGTTTCTTGGTCGCGTATGACTAATTATGGTATTACGTTTTCATTCGAGTCGTTTATGTTGTCCGCGAACTTTTCGTCGTGTTCGTTAAACGCTTTCGGAAATCGGGTCGCCGAGCCACAGCGGTGGCGGGGATCGCCGGACGGTGGCGGGGCCAGCCGGACGATTGCAGGCACCGGCCGGACAGATGCGGCAGAACCGGCGTAGCGCACGCTATCGCCGGAAAGGCTGCGCTAACCGGCAGTGTAGCGCCTGCTGGTCGACCAACGACGCCATCGGGCCGGACGGTGGGGTTTCGAGGTTCGACTCGGTCAGATCGGCGGGTAGCGCGCTCATCGGTCGTGGCGCACGCTAACCGGCAGGGTAGCGCCTGCCGGCCGACTAGCGACGTTACACAGGTAAGTTGGTTAGTCCAGGTGGCTCTTTGGGCCATGGCCGCGCAGGCTTCCGGCCGTAGCGCACGCTAGCGGGAGTCGGGTCGACAGGGTGGGTCGGCAGGGTTGGTCGGTGATGCCGGGTCGTGTGGGCCCTGGCCGAGGGTACTCGGCCGATACCGCCCGATAGCGCACGCTAGTCCGGGAAGGCTAGCGCACGCTAGGCTGGCCCAGTATAAATGTGGCTGAGCAGTCACATTTCATTTCGTTTTTCACTTCCTTCCTTCCCCGTCCGCGAATGGCGATTCATGGGTCACGAAGCCATGTTGTTTAACAACAAATCCATGAAGTTCTTGAGTTCATACCATCAATCAATCGTCCGTTATCATCCTTTGATCCAGCGAATCAAGGTAATCTTCCTTAGAACCCTAATTTCGTGAATTTGGGGATTTTTGCATTTTCGTCCGATTCGTTCCGTGTTGTTGATTAATTCATGATGGGTATGATTAATCTTGGTAGTATTGTTGTGTTTAACATCATTTAATCCCTTGTTCTTCGTCGAATCGAAGTATATTTCTTGATTTCCTTCGAATTGACTTTTTGGGGGATTTGTCCCGATCTCGTTTTTCATCCGTTTTCGATGGATCGATTATGGTTAAATGATGTTGTTAAACATATTCTATGGATTGTATATCCATATTTCAACTTGGAATTCCGTTTTCGGGTTTTGACGGAACGAATCGTGTTCTTGGCCGTTTCGGGGGAAATCCTTGAACTTTCGTCATTTGTTCTTTGAATTCAACGGCTTTGAGTCGTGTTATGGAATTCATTTCATTGTTATTAATTGTCCTTCGTAGTTTATGAACGTGAGTTGGCGTTCGGTGGAGTCGGCGAGTTCGTAGTCGGTTCGGGCCAACCTACTTCGGTCGATTCTCCGCGTTGTTCTTATTCGAGGCAAGTACCTTGCCCATACTTTTCTCGTTTTATGGATATGATGATCGGTGGTCGTCTTGATGTGTTTGTTTGGTTATTTGAAATGAAGTTTCAAAGGATTTCGGTTTGGCCTCGTTAAAGGCTTTCTTTCAAAACGAGTGTGATTTGTGAACGGTGTTTTGAGAATTGATTATGATTTGGTTATTTTGAACGTTGAAGGATTTTATGATGATACTCCTATTGTTTAAGTTATGGAATCGTGTATTCCGTATTTAATCTTGTTATTGTATTTGTGAAGAGTTTGGTAATGGTGTCGAGTTAATGGCCATCTCTAGTGAGTATTCTTAATGAACTTACATTCTTAGCATGTTAGTATTGCATGAGTAACGTGTGTGTGTATGCTCACTACGGGTTAGATCCGACGGGGTCTCGGTAGGGCTCCACGAAGCTGTGGAACCGCGAGCTTGCTTTTAACCATCATGGGTTAGATCCGACGGGGTCTCGGCGAGGATCCACTGTGGGTCCGCGGTTATTTGTGTTGCATTTTTTCAAATGTGATTCGATATTGTCGTTTCCGTTAATGATTGCTTTTGAACGGTTTTTCATTTGCATGCATTGACTAAGTGTGTAAGAGGTAAGTTGTTCGTTTGGCTTACTTGGCTAGGATGGCACTAGAGTATTTTGTTGTTTGTTTTAAATCTTTTATTTGTGGATTTTGATGTTGGGAGACGAACCTTGTGGTCGTTCTTGTGTACTGTGAGTTGCTAAGATTTGGGGCTAAAATCCCAATGGTTTTATAAAAGTCGTTTTACGGATTTGGGGCTAAAATCCCAACGGTTTGGTAAATGTCATTTTTCGGAAAGTAAACCTTTGGGGCGGTGACCCCTTTTGTCTTTTGGATTTTGAAAAGCAGGATTTGATAATCCTAAATTGTTTTCTATTAAAACTCTCGATGGCATTCTAAACCGTTTTATAAATTACTTCCATTGATTTATGATATTTCGATTTTGAAATGTTTTCTCAAACCCTTGCCTCGGGAAGTACTTTTCGTTTCGTTTGGATCTTTGAGAATCCTCGGTTATGGTTATTCGTGGAATGTGAATTGTATGGCTCGTATTTGCACTTTGTTCTTGCACTAGCAAAACAGTGGAGTTTTGCTAACCCCCGAGTATTCGGGGGGTGGATGTCTGTTTTTGCATTCAGGTTTTGGAGCATAACACAGGGTCGGCACGAAGGATGATGAAAGATGATCGATACTAATCACATGAGGAATCGTACATCGTGTGTTGGTTCAGTTGTACTTTATTTTCCGCTGCTATATTGTTCCCGTTGTACGGGTGCGGTTGTATTTTGTCCCCTGCGTGGGCATTGAGTTGTATTTGAGTTGTATGTATTTGTGGAAAGACCAAATCGGTCTACTGGGTCATTTTAGCCTGAAAGGCATGGTTGAGTTGCTATATGTTGTTACCAGCCTGGTAGATCTTCGAGGAGAGGGTCTACGGCGTGTAATATCCCTGAGTGGATTGGGGGTGTTACACTCAGATGGGAAACGTCCGGGCTCAGACGGGTTAGGTCCGGGCTCAGGCGAGTCGGGCGAGTCAGGTCCAGGTCCGGGCTCAGGCGGGCCGGGCGGGTCAGGTCCGGGTCCAGACGGGTCAGGTCCGGGCTCCATTCAATTTAGATGCACATAGGTCAGGTCCGGGCTCCATTCAATTTTCATGACCTACAATTTAGATGCACTGTATACCAAAAGAATAAGAAGAAAATCATTATTATCTTTTGAGAAAAATGCGCATGAGCACCGAAAGCAATGTACACTGCAAAAAAAACAGTTTTTACCGACGCCAAACGCCGTTGGTAAAACAGAAAATGGCGTCGGTAAAAAATTAACCCGCCATTACCGACGGCAATCCGCCGTTGGAAAAACGCTCGTCGGTAATTTTTTACCGACGCCACTATTTACCGACGCCATTTTTGGCCTTGTTAAATTAAAAATAAAAAAATCTAAAAAAGTCAGGTCATGACTCAGGCGGGTCACGTCCGGGCTCAGGCGGGTTAAGTCCGGGCTCAGTCGGGTCGGGCGGGTCAGGTCCAGATCCGGGCTCAGGCAGGTCGGGCGGGTCAGGTCCGGACTCCATTCAATTTCAAATGACTGAGAAAGATTTTAGTATATAAACAACACAATACACTACTACTTTTCCAATGTGGGATAGTGTAAAAAAATTACCGATGCTATTTCGGCGTCGGTAAATACTGACGTCGGTAAACGGCGTCGTTCATTATGAAAAAAAAGAAAAAAAAATTACTAACGCCAAAATGGCGTCGATAAACGGCGTCGTTAATAGTGAAAAAAAAGAAAAAAAAAGCCGTGCATTTGTATAATGCAGTAAGATGTATTTCTTAAATAAAAAATATGCTTGGGATTCTCTATTAGTACTATAACAAGTATGAAGGCGCCCGCTGCGTTGCAGCGGGAATTTTCGAGAAATTTTTGCAATAATCATTTATGAATAATGTTTGGAAAGGGCTCTTCGTTGTGAGATCATGGTATGTTTTTTAACGACACGTGTTGTATTTGTTTGCAATAAATATTGTGTCAAGCTATATTTGTAGTTATCATATTTGGTGTGGCACCATTGTATAGCGGCGGGGTTAATTTCAACACTTTTTATGAAATTATACGTACGTTAAAACCATATCAAGATTGAGCTTCTTTTGTTCGTTATCGAAAGACCTTTTTCTCAAGATTTTTTTATATATTGGCTCTAAAGTTTGTTATATAAAAAAATCTTAAATATTAAAAGGTTCAATGAGTGTTTTGTAATTTCTTATTTATTTATTTGTTTTATTTTATTTATTTAATTGTTTTTTAATATTTTTTTTAATATTGGCTCTTCGCTAGGTGGGGCTAGGTATTTATGCAACCGCCCTTTTTCGCTTTTTAATTCATGCTTTTCTTTTATTAGAGTGCATCAAACTATTACGCATGTCCTCCTTTTCTTTAAATGATAAACTATATTTAATGGCGAAATGAATTTTTTATCTATGCACTAAACCTATTTCCTCCTATATTATTTAGAGAGAATAAGCTGACAAAATAGATATTTTTTGATTTTCTACTTAATATATACGTACATATAATAGTTGTTGTTGATTCTGACATGTTAAATTTTGGAAGTGTTTCAGAGTGTTATTTTTCTAATAGAGAGAAATATTTTACTACTCAAAATAGAACAGTGTCTTGCAAAGTAATTTAAATTTTAATGTTTCCTATTAAAGTAGTTTTTTCTTATTTATATATCTGGTTGTTTGTTTGTAAGTAAAATATTATTTAGGTCAAAATAGTAACACACAACACATGTAAAAAGCTGTTATTTTTTAATGTAACAAAAAGTTACTCTATTTACTCCTTTATATATTATTCACTACCTACACTACATTTATTTAGTCAAGCCCAAACCCTATGGCTTCTCCCATAAGACACAAAGACATCACAATATTTAATCATACGCTTAATTTTCTATATAGAAAGAATATATAAAAAGAAGAAAAAAAGGAAAAGAAGTAAAAAAACCGACCGAGGTCAATCGAACTCCACGCATGTTAAAGGTCAAATTTTTCTTCTTTATCTTCTTCAATTCAGAAGCACGCTACTTTTGAGAGAATATATAAAAAAAAGAGGAAAAAAGTAAAAAAACGGAATAGGATAAAAAAAGAAAACAATCAAAGAAAAAAAAAAAGAAAAAAGGGGGTGTGGGAAGGAAAAAAAAAAGTAAAAAAAACGGAATAGGATATAAAAAAAGAAAACAATCAAAGAAAAAAGAAAAAGAAAAAAGGGGGGTGGGGGAATAAAAAAGAAAACAATCAAAGAAAAAAAAAAAAAAAAGGGGGGGTGAGGGAATTTTTTAATCGGGCACGCAGCCCTATTTCCACACCTATAGTATGTAGTAGGAATAAGCATATATTAACAGTATACTCAAAGCAGACGCGTAAATAAAATTTCAGTTTGTTATTTACTTTTTCAAACTACTATTTACTCCCACAAAGCTAATGCAATTACCATTTACCATCGGTCATCATGGCAGAGACAAATGGTACGTAAGCACGCGCAAAACTTGCAAGAAAGTCACTTGAATTTCCTAACAAGTAGTCAACCAACCCAAAACCGACCAAATCTTGTTTTGATCGAATTCATAAGTGGAAATGCACTTTTGCAAAGCTACAACCCACTCCTAACTTGTCTACTTTGAGAAATGGAAGATTGTGATGTTATAACTCATGATGTCGATGTGGTAACCATGTGATGGGATGTTTGCAGGAAATCGAATCGCAGTCGGGATGACAATGAAGTTGGACCTCTGCCCTATTTCTATCCCTAGAAATATCATCCTAATCTCCGTTTATGTCCTCACTTTAACGCAAATATGTATATATGTCCAACCTTCGTGGGTCTATTGACCGCGCTCAGGGCCGGTCCTGTGCTTCGCAAGGCCCTAAGCGAAAGTAAAAAATTGGGCCCTTAAGAAGCAAGAAATAAATAAATATAAAAACATAATAGAAAATATAATAATGATTAGTTGGAATAGAGAAAAAGTTTCATACCTTATCTAAATACAACATGTGAAGCAGTTTTAGACGCAAAAGTATTTATCAAATCTGTGTAATCTAACTGATCAACTAATTTTCTTTCAATTGATAGCATAGCCAATCCATTCAACCTATCCTGCAACATAGTTGATCGTAAATAGGTCTTAATCAACTTCAACTTCGAGAAAGATCTTTCAGCCGATGCAACCGTAACCGGTATGGTTAACAAGATCTTATACGAAATATAAGCATTTGGGAAGCAATTCACCCTCTTTAAATAATCGCAAAACATCTATTGCTCTCGACTTTTCATTTGAAAAATACGACTGCAAGCATAACAATCAAATAAAAGCAAAGAACTAATCTTTCTTTCGATGCAGCAGACAAAAATTTAAAATCAAAGCAACAATCAAATAAAAGCTAAAGCTTCTCATTCAAATAACAAAAGTCCTAGTTCAATCTCAGAATATGCTAAATAGTTACTCTAATTATGAGCTAATCACATTAGCAAATTAATTAATCAACAAAGAACAGAACAGAAGCAACAAAAATGAAAGTCAATTCCTAACAAAAAGAAGCAAAAAAAATTAGACAATAAATGAGACAATCAATTCCTAACAGAACATAAGCAACAAAAAATAAAATCATTCTATGTCTACATGAACAATAAAGAAGTAGAAACTCACTAGAAAATTTTCTTAAACTTATCGTCACCTCTCGAGAAAGATCTCACTTTAGAAAACTTTGTTCTGTACTGTAAGCGTTCACTTCGATTGAATTTTTGGGGCGAACGCCGCGGCAGCAGCACGCGGAGTCGTTTTTGTTTCTGAAAGATCTTGTGTTTCTTTTTCTTTTTTTATTACATTCTCTCGCATAAGATTAGTGTTAATAGTAAAAAAAAATGGGCCCCAAAAATTTCTGGGCCCTAGGCTTGGGCCTCTTGGGCCTATGCTCAAGTCCGGCCCTGGCTGCAAACAATGAATGGCTTGAATGAAGTTGTGGCTATATTCTTATAGTCTTATAGAGAAAAGAACATTTATAAAAACATGAAATGGGGTATAATTTAGGGATCTTGAGGATAAGGATTCTAATGTTTTCCTGGCTATCTTTTGGATATGAATTCGTGGTGTAGGAGCACTGCTCATCCAGTTTTTGGGCCAAGTGGGGAGGATCCATTGGCTGCGGTAAGCCTGAAGGAGGTCGTCCCACATCGGTTGGATATGCGAGGCTGGTGAGGTTTAAATATGCTGGACAAACTTTCACTCATAACCTGGATTTTGAGGTGGAGTTAGGCTCAGTCATTGACGCCCTGCATCAGATTGGTATCAAAGCTGGGTGTGGGAGCGGTCCTCGAAGAGTGGGTGAATGGTGCAGGGGCATCGATCTAGTCGTTTGGACCAAGAGAGGATGACTCTTTGGTCGTTGGTAAGCCTGGAAGATGTCGTTCAGGTTGTGGGAGCGATCCTCGAAGGGTGGGTGGATGGTGCAGAAGCACTGCTCATCCAGCTGACACGCTTTTAGTGTAACTATCGCAAGTGCACGATATCGTATCAAGTAGTAAAGTGGACTTTTTGAGTCCGGTTTATCGATCCCACAAGGAAGTTTTGTTATAATTTGAATTATACACTATTAGTCTATTTTTATAGATACTTAAGATGAGTGAAACACACAATTAAAAAGTTTGGTTTAATAATTGCAAAGAAATTGCAATAATAGTTCTAATATTATAAGGAAATAAAAAGATTGCAATATTAATAGATTGATTAATGATAAAATGAAATAGTTGGGATTACAAACTTAGTTCGTCATTAGTTATAAAAGATGTATTGGAGATCATAAGATGAATTTACTTATTATGTTGTGTAGATTCGATTTTCCTTAAAAAGATGGTTTCTCTTTCGAACTATAAACGCCTTACATATTGAATCAATCCACTATATTTCTATGTTGATCGCTTCAATACATAGCATTAGGATTTGTGAAAATAACTCAATGAATCATCTAAGGACTAGGGGTATATTTCTATCCCCTAGAACAACTTAGAGTGAAGATCATTTGATCTAATCAAAGATATTTTCTTTCGAAACATATGAAGACCATAAATATCTTCATTAATTGGCCAAATAAATAAAGATTGTTAAAACAATGAAAATCACACACAATAATAAGTAATTCACAATAGATCTTTTATACAAACATAAATAACATGACTAACCTTGTTTATAATCCCAACTAAAGATTACTTAGCCCATGAAGGGTTTATTACACATATTACAAGCTTTGGTGGTCATGTTTAGTTGAATCAAGAGAAAGAATTGATCCTAGCTCCCTTAGTAGATAAAGGAGATAGAAACAATAAACTCTCTGAACAACATATGTTGTACCACACTAACAAAGATCACTCAAGAACACAAGTGTGTTCTTCACACAAACAGAAAAGTTTACAAGAAAATGGAAAATTATAAGATGAATGATGAATGATGAAGGATCTAAGGGGTCTATTTATACACCTAAAGTCATATAATAGCTCCAAAACTACAGCATTATTACATTAGATCAGATCAATGCCAGCCATCCCCTCAATAATACACAAAAAGTATAAAAAATTAGACAAATCATAGTAATCTGTGAAGAGTTACTGTGTAACATCTGTGAGTTACTACTGTAACTAAGGTGACTTACTACCGTAACTCCCGAATGTTACTACGTAACGTGGCTTCGTAAATTTGCTCATTTGAAGCTTTGATAGTTACGTTTTCCCTGCATTCCTCGACTTTGCGTTTTTGCCCCAGATCTTCTTCGGATGATAACTTTTGATATATAACTCTGATTTTGAATCCGGAAAGACTGCCGAATTCATCTCGGAAAGCCCTACAACATGAATATATCAAAATTCAATAAAGAGAATATTTATTACACATGTTGTTTCTTGAGTAATTCAGTTATTTAATCCGATCATCATCCGATAAAAATAAAATTATTAAAACTAATAAATTAAAAGCAAAAAATGAGTAAACTAGCTCAATTATGGGTGAATTTTATCGATACAAACTATGGATAAGTGTACAAAACTGACACTTATCACACCCCCAAACTTGAATTCTTGCTAGTCCCGAGCAAGACTCTTTATTATTCACACTCCAAAAATAAAAATAAAAATAAAAAAAATAAGAAAATTAATACACACATAAATTAAAATATAAAAAGAGAAAAAGGAGATCAAAATGCCATTAATACACAACAACCAGCTTTATACAGTAGATAGAAATGAATCAAGATTCAAAATAAATCTACTAATATTTTTGAAGTTAAAACACGGTTTTTATTTTGTAATTCCAAAATGTAAGGTTTCCCCCCAATAGGTTGATTATTTCTTTCCCACTCGTGATACACACGACTCCCTTTAATGGTTGCTCTCGATCACTCGTTTATTTTTCGACTCAATATGAAGAAGAATTTTATTGGCGTCATCAAATATTATGATTTTCACAAAATTGAGTGTATTGAAATTCAGCTGCTAATTAATTCAAATCTGCTCATAAACTACATCCCTTTTAGTGATAGCTTTCACACCGTTATTTGCTAACGTGTAGCTCTTTTTACTAACACAATTTCTATCTCATTTTTTTTTTCGTAAAAAGGTGATAGCTTTCACACCGTTATTTGCTAACGTGTAGCTCTTTTCACCAATTTTTCTGAGACGGCAGCTACGCACCAACAATGGTTAGTCCTTTATTTTTTGCAAAATTTAAGACTTCCAAAATTAGGCAGCTGTTGCTGCTCAACACTTCTCCTTCTCGTCATTTATTTTTTTAGGTGATAGCTTTCACACCGTTATTTGCTAACGTGTAGCTCTTTTCACCAATGACTCTTTTTTTTTAGGGAATAGAATTTTTGCAGAAAATCATTTTTTAGTTAAGCATGAAAAATCAAAAACTCCACAAATTAAGTAAATTTCAGTTTTATTTTTCATCAACCAATTGATTCTTCTTTTCTCAAGGTAACGAATGACTCGATTTTATATGATAATTACAAGGCTTGGAAAGAGAGATTAAGGCTCAAAAAATTTTGGAATATACAATTTTTTTACCGGTTAAAACGATTTTAGAAGTTTGTATATAGCTAATTTATTGGTGTTATGGCCAGATCTAAAAATCTCAAAAATCAAAATACTATAAATATATATATAAATATATATATATATATATAATAAAAAAAAAATTAAGGCAAATAACCAAATCAATCAAAACACACCAAAATTATTAAACAAACCACACCAAAATTACAACACACCAAAATACTAAAACAAACCACCCCCAAACTTGAAAATAAAAGGCTAAATGACCAAAATAGGACCTCAAGTTTGCTCATTTTAGCACTTGAGGACTTACTTTTTAAAAGGTATCAAACTAGGACCTGTTCTTTGCTCTGTTAGACCACTTTAAGACCTCCGTCAAAATCCCTCCGTTAAATACTAACGGAATACTTACTTGGCAGTTAAATGACACGTGGCATGTGTTTATTGGTTGATCAACATGCCACGTGTCACCGGTCATCATCTCCGGCGAGGTTGACTTTCCTGCCTTTTTCCGCGAATTTTCCGGCCAATTTTATTTTTTCCGATCAACTTCATTTTTTCCGACCGAAAAGTCAACCTCGCCGGAGTTGAGAAAGAGAAAGAGAAAGGGGATCATGTGGACTGCATTATGCCGAATCCTAATGGAATGGAGTTCGACAATTTTTACCTGGACATGAATGTGATTATTCATCCCTGTTTTCATCCCGAGCTCCTTTTCTTTTTTTTTTCTTAATTTGTGTGAAAACTGAATTGTTGTCTGAAGTGGGTTAGAGCAGGGATGGAGCCACGGAGGTGGAAGGTGGCGGCAGCCGCCCCTCGGGTTCAATTTCTGGCTTCGTCCCTGATTCAGAGGAACTTCTATTTTTTTTTTCTATTTTTTGCGACCGGAAAAAAATCACGTTGATCGGAAAAAATGAAGCTGTCCGGAAAATTGGCCGGAGAAGACGACCGGAAAGTCAACCTCACCGGAGATGATGACCGGTGACACGTGGCATGTTGACCAACCAATAAACACCTGCCACGTGTCATTTAATTGCCAAGTAAGTATTCCGTTAGTATTTAACGGAGGGATTTTGACGGAGGTCTTAAAGTGGTCTAACGGAGCAAAGAACAGGTCCTAGTTTGATACCTTTTAAAAAGTAAGTCCTCAAGTGCTAAAATGAGCAAACTTGAGGTCCCATTTTGGTCATTTAGCCAAAATAAAACTGTCCTCAGTTTAAAAATAAAAAATAAAAAATAAAAATCAATGCAGAAAAGCAGAATACTCCCTGTTAAGAAAGTTGATGTCTGATCCTAACGCCTTTTAGAATCTGCAAGAGAATAAATATACGAGGCACACACAAAAGAAAATAAAATATACTCGTAAGTATAACATAATTTTTTAGATGCGCATCAAGAAAGTCCGAAGAGTCGCCTTACGCTGCCATCAAAGTTTTTATAAAAGCAAAACACGAAATAAAAATTACAGCAATACATAAATCGCGAATAGATGCGCGTCAAGAGATCAAGAAGAAACTCCTTAAGCCGCCATCATTTAGCACGATTATTACACACGACGTAAAGTAAAAATACAAGAGGTCCGTCATGGGTTATCAAAGGGAGAGGAATGAATCCACTTTTCGTTTTCTCACGGTAAAATCTTCTACCTGCATAATTTTAGCTAGAGCTGGATCTGGTTGAGGAACAAATTCATTGAGTTTTTGATTAGTTCTTCTCGGTGTTGTTGCAACGACTATGATTCGTTTTGCACGCTCGGAAATAAAACCCTTTTCGGCAGAGTAGTCGATGAAAGACAAGAAACCATCAAAGAAACCATTGACATTAAGCACTCCTATTGGTTTTTGATGAACATTTAGCTGGGCTCTGGTAACCACATGAAAAAGTTCCTCAAGGGTGCCAAAACCACCGGAAGGGCGATAAAGGCGCGAATTATTTATCATGTGAGTTATGCGATCTTGCATATTCACAGATCTAAACTCATCTCCAATAGTTGACCGGTGATTTTACTTTCAAATGCAGGTTTTGGAATTACTCCCAACACTCTTACTCCTTCCATATAGGCGTATGCACTCGTCCCATTAATCCTAGACTTCCTCCTCCGTAAACTACATGAATGCATTTTTCTCCTAAGGTACGACCCAAGTTGTGGGTCGCTTCATGAAGCATGCCTCTTTTCCGTAACTAGATCCACCAAAAATGCAGACTGTGTAAATTTTTTTGTTGAAGAAGCTGAGTCCAGTTTTGAAAAGAAAAAAATTTTTTTAGAGAGAAACAGAGAAAAGTGCAAGTTTGAGGGATGAATGAAAGAAACCAGAGAAAGTTTATTTATAGAAGAAAAAGAAGGTAAAAATTGTTTAACAAGTTTGTGATTGCGTTTGATTGTGCTTCAACTACTCAATAGAATAATGAAAGCTTTTATCGCGTATCACATTTTTTATTCGTAAAATCTCACCACACGACAAAAATAAAAGATACTTACGCGTATGTACAGAGTTGTGATTTTGGCTCACATCTTCCTCCGATTTTACGTTCGAAACGGCCTAAACGCCTTCTATGAGTCGGGAGAAGCTTCCCATCCAATTTTCTTACAAATTGGCAAACAGGTCTTTTAACGTCGATTCCCAAGACGTTGTTCATATTCTGGTTTGAATTTATTCCACAAACATTGAATTCCGTAATACACAAGTCCACTAGGATGCGTGTCAAGAGAAATTTCGATATTATCTAAATTCTCCTTATTCAGACCATCATTAATGAACTGAATTTTATCTTCTCTGTTTGTATATGGAATTCCTAAAGATCGACATTTTGCATTACAGTTCCATCTAGCACATTTATAGCAAACGGCTAGTATCTTTGCTCGTCGTTTCTTGGCATATGAACTTTCTCCAAGCCCTGGTAAAAATCTAGTTGGTGTTTCTGTGAATTCACCTTCTATTCTTACTTTGGCTTCGATAATAAATCTTATGTCAAAAGGTATGCTTTTATTCGTAAGCAACCTCATCCTTTCAAGCCTTGTCTTGTAAATTTTTAAAATTGCATTTTTGCTTAGAAAGGGAAATCTTTTTTCAATTTTAAACAATGTTTCATCCATGATAAAAAAAACAAAAATAAAAAGACAATGAAAATAAAAAAAAATATATACAAATATCAGTTGTTGTGGGAAACTGAAAATTCCGACTTTAATAGTCACGGAGTACCGTTATCCGCCACTTGACCGGACAAACACAATTTAGTACTAAGTTACAACGTCGAGAAATTTGTACCTACAAAAATAGTTTATAATGTAAGATTTCAAATATAACTTATACTTCCCCGGCAACGGCGCCAAAAACTTGACACGCTTTTAGTGTAACTATCGCAACTGCACGATATCGTATCAAGTAGTAAAGTGGACTTTTTGAGTCCGGTTTATCGATCCCACAAGGAAGTTTTGTTATAATTTAAATTATACACTATTAGTCTATTTTTATAGATACTTAAGATGAGTGAAACACACAATTAAAAAGTTTGGTTTAATAATTGCAAAGAAATTGCAATAATAGTTCTAATATTATAAGGAAATAAAAAGATTGCAATATTAATAGATTGATTAATGATAAAATGAAATAGTTGGGATTACAAACTTAGTTCGTCATTAGTTATAAAAGATGTATTGGAGATCATAAGATGAATTTACTTATTATGTTGTGTAGATTCGATTTTCCTTAAAAAGACGGTTTCTCTTCGAACTATAAACGCCCTTAAATATTGAATCAATCCACTATATTTCTATGTTGATTGGCTTCAATACATAGCATTAGGATTTGTGAAAATAACTCAATGAATCATCTAAGGACTAGGGGTATATTTCTATCCCCTAGAACAACTTAGAGTGAAGATCATTTGATCTAATCAAACATATTTTCTTTCAAACATATGAAGACCATAAATATCTTCATTAATTGGCCAAATAAATAAAGATTGTTAAAACAATGAAAATCACACACAATAATAAGTAATTCACAATAGATCTTTTATACAAACATAAATAACATGACTAACCTTGTTTATAATCCCAACTAAAGATTACTTAGCCCATGAAGGGTTTATTACACATATTACAAGCTTTGGTGGTCATGTTTAGTTGAATCAAGAGAAAGAATTGATCCTAGCTCCCTTAGTAGATAAAGGAGATAGAAACAATAAACTCTCTGAACAACATATGTTGTACCACACTAACAAAGATCACTCAAGAACACAAGTGTGTTCTTCACATAAAAAGAAAAGTTTACAAGAAAATGGAAAATTATAAGATGAATGATGAATGATGAAGGATCTAAGGGGTCTATTTATACACCTAAAGTCATCTAATAGCTCCAAAACTACAGCATTATTACATTAGATCAGATCAATGCCAGCCATCCCCTCAATAATACACAAAAAGTATAAAAAATTAGACAAATCATAGTAATCAAGAGTTACGCCGTAACATTCGTGAGTTACGGCCAGAACTAGTGACTTACGGCCGTAACTCCTGAATGTTACGGCCGTAACGTGGCTTCGTAAATTTGCTCATTTGAAGCTTTGATAGTTACGTTTTCAGCCCTGCACTCTCGACTTTGCGTTTTGCCCTGCATCTTCTTCTGATGATAACTTTTGATATATAACTCGATTTTGAATCCTAAAGACTGCCGAATTCGTCTCGGAAAGCCCTACAACATGAATATATCAAAATTCAATAAAGAGAATATTTATTACACATGTTGTTTCTTGAGTAATTCAGTTATTTAATCCGATCATCATCCGATAAAAAAAATTTATTAAAACTAATAAATTAAAAGCAAAAAACGAGTAAACTAGCTCAATTATGGGTGAATTTTATCGATACAAACCATGGATAAGTGTACAAAACTGACACTTATCACCAGCCCATGGGCCACATCGATTGGAGATGCAAGACTGTTGAGGTTTAAATGTGCTGAGCCTCCACTCATAACTTGAATTTTGAGGTGGAGTTTGGCTCAGGCATTGACGACCTTCATCAATTTAAATGCTCATCATGATCTTTAAACTCTATCCCTCCACTTGGATAGTTTGATTCTATATTTCAAAGTTGCTTTTGTTTGAAGGAGCTTCACGTTTAGAGAGATGGATAACTAATGACCTTAAGTTGGCTGACCTAGATTCTGTCCGCCGAATAACTAATGATTTTATGTTGTGGCTAACCTAGATTTTTATCCGCCCAAAAAACGAACCACGTATCTATAGGTTAAGTAGAGATTCGTTGCAGCTCTTCATACTAATGGACAGACATTTGGTACCAAGAGTTGTAATGAATCTCAAATCTACTTAGATGTATGGGGTTTGAGTCTTGGCAAAATAGCTCTACTAGGGACTGGAGTTTGTCATTTTTATCATTTAAGGGACTAAAGTTTTAAGTGTTTCAAACAAGGGACTAAAGTTTAATCCGTTTCACCCGTTAGGGACTCCGTTAGTTTGGTCCCGTTTGTAACACCCCCAGATCAAACCGGGAATATTACACGCCGCAGACCCTCTCCTCGAGGATCCACCAGGCTAGACATCAAAACAACACATTACATTACATACCGACGAATCAAAATAACGAACCAATAGACCAAGTTGGTCTTTCGACACTGACTTACAAATAAAAATACATAAACTCATCCAGACTCATACCCACGCAAGGGTAAAATAATTACCACCACAAACAATAAGACAGCGGAAAAGACAATACAATGGACTCCGACTAACTGAACCCAAAACTGGCCTTCGTGTGATTAGTATCATTCGTCTTTCATCATCCCTCGTACCGATCCTGTCTTGCTCCCGAAAACCTGCGTGTACCTGGACACAATACAGATATCCACCCCCGACACGGGGTTAGCAAAACTCCACTGTTTCGCTAGTGCAAGTATAAAGTGCAAATACGAGCCATACACAACACATTCCGAGAATATAACGAAAGACTTCCCGAGATATATTTAGTTAAAAATAGTTCAAGTCTTGAAAGCAGAAACGAAGCAAGTAAGCATTTTGAAAATATCTCCAAATCTCGGGAGTTTTGAAAACATTAGAAATTGAAAAGTTCTTAATTCCTCGAAAGCCATTTAGGGTCACATCCCCAAAGTTCATTTTCCAAAATACAAATCCGTTTAACAAAACACGGGGTCCACGACCCAACCGTTCCGGTCAAAAAACACAGGGTCCACGACCCAGTCATCCACTTCAATTCACTACAAGGACACATTACACATAATGTAATATCCGTGTATTTTAGTATTCGTGTGTGTTGTTTCGGACGTATTTAGTTGAGAATTTATTCGTAATTTCCATGTTGAATTATGGTTATTTGGAACCGTGTGTTTTGACGATCGGAATTGGAATGTTTATGGTTGGTAATTGTCAAGTTTTGTGATTTCCGGAGTATGGTTGCTTTGGACGGAATGTAGAAGTGGTGACTCGAGAGTTATGGCCGTAAGATATGAATGTATTACCAAAAGGGTGTTAATAGAATAAGAGTAGATATTTCCGAATTGTGATTTACACAAGGGCTGAATTCGATCGATCACCATAAATTCTACAAAAATAAAAATTATAAAATTTTACAGGATTGTAGAGAATTGAGTTATCTTTCCAATGGTTCAAACGGTGAGTCAATCGGAGTCCGGACGAAGGAGTTATGGTCGAAATAGCGGACCCTGGTGCAGTGACACGGCCGTGTCATTTGATGCGGGCGTGTCGAGCTATTACGGTTAAGCAAAACGCTCGGATGGGTGACACGACCCTGACTCGACCGTGTCATTTGACACGACCGGAAGTGCGTAAATGATGAAAACCCATTTCGGGAGCTATATATATCCTTTGGTCGATTTTTTGGGCATTCTAGCACCTTCCCTTCATCCTCCACCTAGAATCCTCCATCTTAAACTCCAAAATCAAGCCATAAACATGTTCCAAACACTATAGAATCAAGATATCAAGTTCATTATTGAAAAATTATCCATCTCTTGGTTGAATTAAGGTATGTGGTTGAAGTGCTTCAAGTTATTTGAAAGAATTTTGGGGTTTGTTGCTAATTCTTGATTCAAGTTCGTTTTGGATTTGGATTATGTTAGATTATGATATTGTAATCATGTTCCTTTGTTTTCCCTCAAAGTTTATGGATTAAATTCCGAGTTTTTAATCCGTTCTTGGGTTCGACCTTTGTCGCCTCCGTAGTGTTCGATTAAATGTCTCTAAGGGTAGGACTTAGGGTGAATTCTTCCATTTCCGTGGTGTTGTGTTTTGATTCGGTATTCCGATGTGTTAGGATCGAATCGTTGAAGGAAATTCGGACCGTACATTTATCCGTTCGCCGTTTCTCGTGTCGTTCAAATTGAGGCAAGTACTTTGATTGTGTTTACTGTACTTCGTGTGAATATGTAAAAATGGAATTTGTGCCAATTGTTGATCGAGTGTGTGTGAGCCGAGTAAAACCAGTGAGGGTCCCCTGGGGTCGGTGAGTCGCGTATCCCTACGGATCACTCGGTTGGGCTATACACTGTGAGGGCCCGACGAGGTGTCTCTGGGGTGTGTATCTTGCTTGAGAGGTACAGGCCGATAGCTCGGGAGGTTGTTTTGTGATGATAACTGTGATGTGGTATTCGGAATATCTGTGATGGCACTATGATTTTCTCGTGGTTTTTGTTGATTATTCACTTGTTGTACATATTCTAGAATCATTGTACTTGCACCGCTTCTTCCGAACCCTTCAGGGTGGATATACTTTTGTGTATTCTGTGCATGTGTCCAGTGGGAGGACTAGCACAGACGGACACGAGCTCGGTGGGCGGCATTGATATCGTACATCATTTAGAGTTGGTGGTCGTATGGTCATGGCCAAAGTCGTGTTTTAGTTTTGTACTCGCGCGGGTACTGTCCGGTGTTGTATGTCATGTCATTATTAATGGTTAATGATGTTGTTGTATTCCAGTTGTGAACAATTGTATTGGTTATGTTCCCACGGGATGATATGTTGTTTGGTATTGTGATGTGTGTCATGTTAAAATTGAAGTTGCTTTTGATTGTATGAACGTTTATGTTTGTTGTATTTAATGTGTTTTATTTGGGTCTAAGCCTGGTAGGTTCTCCAAAAAGGATCTACGGCGCTGTAATATTCCTGTAAATCACGGGGATGTTACAGAATATGGTATCAGAGCCTAGGTTTATGGATACCTAGGCCGCTTGTTTTGGGTCTGTTAAATTGAGTCAGTTGTTGTCTACGATATCATTGGCATGCTACCACCCCGTGTTGCCTGTGCTGGAAGACTCTTTGGATGTTGGTTGTTTCTTCCCTTCGGAAATAATTACCTTAATATTGTGCAATCTATTATTGTAATCATTTCCTTGTTGAACCATTCTTATTCTTCAGTATGCCGAGAGGTAGAGCTTTCCGTCAACGCGGTCGTGGTCGAGGTCGTGGCAGAGTAGTAGTGTCCGAGTCCGAGAGGTCCGTTTCAGAATCGGCATCTCGTTCTGCGACTAGGTCGGACCCGATCCCTTCGGGAGGTTCAGATGGAGACTCGGAGGCCGAAGTGCCTAACGTTCTTCAACAAGTTGTAACACAAGTGCACCAACTGGCACAAGTGGTGCAGAATATTAATACTGGCAGAACGGTTGAGGATCGATGGCTTCAAGAGGTTATGAAAATGAACCCTCCCATATTCGATGGTTCCGGTGATGCGAACAATTGGGATCATTGGTTAGTTGAGCTGGAGAAGATCTTTGACGGTATTGGTTGTCCTGAAGCCAAGAGAGTCCCGATTGCTCAATATCTGACAGTTGATGACGCTTCAGACTGGTGGCGAGCGGTTAAGCCCAAGGACCGTGAGGTCACTTGGGAAGAATTTAAAGAATTAATGGAAGCTCAATATTGTCCAGCGCCGGTACAGTTAGCAAGAGTCAGTGAGTTCTTCAGAGCTCAACCCGAAGATGTTCGTATTTCTGAAGCAATCAAGATATACAACAAGCAGTTAGTGTATGTCCTAGATCGAGTTAAGGATGAGATAGACAAAATACTTCATTTCGATGCAAGGATGAAACCGGAGGTCCGAAAGTATATGGCGGGCCTTGGGTGTACTACTTTGAGAGAATATCAGGATAGAGCACTTGCTTATGAGATGGTGTCGAGCCTGCCTGCAGCTTTGAGCTCGAAGAAACCAAAATTTTCTCGGTAGTTTCGAGGCGGTGGATCGCGTAGGCCTCAATCTTCTCGTGCAATCTTCTCGCTTGGTTCCCCTCACCAGTGGAGGAGTGCCGAGAGTTTGTTTTAATTGTGGAAATCCGGGACATGTCAGATCTCGTTTCACTTCTCGCCTCATTTATTTTTTTAATTGTGTGAAGCAGGGTCATATCGCATTATATTGTGAGTCAGTGGGCAAAATCTTCTCTATACAGTCCCTACTCCGCCGGCACGATTACGGGTCAGCCAACTCCGAGTGTCGGACGCGCAAGGGCGAGGTAAAACCGAGCATAAGGATGCACCTAGCATTGGATCAGCCCCACCCCGATTGTATGAGATGAGGCGGACTGATGACGTAGGGACCGCCACTACGTCAGGTATTGTTTATATTTCGATGCACCCGGTAGATGTATTGTTTGATTCTGGAGCTACTCATTCTTTTATATCATTATATTGTGTGAATCGTTTGGGCCTAGACGGTCTCTCTTCATGTGAACCTTTTATTGTTGGGCTGCCAAGTGGGGAAAGGATAGTTGGGGATCAAGAGATTGCCAATTGTCCCGTAACCATTGGCAGTAAAGATTGGTCATCCGATTTGATTGTGATCGATATGAAGGGAGAGGATTTAATTCTCGGTGATGATTGGTTAAATCGGCATGGAGCGATAGTAGATTATCGTCGGAAAATAATTTCAATAGTCGCGCCGGATGGTACTGAACACGTTTTTGTAGGGCATAAACCTGATACTTCTGGGAAGATTATTCAAGCCATGAAGGCGATGAAATTATTGCGACAAGGTTGTACCAGTTATTGGTGTTACGCGTTGAAGTCGGAAGTTAGCGAGGTACAATTATCCTCTGTTCCAGTTGTGAATGAATTTCCAGACGTATTTCCGGATGATTTGCCGGGATTGCCACCACATCGTGAAGTAGAGTTTGTCATCGAACTAGAGCCCAATGCGGCGCCAATATCCAAGGCACCGTACAGAATGGCCCCATCGGAAATGTTAGAATTGAAGAAACAATTGGGTGAATTGCTGGACAAAGGTTATATTCGGCCTAGTGTGTCTCCATGGGGTGCACCGGTATTGTTTGTACGAAAGAAAGATGGGTCCTTACGGCTATGTATTGACTATCGTGAGTTGAATAAACTCACTATTAAGAACAAGTATCCGTTGCCAAGAATCGATGATCTATTTGATCAATTACAAGGGGCTACGGTTTTCTCCAAGATTGATTTGAGGTCAGGATATTACCAACTGCGAATTCGAGATTCGGATATCCCCAGGTCAGCATTTCGAACGAGGTATGGGCATTACGAATTCGTAGTTATGCCATTCGGTTTAACAAATGCTCCGGCGGCCTTTATGCAGCTTATGAACAAAACTTTTATCGAATATCTCGATAAATTTGTAGTGGTGTTTATCGACGATATATTAATCTATTCCAAAAGTGAGACGGAACATGCCGAACACTTGAGGATCGCGTTGAGTATTTTGAGGGCTAATAAGCTTTATGCTAAATTTTCTAAGTGCGAGTTCTGGCTTAGAGAAGTCTCTTTTCTGGGACACATCATCTCAGCCGATGGTATTCGAGTAGACCCTCAAAAGGTTGAAGCAGTCTTAGCTTGGGAGCCTCCACGGAATGTTAAGGAAGTTCGGAGTTTTCTAGGATTAGCGGGCTATTATCGTCGATTTGTTGAAGGATTCTCGAAAATTGCTCGACCGCTCACCTTATTATTGCAGAAGACACAGAAATTTGAGTGGAGTGATGAGTGTCAGAAGAGTTTTGACGAGTTGAAAAAGCGTTTGACTACGTCTCCGATCCTAGCCTTACCACAAGGAATGGAAGGTTTCGTTATTTATAGTGATGCTTCTAAACAAGGATTGGGATGTGTATTGATGCAAAATGAGAGAGTAGTGGCTTATGCGTCTCGACAATTAAAGCCATACGAGATGAATTATCCTACTCATGATCTTGAGTTAGCCGCTGTGGTGTTTGCGTTGAAAATTTGGAGACATTACTTGTATGGTTCTTCTTGTCGAGTGTATACGGATCATAAGAGCTTGAAGTACATATTTACGCAGAAGGAGCTAAATATGCGTCAGCGATGGTTGGAACTGCTTAAAGATTATGATCTTGACATTCTTTACCATCCGTAAAGCGAATGTCGCTGCCGATGCGTTAAGCCGCAAGTCACCGTGGCCGCGAAGTTGGAACTACTTACCATTCAACCGAAGCTTAGACGAGTTGATTGATATGGAAATTAAAGTTTGGCCTCACGAACTCAAGGAGCTTGCGTTTCCTTGAGATTACGTCCTCCGTGATGGAAGATATTAAGTCCAAACAATTAGATGATCTCTCAATCAGGCAATGGGAAGACAAGTGTTAGAGGAAAAGCTCTGGATTCTTAATCGATGAAGACGGAGTTCTTCGATTCCGAGGTAGAACTTGTGTACCTAATCGGGATGATCTCAAACAGGTAATTTTGAATGAAGCACATTCTACTCCGTACTCGATTCATCCGGGTATGAGTAAAATGTATAAGGACTTGAAGAAAAATTTTTGGTGGCCGAACATGAAGAAAGATGTAACGGAATTCGTGTCAAAATGCTTGACTTGTCAGCGGATTAAAGCGGAGCATCAGAGACCTGCGGGTAAATTGCAACCGCTACCAATTCCGGAATGGAAGTGGGAAGATATAGCGATGGATTTTATTGTGGGAATGCCAAAGACGCGAACTGGAGTGAATATGATTTGGGTAATTGTTGATCGGCTAACCAAATCCGCACACTTTCTGGGCATTACAGATACTTGGGGACTGGAGAGGTTAGCTCGGTTATTCATTGCGGAGATTGTGAGACTCCATGGTACCCCAAAGAGTATAGTGTCTGATCGCGATGGGCGTTTTGTGTCCCATTTCTGGCAAGCAGTACATCGAGCACTCGGTACCAAATTAAATTTCAGCACCGCTTATCATCCCCAGACGGACGGACAGTCGGAGAGGACGATACAAACGCTAGAAGACATGTTGAGGGCTTGTGCGTTAGACTGGAAAGAAGATTGGGAGACTCATTTACCATTGATTGAATTTGCGTACAATAACAGTTGGCATAGTTCGATTGGGATGGCTCCGTTTGAAGCATTATATGGAAGACGGTGTAGATCGCCAATCTGTTGGGACGAGCCGTACGAGTTACTTGGAGTAGAACCGGACTTGGTGGTTCAAACACGGGAAAAAGTCGCAATTATTCGGCAAAGGTTGTTGACTGCTCAGAGTCGACAAAAGTCATATGCCGACGTTCGTCGTCGACCGTTAGAGTTCCAGACGGGAGACCATGTGTTGTTGAAAGTATCGCCGACTCGTGGAGTTCTTCGGTTTGGTAAGAAGGGGAAGCTTAGTCCTCGTTATATTGGCCCCTTCGAGATCCTGGACAAGGTAAGCGATGTAGCTTATCGACTAGCGTTGCCTCCAACACTTAGCCATGTTCATGATGTATTCCATGTTTCGCAACTACGCAAGTATGTTCCCGATCCCATCCATGTTATTGACTATCAAGAGATTGAAGTTAATGAAGATGTTACGTATGAAGAACAACCGGTAACCATACTAGAGCGACGAGTGAAACAATTGCGACGGAAAGTGATTCCGTTAGTAAAGGTCCAATGGTCTAAGCATGGAATTGAGGAGGCCACGTGGGAGACCGAGGATAGTATGCGTGCCGTACTCGAACTTTTTGTATCTTAAGTTTCGGGACGAAACTTCTTTTAGGGGTAAGGGTGTAATATCCGTGTATTTTAGTATTCGTGTGTGTGTTGTTTCGGACGTATTTAGTTGAGAATTTATTCGTAATTTCCATGTTGAATTATGGTTATTTGGAACCGTGTGTTTTGACGATCGGAATTGGAATGTTTATGGTTGGTAATTGTCAAGTTTTGTGATTTCCGGAGTATGGTTGCTTTGGACGGAATGTAGAAGTGGTGACTCGAGAGTTATGGCCGTAAGATATGAATGTATTACCAAAAGGGTGTTAATAGAATAAGAGTAGATATTTCCGAATTGTGATTTACACAAGGACTGAATTCGATCGATCACCATAAATTCTACAAAAATAAAAATTATAAATTTTACAGGATTGTAGAGAATTGAGTTAGCTTTCCAATGGTTCAAACGGTGAGTCAATCGGAGTCCGGACGAAGGAGTTATGGTCGAAATAGCGGACCCTGGTGCAGTGACACGGCCGTGTCATTTGACGCGGGCGTGTCGAGCTATTACGGTTAAGCAAAAACGCTCGATGGGTGACACGACTTCGACTCGACCGTGTCATTTGACACGACCGGAAGTGCAGAAATGATGAAAAACCCATTTCGGGAGCTATATATATATCCTTTGGTCGATTTTTTGGGCATTCTAGCACCTTCCCTTCATCCTCCACCTAGAATCCTCCATCTTAAACTCCAAAATCAAGCCATAAACATGTTCCAAACACTATAGAATCAAGATATCAAGTTCATTATTGAAAAATTATCCATCTCTTGGTTGAATTAAGGTATGTGGTTGAAGTGCTTCAAGTTATTTGAAAGAATTTTGGGGTTTGTTGCTAATTCTTGATTCAAGTTCGTTTTGGATTTGGATTATGTTAGATTATGATATTGTAATCATGTTCCTTTGTTTTCCCTCAAAGTTTATGGATTAAATTCCGAGTTTTTAATCCGTTCTTGGGTTCGACCTTTGTCGCCTCCGTAGTGTTCGATTAAATGTCTCTAAGGGTAGGACTTAGGGTGAATTCTTCCATTTCCGTGGTGTTGTGTTTTGATTCGGTATTCCGATGTGTTAGGATCGAATCGTTGAAGGAAATTCGGACCGTACATTCATCCGTTCGCCGTTTCTCGTGTCGTTCAAATTGAGGCAAGTACTTTGATTGTGTTTACTGTACTTCGTGTGAATATGTAAAAATGGAATTTGTGCCAATTGTTGATCGAGTGTGTGTGAGCCGAGTAAAACCAGTGAGGGTCCCTGGGTCCGTGAGGGTCGCGTATCCCTACGGATCACTCGGTTGGGCTATACACCAGGGAGGGCCTGACGAGGTGTCTCTGGGGTGTGTATCTTGCTTGAGAGGTACAGGGCCAGTATAGCTCGGGAGGTTGTTTTGTGATGATAACTGTGATGTGGTATTCCGGAATATCTGTGATGGCACTATGATTTTCTGTGGTTTTTGTTGATTATTCACTTGTTGTACATATTCTAGAATCATTGTACTTGCACCGGCTTCTTGCTGAACCCTTCTGGGGTGGATATACTTTTGTGTATTCAGGTACAGGTCCAGTGGGAGGACTAGCACAGGACGGACACGAGCTCGGTGGGCAGCATTGATATCGTACATCATTTTGAGTTGGTGGTCGTATGGTCATGGCCAAAGTCGTGTTTTAGTTTTGTACTCGCGCGGGTACTGTCCGGTGTTGTATGTCATGTCATTATTAATGGTTAATGATGTTGTTGTATTCCAGTTGTGAACAATTGTATTGGTTATGTTCCCACGGGATGATATGTTGTTTGGTATTGTGATGTGTGTCATGTTAAAATTGAAGTTGCTTTTGATTGTATGAACGTTTATGTTTGTTGTATTTAATGTGTTTTATTTGGGTCTAAGCCTGGTAGGTTCTCCAAAAAGGATCTACGGCGCTGTAATATTCCTGTAAATCACGGGGATGTTACACATAACACATTATTCTTATTCCATTCTAGCCGAGCACCAAGACTCGATATATAATGTCTCTTGACCCCGAGCGTAAAGCATTGTGATACTCCGGACATATCACAATTAATTATCAAAACATCAACATCAATATCACAGAAACCACACTTGGTAACCCGTGGCCGTACCTATTAGTATCGGCCCCCAGAGGTCCCGTCGGACCATCCCCAGGTGGGAAACCACTTCCGCGGCCGTACCCATTAGTATCGGCCCCCAGAGGTCCCGTCGAACCGTCCCCAGGTGGAAGAACACCAACACACGCACCCAAGTCCACTTCCGTGGCCGTACCCATTAGTATCGGCCCCCAGAGGCCACATGCCATCCCCAGGTGGAAGAGTAACAACTCACAGATTACAAAACCACGACTCTCAAAGGTCAAACACACAAAATATATATAGTCGAGGTACCTTGCTAGAATGGCCAAATTATCCAACACGTACTCACGACCCAGAACTATATCAATTCACAAGGGAGCACAAGATCTCAACAGCACCGAACGACACAACCAATATCACCAAAAACTCACATATTCATCCATAACCACGGGACTCCAAGCACATAATTTGTCAAGAGAATTACACTTTACATTTACCAACGACATAATCATACGCAATGACATTACAAGAAGGTAAGGTGATTCTATACTTGACACTAGCACACATATTCAACTAAGCACATTAATTCCCGACACACGCGGGTCACCTTTAAAAAAACCATGATGGTAAATATACCGATTCTTTGGAAAAATGGTTATTAATATTTATTTAGCACATATCGACGATTAACAACCATAATATCCACAAAACACGTAATGTATGGGCAAGATACTTGCCTCGATAATCGATACCGGACACTCCTACAATCACGGCTCAGTCGGGACACCTCGAACACCTACGTTTCCCCAGCGAAGGAAAAGAATACACCCACGATCGAGAAGCTTGAAGAAAACGACGAACGGAAGGGTTCCGACTCGAGTTCTTCACAAGAATTCGACCCTGATTCGGTAGATCGGAGGATGTTATAGGATGGATGATTGATGATATGAACTCCAAAACTTCATGGATTGATTGTCCAACAACATCTCTCCATGATTAACCAAGCTCCAGCCGCGGAAGGGAAAAAAACGAGTGAGAAAAATGGCCAAAACCCGTCTCATAGGCCATAAATAGCCGCACAAAGCCGCTGCCCGGGAGTGTGCCGCGCATAGGCCCAAAAATGGCTCCCGGTGGTCGGCGGTGCCGCGGCTCGGCCGGAGTGTGCCGCGGCACCCGATCTGGCTTGGGCCGAAAAATGCCACAGAGTGTGCCGCGCCCTCGCCAAAGATGTGCCGCGCCCACTGACCGCTCGGCCGAGCCGCTGAGCACCGCCGGCCGTGACTCGCCAGAGCCGCCGAGCACTACCGGCCGTGACTCGGCCATGCCGCCTGGGCCTGGTTGCCGGCCATGACTCGGCCGGGGCCAACTCCGACGACCCGAACGACCCCGAAAACCGAACCTGAATACGAATCGATGATACGGTTACGACGTACTCGCAAAGACGAATCTAAGAGTTAAGAGAACACACAATTCCGACCACCCGGAGGCTCGGAATTCAACAACGGAAGTAATTACCCAAAACTTTGGGAAATTACGAAAATGGCCCAAAACGTCCGAAAATCACGATACGCGATGGAAACACCAAACCAAAGCTCGCAACATGAATAATAACATTAAATGAACTTACGAGAAACTCGAAACGACAGTTTCGGACGAGATTCGCAAGAATCGCACTCAAGTGCGGAAAAGTCGCTAAAAAGCTCGGAACTCAACAAAACGATACCGAAACGAACTCGGATGACAAAAAGTGCAGAATTAATAATTCTCGAAATGACGAAACGGTCATGAGCGAGTCGTCAAAACGGACTACGGCTGAAAAAGAAATTTACCAAAAAATTGAAAATTGCGGGTATTACATTCTACCCTCCTTAAAAGAAGTTTCGTCCCGAAACTTAAAACAAGTAGGGAGAAGCAATATCCCGCCAGGAAAACTCAACGAGATACGCAAGGAAACGCGTAACTTACGCCCATCGGCGAAACGTTACAAGCAACGCAAAGGAATATACGGCGTGAAAACACGCTCCACGACGACCAACACAACGCCGCCGTTAGGGATATAATAAAACCAACAAGTGACAAGCGTCATCAACTGGATAATACAATCAAGTCAATTATCCGAACAAACACAAAACACAACGGACGAAAATCAATACGATTGACCAACCCAACGGTACATCAATCAAAACGCGAGCCAATCACTGAACAAATACGGAATTCCACCGCCCAAGGGTTGGAAGATCGAAAACGAGACTAATTTTCCGAACTTGAAAAGGTCACAACGATATATAGATCAATTTGGGACAATATCAGAACTCGCTCGAATGACAAAGGTGAGAAACAACACCAGGTCAGAAGCATCAACGAACACAGTCGAGTCGATATGGTTGGACGAAACAGAAGAGAACGAAAGAAAAATGCGGGTATTACATCATATCACCTTTAAAAGTGGTTTCGTCCCGAAACCTAAACAATGAGAACGAAGTGCTGGAATAGCAACCTTCCCGACCATATCCTCTTGGTCCACATTCGATCTTCATGGCCATTAGTATCGTGGTCACGATCGGCCCTTCGCCCATCGGCATACTAAGCGGATTCCCACTCAATACGATTGCACAACTTCGCAAAATATTATACTAAGGTACCGACTCAGCACGACATATCACATGAGGTAACCAATAACAACTCGAAAAGAAAATCCACGAGGTATCCTTTTAAAGGAAATCTTTTGAAAATCCTTGGATTTGTATATCTATTTAAAATAAACTTTAAAAGTACTTTTGGTACCTCGGGTTGTTTCATAAAACTTGCAAACAACATACTTTAACCGTCTCATTTGAAATCATTTGAAGTCATCATGCCTCTACGTATCATCATCGCCGTTAACAACTAACAAGTTAACCATGCAAGATCATCAAATCATTCTTACATACTCTAACATTTCCGAATCCGAGTTCGAACTTTACATCGAGTGAGATTTCTCATCTTTCACTATATATTTTTGAAAATAAAAATCGCATTGGTTTTTGAAATAAAATATTTTTATGGTGTGAAAGATTTTGAAAATCATTCACTCGAATTATTTGAAAATGCAACAATACGTTAAAATCATTTTCGAAAATTCTCCCAACACTTCACAAACATCAACGACGGTAAAATTTTACAAAATGTTCAAGGTACTTTAAAACAACTCTTTCAAATACCGTCGAGGTTTTATTTGAGAATCCTAGGCCGGCTCGCAAATTTCAAACAATTTCCAAAGTTCATACGAAGCCGCCGGCTAATCGCACTTGCACAAACTTATGAAAGTTTTAGAAAAGCGTGTTCGAACACACTCGTAGCAGACATAATTTATCAATTCATCAAACACAATCAAATATCACCTAGCAATACGAAAAGTCTTAACACATATTCACGCACAACAGTTGTTATCACTAGACACCACGTAGAGAATACAACTACAGGTGATTGGCCGCAAAAGTTAGACCTAACGGCTATAATGCGGTTCCATAGCCTCTGCCCAGACTGACTAACGCTCGCTACAACACATATTTAGCGTGCGCTACCCATGCTGCATTAGCGCGCGCTAGCCTTACACTTAGCGTGCGCTAACGGTTCTATTTTAGCAAAATGATTGCGAACATATATACGACATTACTGGAATCGAAGGTCACAATTAAACAACAACAATGTTCGAATCTCAAAGCCATCGATTCACATAATTACAACACATCATGAGCAACCATCAAAAGGCAATTGTCATTCAAAACCGAAAAGTTAAAAGCAAGGATCACGTCTTGAGTATATTTTGTAGAACTCATTTGAGTTCAAAACTCGTATTTTGAAAACTTATAGTACACAGTGGAAAAGAATTATCAATAATTCGAGTTTTCAGAACTTTCAGCCTTGTGGTCAACATACGAAAATCAACTTTTTCCTCCCTTGGAGGGCATTTTAAAAATTTTACGTGACTCCCCGAAAGGATTCGAAAACTTAAAATTCCAAGGTTTATACTCTTGCAAGAAAAATGATTTATACAAAGATACATTCAGCAATATCATTCTACATTTTAGCACAAGACGGGAATCAACAAACATATGTCACTTACTCACGATGCACCTTCAAATATTAACTACATAACAAAAAATCGCACAGGCTCGTATAGCTCGTGGTACAACCTGTAGTAGGGAGACTTACATCCACAGATCGCACGAAGATGATGGCTGCACCCTGATACTAATCACGTCCGACATTCCAAACGACGCGTCGCGACACGACATCAGTCAGACTCAATCTAACAAGACAAGACCCAACAATACACGACTGGACCCGACAGCCTAGGTTTCCGCAACCTAAGCTCTGATACCATAAATGTAACACCCCCAGATCAAACCGGGAATATTACACGCCGCAGACCCTCTCCTCGAGGATCCACCAGGCTAGACATCAAAACAACACATTACATTACATACTGACGAATCAAAATAACGAACCAATAGACCAAGTTGGTCTTTCGACACTGACTTACAAATAAAAATACATAAACTCATCCAGACTCATACCCACGCAAGGGTAAAATAATTACCACCACAAACAATAAGACAGCGGAAAAGACAATACAATGGACTCCGACTAACTGAACCCAAAACTGGCCTTCGTGTGATTAGTATCATTCGTCTTTCATCATCCCTCGTACCGATCCTGTCTTGCTCCCAAAAACCTACGTGTACCTGGACACAATACAGATATCCACCCCCCGATTACTCGGGGGTTAGCAAAACTCCACTGTTTCGCTAGTGCAAGTATAAAGTGCAAATACGAGCCATACACAACACATTCCGAGAATATAACGAAAGACTTCCCGAGATATATTTAGTTAAAAATAGTTCAAGTCTTGAAAGCAGAAACGAAGCAAGTAAGCATTTTGAAAATATCCCCAAATCTCGGGAGTTTTGAAAACATTAGAAATTGAAAAGTTCTTAATTCCTCGAAAGCCATTTAGGGTCACATCCCCAAAGTTCATTTTCCAAAATACAAATCCGTTTAACAAAACACGGGGTCCACGACCCAACCGTTCCGGTCACAAAACACAGGGTCCACGACCCAGTCATCCACTTCAATTCACTACAAGGACACATTACACATAACACATTATTCTTATTCCATTCTAGCCGAGCACCAAGACTCGATATATAATGTCTCTTGACCCCGAGCGTAAAGCATTGTGATACTCCGGACATATCACAATTAATTATCAAAACATCAACATCAATATCACAGAAACCACACTTGGTAACCCATGGCCGTACCCATTAGTATCGGCCCCCAGAGGTCCCGTCGGACCATCCCCAGGTGGGAAACCACTTCCGCGGCCGTACCCATTAGTATCGGCCCCCAGGTCCCGTCGAACCGTCCCTGTGGAAGAACATCAACACACGCACCCAAGTCCACTTCCGTGGCCGTACCCATTAGTATCGGCCCCCGGAGGCCACATGCCATCCCTGTGGAAGAGTAACAACTCACAGATTACAAAACCACGACTCTCAAAGGTCAAACACACAAAATATATATAGTCGAGGTACCTTGCTAGAATGGCCAAATTATCCAACACGTACTCACGACCCAGAACTATATCAATTCACAAGGGAGCACAAGATCTCAACAGCACCGAACGACACAACCAATATCACCAAAAACTCACATATTCATCCATAACCACGGGACTCCAAGCACATAATTTGTCAAGAGAATTACACTTTACATTTACCAACGACATAATCATACGCAATGACATCACAAGAAGGTAAGGTGATTCTATACTTGATACTAGCACACATATTCAACTAAGCACATTAATTCCCGACACACGCGGGTCACCTTTAAAAAAACCATGATGGTAAATATACCGATTCTTTGGAAAAATGGTTATTAATATTTATTTAGCACATATCGACGATTAACAACCATAATATCCACAAAACACGTAATGTATGGGCAAGATACTTGCCTCGATAATCGATACCGGACACTCCTACAATCAAAGCTCAGTCGGGACACCTCGAACACCTACGATTCCCCGGCGAAGGAAAAGAATACACCCACGATCGAGAAGCTTGAAGAAAACGACGAACGGAAGGGTTCCGACTCGAGTTCTTCACAAGAATTCGACCCTAATTCGGTAGATCGGAGGATGTTATAGGATGGATGATTGATGATATGAACTCCAAAACTTCATGGATTGATTGTCCAACAACATCTCTCCATGATTAACCAAGCTCCAGCCGCGGAAGGGAAGAAAACGAGTGAGAAAAATGGCCAAAAACCCGTCTGCAGGGCCATAAATAAGCCACAATGCCGCGGCCCATGGGAGTGTGCCGCGGCAGCCCAAAAATGGCTCCCGTGGTCGGCGGTGTGCCGCGGCTCGGCCGGAGTGTGCCGCGGCACCGCAGATCGGTTTGGGCCGAAAATGCCACAGAGTGTGCCGCGCCCGCCAAAGATGTGCCGCGCCCACTTGACCGCCGGCCAGAGCCGCTGAGCACCGCCGGCCGTGACTCGCCGTGGAGCCGCCGAGCACTACCGGCCGTGACTCGCTGCCGGCCTGGGCCCTGTGTTGCCCGGCCATGACTCGGCCGGCCAACTCCGACGGCCCGAACGACCCCGAAACCCGAACCTGAATACGAATCGATGATACGGTTACGACGTACTCGCAAAGACGAATCTAAGAGTTAATAGAACACACAATTCCGACCACCCGAAGGCTCGAATTCAACAACTAAGTAATTACTCAAAACTTTGGGAAATTACGAAAATGGCCCAAAACGTCCGAAAATCACGATACGCGATCGAAACACCAAACCAAAGCTCGCAACATGAATAATAACATTAAATGAACTTACGAGAAACTCGAAACGGCGCTGACGAGATTCGCAAGAATCGCACTCAAGTGCGGAAAAGTCGCTAAAAGCTCTAACTCAACAAAACGATACCGAAACGAACTCGGCCGACAAAAAGTGCAGAATTAATCATTCTCGAAATGACGAACGGTCATGAGCGAAGTCCAAAACGGACTCACTAAAAGAAATTTCTTCAAAATCGAAAATCATGTATTACACCGTTAGGGACTCCATTATTTTTAACTTTAAATAAAAGCATTCGATTTTTAATATTAACGAGGCCTTACGAACCCGTGCGATGCACCGGCTGGGTCATTGGTTGAATTTCTACGTGTTTTGTACGTAATGTTTCTGCAGATGTTCGTATACTTTTTCTCAAGTTTGCTTCAATTTTTATAATATAAGTTTTATATATCGGAACATTTATCAGTTAGTACTAAATAACTCATGTAAACGATAGATACTTTCGTAGATCTTTATGTTAACACATTTTTGGTGGAAAGTAATTAAATATATCAATATAAGTCGAATAGTGCACATCATTATCATATATAACTTGGGCTGCCTCAGGTCCCGTGTGATGCACACAAATATTTTCGTAAGATAAGTATTTTGACAAAATATTGATATATTTTTATCATTTTTTGTGTCTTTATTTTTTAATTAAGTAAGTATATTTATCATTTCTCCTAAATTGTCATAAGGAAAATCAAATTAAAACGTACTACGAACGAATAATCATACATGCAATAAACTTAAAAAAATTGAAGCAATAATAGACCATCTAATCAAGTAATGATGTTAGAAATAGTAATATATTATTGCATAAATTATTTTACGTAAAATTATTGAATAACTTGACCTTAGACAAAATGAAAGGCACGACCCAAGTAATAATATATAACATATGATCGTTCATTTCAATAAGTGTTTGTTGATATATTGCAAATCTTAAATCGAATAATAAGTATACATATTTTTAAAATTAACTAATTTTTACCAATTTTTTTTTCTTATTTACATATTCATTTCTATTCCCCATTCATATTTTAATTTTAATTTGTTAAACTGGAACTCGTATAATGTTTTTATCATCTCTAATGATGATGAATACTTGCAAATGTCAATTGTTAAACGTTACACGAAACATCTAACCACAAATATAATATACGTAGTAACTATTCGCCTTGCGCTATGCTCAGTTACACGTCTATTTACTTGAGGTGAATTGAACTCTTTACCTTATGAGAAAGATCGAGGTGGTCAAATAATTTAATACTAAACCATTCAATGGTAATAAGTAGTTACTAAATACAATTCATTTGTTAACAATGAAAAAACTAAGTTGAATATAAGTTTTTAGACATGACCCAATAAACACAAACCAAAATCTTTTTACCATATTACGCGAAATAAATACATGCACTAAATTTTCAAAAACCACCATAGCTCCTAAACTTCATTATACTTTTTCTGTTTATGTGTTATTTATATATCTTTTTAATACAGAAAGAATGCATTTAATTATCTAAAATTTCTGTTACAAAAAAAGTGAAAAGTAATCTAGAAACTATTCCTTAAATCTCGGTGCTATCATAATAATCATAACCGACCCCCCAATTAAGGCCCAATCAAGACCCAATTAAGTTCCCTTTAAGACTTACCTAATGTGATAAACCGGTCCCTCTCATACGTTTTTTTGAATATAACATGTTTCTTCTTTGTACATCTCCTCCCACTCATATGAAACATACAATTAAAACACATCAATTCCTGCTGATTTTCCCTTCTATCATTCGAACCAAAACACCATAAACACACATACTGCTACTATCGTTTTCTCTTCAAAATTCCAAGTGTTCGAGATATTGTTGCTTCGATCGTGAGTTAGATTATTGCTGTCCAAGTTAATTTGCAACCCAAATACATAATAACTCTACCCGTAGCTCATATACAGACAACCCTAATCCCGTAACATCCGCCTCCCTTTCCCTATTTCTTTTGCTCTCATCTGAAGAAAAAAAGCAAAAAAAAAAACGAACAATAAAATCCGAATCACAAACCCACTTCAAATCATTATCCTTCAATCGAACAACAAAACAAAATGTTCCTTTAAACCTTGTCTACGGTTTCAGGGGAATTTTAGCTTCAAGATCCTTTGGAGGGTCTCGGGTAGGTTCTTCTCTTATATACATCGATGATGATTTGTGTTTCTTTCGGTTATGTATTGTGTGGAGATCAGGTAGGATAGTTTTGAATTTGTTGTTGAAGGTTTTTGATGTTGTGCCAGTGTGATTAAAGGAATACAAAAAAATAAGATCTATGAAGATTAACTGAGATCATTGTAATTATTATTTTTTTCCTTTGTTTTTTCATTTTTTTTCTTTTGGTTTTTGTTTGTGGTTGATTATGAATTAGGATAGAAATAGAGGATGGGGGTGAAGAAAGAATATAAAGAAAAGTAAATAAACTTACACTGTGGAGGAACCTAAAGATTAGATTCTGTAAAACAAAAAAAAACAAATTAGTAACGATAAAGATAATAAAATAAGATTACGATGTTATATTGGTCGGTTCGGGTGGATGTGGCGGTGGAATAATTTGTTGTGGGGTTGATGAATTGTGTTATTTATACTTAAAAGAAGAAGTTGAAAGAGATACCAATTAATTTTCATAATGCATACTCTAATAATTAAAATAGACTCTCCAAGTGTCATTTTCTTAATTGTTGTAATTAGTACACGATGATCGGTATTCATCTCCCAAGTAACATCTACAATCATTAAGTGACAAAATGAATACATGCATTTGTATCTCAATAACTACATGGACACTTCACATGGACCTGGCATTAATCTCATCAATCGGATTGATTATCGCATGGCTACATTTTTCACTTCAAAATTATTATAATTAATTATTATACATATTTTTTTTTGCACAATTATACTTCCACGTTAAATTAAGTTACTGAATCTTTATATATATATATATATATTAGATATTCCAAATATTAAAAAAAAAAGTTCCATTTTTTCTAAAAAATAAAGATTTTTTTATTTTTTTTATATTTTTAAGACTTTTATATTTTTTGTTATTATTTTATTATTATTATTATTACAAAATTCTGAAATTTTTTATTATTGTTTTATTATTACCGACCAATAAAATGCTGACACGTGGCACTTAATGGCCATGTCATCAATCCGTTAAAACTTAAAGGGACCAAACTAACGGAGTCCCTAACGGGTGAAACGGATTAAACTTTAATCCCTTGTTTGAAACACTTAAAACTTTAGTCCCTTAATTGATAAAAATGACATACTTCAGTCCCTAGTAGAGCTATTTTGCCTTTGAGTCTTTGATGGCCTAATGGTACTAGGAGTTGCAACGTCTGATCCAAAATTTGAAAGCAAAGCTTGAATCAAGCCACGAGTGCTTGGCAAAAACACATCAGTTTTTTTTTAAACCAAAAAAACGTCCAGTGAGGACGGGGGTTGAGGCGGGACCCACCAATCTGTAAATAAGAAGAAATCAAGAAATACAAATTATCAGTCCCGAATTATGACCAAAAATGAGCCATAATTCGGGTCCAAAAATCGGAGAAATATACGACCCGCTAAAGAAATACAAAGTGCACCACAAAAACCGTGGGCTAATGTTCGGACCCGTAGACCAAAATAACTCAACTCCGAATTATGACCAAAAATGGGCCATAATTCGGAACCTAAAATCTAAAGTGCATACGGCCCGCTAGAGCAATACAAGGTGCACCACTAAAACCGTGGGCTAATGTGCGGACCAATAGACAGACAATCAATCGATCAAAAATAAAACCTACCTAAATCTAAATGAAGGATAACCAAGCTGATCCATCCATATAAGGGAGAGAAGAAACGTAAGAGCAGTATCGTAAGTATAAGTCTGAATATCGGGGGACGACATGCCGAGCTCAGAGAGGTAGTCGTCCGGCCTGTTGCCCTCCCGGAAAATATGGGCGACTCTAAACTGAATATCTCGGAGAATGTATCGGATACGCATAAGAGTGTGACGAACCTGCCAAGAGCCCCGATGGCCAGATGATAGCAGGGTCACCACAGCAACAGCATCAAGCTCAATCCAAATATGTCTCGATCTCTGGGAAGCTAAAATCAATCCAAACGCCAGCGCCTGGATCTCTGCATCAAAACTCGAAGAGGCCTGAAAAGTGTAACACCCCCAGATCAAACCGGGAATATTGCACGCCGCAGAACCTCTCCGTGAGGATCCACCAGGCTAGACATCAACACAACACATTACATTACATACTGACGAATCAAAATAACGAATCAATAGACCGATTTGGTCTTCCGTCACTGACTTACAAATCAAAATACATAAACTCATCCAGACTCATACACATGCAAGGGTAAAATACTTGCAACGACGAACAATAAGACAACGGAAAAGACAATACAATGGACTCCGACTAACTAAAGTCAAAACTGGCCTTCGTGTGATTAGTATCATTCGTCTTTCATCATCCCTCGCACCGATTCTGTGTCTTGCTCCCGAAAACCTGCATGTACCTGGACACAATACAGATATCCACCCCTCGATTACTCGGGGGTTAGCAAAACTCCACTGTTTCGCTAGTGCAAGTATAAAGTGCAAATACGAGCCATACACAACACATTCCGAGAATACAACGAAAGACTTCCCAAGATATATTTAGTTAAAAATAGTTCAAGTCTTGAAAGTAGAAGCGAAGCAAGTAAGCACTTTGAAAACAATTCCAAATCTCGGGAGTTTTGAAAACATTAGAAATTGAAAAGTTCTTAATTCCTCGAAAGTCATTTAGGGTCACAGCCCCAAAGTTCATTTTCCAAAATGCAAGTCCATTAACAAGACACGGGGTCTACGACCCAACCATTCCGGTCACAAAACATAGGGCCTACGACCCGATCATCCACTGCAATTCACTTATAAGGACACATTACACATAACACATCATCCTTATGCCATTCTAGCCAAGCACCAAGACTCGATATATAATGTCTCTCGACCCCGAGCACAAAGCATTGTGATACTCCGGACAATATCACAATTAACGAAAACATCAACGTCATCCTCAAGATGAAAACCACAACTGGTAACCCGCGGCCGTACCCCTTAGTATCGACCCCCAGACATCCCGTCGGACACTCCGAGTGGGAAACCACTTCCGCGGCCGTACCCCTTAGTATCGACCCCCAGACATCCCGCCGGACACTCCGGGTGGAAGTTCATCCACACACGCACCCAAGTCCACTTCCGTGGCCGTACCCCTTAGTATCGACCCCCAGACATCCCGTCGGACACTCCGGGTGGAAGGAACAACACACACACACGTTCCAAAATCACAGTTGCAAACCACAAGCCTCGAAGGTCAATCACAGTATATATAGTCGAGGTACCTTACTAGAATGGCCAGTTCATCCAACATATACTAACGACCAAGTAATGATACGATTCATGCTAGAATTTCAACGATGCAGCTAGTACAAATAACATAGCAACGAGGGAAAATACCTATCCAACCACGCCGAACGACACAATGAGATAGGATCACCAATAGGCATACGTTCCATACATATCTCAAGGAAAGGTTAAGCTATAAATCCTCAACGTTATAATCACACAAAACGATACCCCACACATACTTAGACAAGCATATTTAACAACGAAATCATACGAGTCATCTTTAAAGGAAGTATTGAAAATCATATCAATTCCTTTGAAGGTTAATTATAGGTATTCATAAATCACGTATCGTAAATTACCAACTAATATATCCACAAAACACGTAATGTATGGGCAAGATACTTGCCTCGAATAAGAACAACGCGGAGAATCGATCGAAGTAGGTTGGCACGAACCGACTACGAACCCGCCGACTCCACCGCACGCCAACACGCGATAATAAACTATGAAGGACAAGAACAACAATGAAATGAATTCCATAACATGACTCAAAGCCGTTGAATTCAAAGAACGAATGATGAAAGTTCAAGTGTTTCCCCCAAAACGGCCAAGAACACGATTCGTCCCGACAAAACACGAAAATGGAATTCTAAGTCGAAATATAGATATACAATCCATGGAATATGTTTAGCAACATCATTTAACCACAATTTACCCAACAAAAATGGGTGGAAAACGAGATCGAGAACGAATCCCCCAAAAAGTCGATTCGAAGGAAATCAAGAATATACTTCGATTCGACGAAGAACAATGGATTAAATTATGTTAAACACAAGAATACTACCAAGATTAATCATACCCATCATGGATTAATCAACAACACGGAACGAATCGGATAAAAATGCAAAAACCCCCAAATTCACGAAATTAGGGTTCTAAGGGAGATTACCTTGATTCGCTGGATCAAAGGATGATAACGGATGATTGGTTGATGTTATAACCTCAAGAACTTCATGGATTTGTTGTTAAACAACATGGCTCCACGATCTCTAAGTCTCCAGCCGCGGAAGAGAAAGGTAGGAAATGAAAAACGAGATGAAATGTGACTGCTCTGTCACATTTATACTGGGCCGGACTAGCGTGCGCTAGTCGCCGAGCTAGCGTGCGCTATCGCCTGTGCCGCAGCCCAAAGGCCCACACCGCCCTACCGACGGGCCAGAAGCGCGCAGCCTTTCCGGCCGTAGCGCGCGCTACTCACGGTCAGAAGGCGGCGCAATGCCCGATAGTAGCGTGCGCTACCCGCCGAGCATGACCGATTCCGTAACCCGTGGACTCCACTCTCCGCACCCGATAAGCGGCGTTAAGCCGCCTGACAAGGTGACGCTTACACCTGCAGGTTAGCGCGCGCAGCCTTCCAGCCGTAGCGTACGCTACGCCGGTTCCTGCCGCACCCGTCCGGCTGGTGCCCACAATCGTCCGGCCAGTCCCGCAACCGTCCGGCCAGTGCTCGAACACCAGGGCTCGACGACTCGATTTCCGAAAACGCACGGAACGAACACGACGAAAAGTTCGCGGACGACATCAACAACCGGAAATGAAAACATAATGCAATAATTAATTATACGCGACCAAGAAACGGGTCGAGACAACAATTACAGATACGGATACCCGTAACTTTTAAGAAATTACAAAATGGCCCAAAACGCCCGGAAATCACGATACGTGAGCGAATAACCAAATCGAAGTTCACAACACGTATAACAAAGTTAAACAAACTTACTGAAACTCGAAATGTTAGTTTCGACCGAGATTCGCAAGAATCGAACTCAAGTGCGGAAAAGTCGCTAAAAAGCACGGAACTCAACAAAACGATACCGAAACGAACTCGGATGACAAAAAGTGCAGAATTAATCATTCTCGAAATGACGAAACGGTCATGAGCGAGTCGTCAAAACGGACTCTACTAAAAAGAAATTTACCGGAATCGAAGATTGCGGATATTACATTCTACCCTCCTTAAAAGAAGTTTCATTCCAAACTTAAAACAAGTAGGGAGAAGCAATATCCCGCCAGGAAAACTCAACGAGATACGCAAGGAAACGCGTAACTTACGCCCATCGGCGAAACGTTACAAGCAACGCAAAGGGATATACGGCGTGAAAACACGCTCCACGACGACCAACACAACGTCGCCGTTAGTGATATAATAAAACCAACAAGTGACAAGCGTCATCAAATGGATAATACAATCAAGTCAATTATCCGAACAATCACAAAACACAACGGACGAAAATCAATACGGTTGACCAACCCAACGGTACATCAATCAAAATGCGAGCCAATCGCTGAACAAATACGGAATTCCACCGCCCAAGGGTTGGAAGATCGAAAACGAGACTAATTTTTCGAACTTGGAAAGGTCACAACGATATATAGATCAATTTGGGACAATGTCAGAACTCGCTCGAATGACAAAGGTGAGAAACGACACCAGGTCAGAAGCATCAACGAACACAGTCGAGTCGATACGGTTGGACGAAACAGAAGAGAAAGAAAGAAAAATGTGGGTATTACATCATATCACCTTTAAAAGAGGTTTCGTCCCGAAACCTAAACAACGAGAACGAAGTGCTGGAATAGCAACCTTCACGACCATACCCTCTTGGTCCACATCCGATCTTCATGGCCATTAGCATTGTGGTCACGACTGTGTCCATACTAAGCGGATTCCCACTCAATACGATTGCACAACTTCGCAAAATATTATACTAAAGTACCAACTCAGCACGACATATCACACAAGGTAACGAATAGCAACTCGAAAAGAAAATCCACGAGGTACCCTTTTAAAGGAAATCTTTTGAAAATCCTTGGATTTGTATGCTTTTGGTACCTCGGGTTGTTTCATCAAAACTTGTAAACAACATACTTTAACCGTCTCATTTGAAATCATTTGAAGTCATCATGCCTCTACGTATCATCATCACCGTTAACAACTAACAAGTTAACCATGCATGATCATCAAATCATTCTTACATACTCTAACATTTCCAAATCTGAGTTTGAACTTTATGTCGAGTGAGATTTTTCATCTCTCACTATATATTTTTGAAAATAAAAATCACATTGGTTTTTGAAATAAAATATTTTTATGGTGTGAAAGATTTTTGAAAATCATTCACTCGAATTATTTGAAAATGCAATAATACGTTAAAATCATTTTCGAAAATTCTCCCAACACTTCACAAACATCAACGACGGTAATATTTTACAAAATGTTCAAGGTACTTTAAAACAACTCTTTCAAATACCGTCGAGGTTTTATCTGAGAATCCTAGGCCGGCTCGCAAATTTCAAACAATTTCCAAAGTTCATACGAAGCCGCCGGCTAATCGCACTTGCACAAACTTATGAAGGTTTTAGAAAAGCGTGTTCGAACACACTCGCAGCAGACATAATTTATCAATTTGCCGAACACAATCAATTATCACTTAGCGCAACGAAAAAAAATCATAACGCACATTCATACAAAACAGTTGTCATTACTTGACAACACACATAGAATACAGTCCCGGGTGATTGACTGCTAAGGTTAGGCCTAACGGCTAAAAGAAATGTAGTTCCCTAGCCTCTGCCCAGACTGACTAACGCGCGCTACAACACATATTTAGCGTGCGCTACCCATGCTGCATTAGCGCGCGCTAGCCTTACACTTAGCGTGCGCTAACGGTTCTATTTTAGCAACATGATTGCGAACATATATACGACATTACTGGAATCGAAGGTCACAAATAAACAACAACAATATTCGAATCTCAAAGCCATCGATTCACATAATTACAACACATCATGAACAACCATCAAAAGGCAATTGTCATTCAAAACCGAAAAGTTAAAAGCAAGGGTCACGTCTTGAGTATATTTTGTAGAACTCATTTGAGTTCAAAACTCGTGTTTTGAAAACTTATAGTACACAATGGAAAAGAATTATCAATAATTCGAGTTTTCAGAACTTTCAGTCTTGAGGTCAACATACGAAAATCAACTTTTTCCTCCCTTGGAGGACATTTTAAAAATTTTACGTGACTCCCCGAAAGGATTCGAAAACTTAAAATTCCAAGGTTTATACTCTTGCAAGAAAAACGATTTATACAAAGATACATTCAGCAATATCATTCTACATTTTAGCGCAAGACGGGAATCAACAAATATATGTCACTTACTCACGATGCACCTTCAAATACTAACTACATAACACAGAATCACACAGGCTCGTATAGCTCGTGGTACAACTTGTAGTAGGGAGACTTACATCCACAGATCGCACGAAGATGATGGTTGTACCCTGATACTAATCACGGCCGACATTCCAAATGACGCGTCGCGACACGACATCAGTCAGACTAAATCTGACAAGACAAGACCCAACAATACACGACTGGACCCGACAGCCTAGGTTTCCGCAACCTAAGCTCTGATACCATAAATGTAACACCCCCTGATCAAACCTGGAATATTACACGCCGCAGACCCTCTCCGTGAGGATCCACCAGGCTAGACATCAACACAACACATTACATTACATACTGACGAATCAAAATAACGAATCAATAGACCGATTTGGTCTTCCGTCACTGACTTACAAATCAAAATACATAAACTCATCCAGACTCATACACATGCAAGGGTAAAATACTTGCAACGACGAACAATAAGACAGCGGAAAAGACAATACAATGGACTCACTAATCAAGTCAAAACTGGCCTTCGTGTGATTAGTATCATTCGTCTTTCATCATCCCTCGCACCGATCCTGTGTCTTGCTCCCGAAAACCTGCATGTACCTGGACACAATACAGATATCCACCCCCCGATTACTCGGGGGTTAGCCATACACAACACATTCCGAGAATACAACGAAAGACTTCCCGAGATATATTTAGTTAAAAATAGTTCAAGTCTTGAAAGTACAAGCGAAGCAAGTAAGCACTTTGAAAACAATTCCAAATCTCGGGAGTTTTGAAAACATTAGAAATTGAAAAGTTCTTAATTCCTCGAAAGTCATTTAGGGTCACAGCCCCAAAGTTCATTTTCCAAAATGCAAGTCCGTTAACAAGACACGGGGTCCACGACCCAATCATTCCGGTCACAAAACACAGGGCCTACGACCCGATCATCCACTGCAATTCACTTACAAGGACACATTACACATAACACATCATTCTTATGCCATTCTAGCCAAGCACCAAGACTCGATATATAATGTCTCTCGACCCCGAGCACAAAGCATTGTGATACTCCGGACAATATCACAATTAACGAAAACATCAACGTCATCCTCAAGATGAAAACCACAACTGGTAACCCGCGGTCGTACCCCTTAGTATCGACCCCCAGACATCCCGTCGGACACTCCGGGCGGGAAACCACTTCCGCGGCCGTACCCCTTAGTATCGACCCCCAGACATCCCTTCGGACACTCCGGGTGGAAGTTCATCCACACACGCACACAAGTCCACTTCCGTGGCCGTACCCCTTAGTATCGACCCCTAGACATCTCGTCAGACACTCCGGGTGGAAGGAACAACACACACACACACGTTCCAAAATCACAGTTGCAAACCACAAGCCTCGAAGGTCAATCACAGTATATATAGTCGAGGTACCTTACTAGAATGGCCAGTTCATCCAACATATACTCACGGCCAAGAAATGATACAATTCATGCTAGAATTTCAACGATGCAGCTAGTACAAATAACATAGCAACGAGGGAAAATACCTATCCAACCACGCCGAACGACACAATGAGATAGGATCATCAATAGGCATACGTTCCATACATATCTCAAGGAAAGGTTAAGCTATAAATCCTCAACGTTATAATCACACAAAACGATACCCCACACATACTTGGACAAGCATATTTAACAACGAAATCATACGAGTCATCTTTAAAGGAAGTATTGAAAAGTATATCAATTCCTTTGAAGGTTAATTATAGGTATTAATAAATCACGTATCGTAAATTACCAACTAATATATCCACAAAACACGTAATGTATGGGCAAGATACTTGCCTCGAATAAAAACAACGCGGAGAATCGATCGAAGTAGGTTGGCACGAACCGACTACGAACCCGCCGACTCCACCGCACGCCAACACGCGATAATAAACTACGAAGGACAAGAACAACAATGAAATGAATTCCATAACACGACTCAAAGCCGTTGAATTCAAAGAACGAATGACGAAAGTTCAAGTGTTTTCCCCAAAACGGCCAAGAACACGATTCGTCCCGACAGAACACGAAAATGGAATTCTAAGTCGAAATATAGATATACAATCCATGGAATATGTTTAGCAACATCATTTAACCACAATTTACCCAATAAAAATGGGTGGAAAACGAGATCGAGAACGAATTCCCCAAAAAGTCGATTCGGAGGAAATCAAGAATATACTTCGATTCGACGAAGAACAATGGATTAAATGATGTTAAACACAAGAATACTACCAAGATTAATCATACCCATCATGGATTAATCAACAACACGGAACGAATCGGATAAAAATGCAAAAAACCCCAAATTCACGAAATTAGGGTTCTAAGGGAGATTACCTTGATTCGCTGGATCAAATGATGATAACGGATGATTGGTTGATGTTATAACCTCAAGAACTTCATGGATTTGTTGTTAAACAACATGGCTCCACGATCTCTAAGTCTCCAGCCGCGGAAGAGAAATGTAGGAAATGAAAAACGAGATGAAATGTGACTGCTCTGTCACATTTATACTGGGCCGGACTAGCGCGCGCTAGGCTGCCGAGCTAGCGTGCGCTATCGGCCCAGCCGCACCCAAAGGCCCACACTACCCTACCGACTCGGCCAGAAGCGCAGCCTTTTCCGGCCCTAGCGCGCGCTACCTTCCTGGTCAGAAGGCGCAATGCCCGACAGAGCGTGCGCCACCCGCCGAGCATGACCGATTCCGTAACCCCGACTCCACCGTCTGCACTCCGATAAGGCGTTAGGCGGCCGAGCAAGATGCGCTACACCTTCCGGTTAGCACGCGCAGCCTTCCGGCCGTAGCGTACGCTACGCCGGTTCCTGCCGCACCCTTCCGGCCGGTGCCCACAATTGTCCGGCCAGTCCCGTAACCGTCCGGCCAATGCTCGAACACCAGGGCTCGACGACTCGATTTCCGAAAACGCACGGAACGAACACGACGAAAAGTTCGCGGAAGACATCACAACCCGAAATGAAAACATAATGCAATAATTAATTATACGCGACCAAGAAATGGGTCGAGACAACAATTACAGATACGGATACCCGTAACTTTTAAGAAATTACAAAATGACCCAAAATGCCCGGAAATCACGATACGTGAGCGAATAACCAAACCGAAGTTCACAACACGTATAACAAAGTTAAACGAACTTACAGGAAACTCAAATGTTAGCCAACCGAGATTCGCAAGAATCGAACTCAAGTGCGGAAAAGTCACTAAAAAGCACGGAACTCAACAAAACGATACCGAAACGAACTCGGATGACAAAAAGTGCAGAATTAATCATTCTCGAAATGACGAAACGGTCATGAGCGAGTCGTCAAAATGGACTCCCGCCGAAAAAAAAATTTACCGGAAATCGAAGATTGCAGATATTACATTCTACCCTCCTTAAAAGAAGTTTCGTCCCGAAACTTAAAACAAGTAGGGAGAAGCAATATCCCGCCAGGAAAACTCAATGAGATACGCAAGGAAACGCGTAACTTACGCCCATCGGCGAAACGTTACAAGCAACGCAAAGGGATATACGGCGTGAAAACACGCTCCACGACGACCAACATAACGTCGCCGTTAGGGATATAATAAAACCAACAAGTGACAAGCGTCATCAAATGGATAATACAATCAAGTCAATTATCCGAACAGTCACAAAACACAACGGACGAAAATCAATACGATTGAGCAACCCAACGGTACATCAATCAAAACGCGAGTCAATCGCTGAACAAATACAGAATTCCACCGCCCAAGGGTTGGAAGATCGAAAACGAGACTAATTTTCCGAACTTGGAAAGGTCACAATGATATATAGATCAATTTGGGACAATATCAGAACTCGATCGAATGACAAAGGTGAGAAACGACACCAGGTCAGAAGCATCAACGAACACAATCGAGTCGATACGGTTGGACGAAACAGAAGAGAAAGAAAGAAAAATGTGGGTATTACAAAAAGAGGTGTGGAAAGAAAGAAGGAGCTCTCCGTGATGATCTCTAATCAGACCTCCCCCACCCGCAATCTGAGTATCTCTATCGAACGAACCATCCGTGTTCAGCTTGATCCAAGGGGTCTCGGGACGAAGCCAAACCATCGGGACGAGGCGACGAGTCTGAGCGGGGGAAGATGGGGCTCGCTGAAAACGATCAGGTGGCGAGCACCCTGCCCAGAACTCAGAGGAAATCATCCCCGCAGTAGCCAATAAAGCAACATGGCGCTCCACCTGCACAATAACATGAGAAGAAAGAAAAGTAGTCGCCCTATGCTTTGCACTATTCCTTTCTGTCCAGATGAACCAAAGGATCAGACAAGGAATAATGAAAGTCGCGTGCCTAAAGTGTGTGCCGTGTGCGAAAAAACTCAAGAGCTCAAAAATATTCTGAGTATGGGGTAGGGATAAATGTGTCCATGCACCAAAATACTCCCACACGTCACGAGCCACATCACTCTCCAAGAAAAGGTGGGCAATGGTCTCGGTATGGTAGGTCTGGGTAAGGGTATGCGAGCAGCACAAACATCTAGAAGCCAATGAAACGCCCCTCCTCTGTAGAATGTCATCAGTTGGGATCCGTCGCATGAGAAGTAGCCAAATAAACACCGAAATGGTCGGTGTGAGTAAGGCTGTCCAGATGGCCCCGTAAATAATATTAGCCTGACCCCTCACCCTGATGTGAGACCAAGCCGACGACAATGAGAACGCACCCGAAGAGGTAAGAGTCCAGCACATACTATCCGAATCCTCCTCGGCAATGGGAATTGCGGAGATCTCCTGGATGAACTGAGGGGTAAATCCTATCTCCTCTCCAAAAATAGACTTCAACCTACCCATGTCCCACGTCCCATCAACCCATAACTCATTAATCCTAAGAAGGGGTCTACCAGTAACCTGACAATAAGAAGAAATCGGCCTATCCCTAGTCCAAGTATCGTCCCAAAAGCTGACCTCCCCACAGACACGACCAAGAGTCCAGTGTATGAACTCCTGAGCCTCAATACCCACACGGAGGAGATGGCGCCAAGGGTGGCTGGCATGAGCTTTAAGAGCAGTACGCATAGACGTATAAAGGCCAGCAAAGCAGTTTCTGTGGAGCATAAACTGCGCCCACAGAGACGTGCCCGCGCGAAGGCGCCACCAGAGCTTATAACTAAAAGCTCTCGCCATATCCGAAAGGCTCCGAATCCCGAGGCCTCCCTCAGAGACCGGACGACAAATCTGCCGCCAACGGACCCAGTGCGTCTTCCTCTTCGGACCAACAACACCCCAGAAGTATCTCGGAATGATCTGCTCGAGCTCCTGGATAATGTACTATGGAGGGTCCAAAACCTGAAGCAAGTGAAGAGGAATCGTGCAGAGAGTGCTCTTAATAAGAGCCAAGCGTCCCCCAAAATCAAGGTGGCGATGGGACCAACCAGAGATCCTATCCAACATCCGTTGCTTCACCCCAGCAAGATGGGGAGATCGCCCTGGCGAAAACCAGTAAGATCATGAACTCTCTGATGCCAACGAGGCGCATGCTTGGGAGCGAGAGTAAAAGTGCTCTTCTGGATACTAACCATCTGGCCAGAAGCCGTAGTGTAGTGATCCAAGAGACGCATGAGGACAACAAGACCATCATCCACAGCCCGTGTGAATATAATGATGTCATCGGCATAGGATAAATGCGAGACGGGGAGAGGCCGTCTGGACGTCTTATACCTTATCAAAGGATGGTCCCGAATGAATTGATCCAAGCAGCCTGAAAGATAACCAGCGGCAACCACGAAGAGTGACGGAGAAATAGGGTCGCCCTGACGCAAACCCCAACTAGAGGCAAAATAGCAGGCCGGACTGCCGTTCACCAAGATGGAGAACGTGCAACTCTCGACGCAATGACACGTGTATATAATCCATCTAGGCGGGAATCCCATACTCAGCAGGACCTCACGTAAAAACTGCCAGTGAACCCTATCATACGTCTTAGCCATATCAAGCTTCAGGGCAAGGTTCGGGACACTATGAATGTCCGCGACGTGGGGGTCGTGAATAAGTTTTTGGGCCAAAAGGATATTATCAGTAATAACCCGCCCGTGAACAAATCCACTCTGGTTCGGAGAGATAATAAGAGGGAGGAGAGGAGCAAGCCGAGCGTTTAGGATTTTCGAGATAATCTTATTGGTCACATTACACAGACTAATAGGCAGGTAATCTGACCAACCGCTCGGAATAGGCTTCTTTGGGATCAAGACGATCGTAGTCGCCATGAAAGATGGAGGCATGGGATGTCCATCAAAGAACTCGAGCACAGCCCCCTCCACGTCGGAAGAAACAATCTCCCAACAATGCTGAAAAAATAAAGACGAGAACCTCTGTGCCTGGTTACCGTGAGGATCGATATCAAATACCGCAACACGAATCTCCTGGGGAGAGGGTGGGACACACAAACTACCAGAATCAAAAGAAGAGGGGATAGAGGGAAAACAAGTGTCATCCGGGGGGACGAGAACATCACCATCGGATGTAAGCAGAGTCCTAAAGAAATTCACATCGGATGATCGGATGTCCGACTCTACAGCGATCGTCGTACCACCATCCTCAATGCTGTGAATATGCAACTGACAGCGCTTCTGCTTCGCAAAATTCTGAAAAAACCGGGTGTTGCGCTCGCCTTCAGTAACCCAACGAACTGGGGCCTTCTGTTTCCAGAAATCTTCCTCCATAGAGAGACGAAGATGGTACTCAACATGAAAACGGTGCATAGCGGTTCTATTCTCCGGAGTAGGGTCCGAATCATATTGTCGCTCGGCCTCGTCGGCAGCCCTTATGGCCTCATCCAACTTCGTATGAAGATTACTAAAAACGGACCAGTTCCACTGCTTCAGTCTGCGCTTAACCTTGAGGAGTTTGGCCTGTAGGTTACACATGCCAGATAATCAGTCGGGGTAAGCCAGACCTCCCCAACAGTGTCCAGGAATGTGTGATGACAGATCCACATACTCTGGAAACGGAATGACGACTTGGGATGAGTCACGGAGAAGCGACACTGGATAAGAAGGGGCGCATGGTCAGACCGAAGTCGAGGCAGGTGAGTGGCCGTAGAAACTGCAAACACGTTCGACCATGCTTCATTAAATAAGGCACGATCTAGCCTTTCCCTCAAATCATTGTGCTTCCAAGTGAAAATATCGCCCTCGCACCCTTTCCACCAGTGCGGACCGAACCGATTACTTTCGTAAGTTTTTCCACATTCATATTTGCAAGCTGTGAAGTAAAGCAGGTACCGAAAAACAGAAAACACACAAGTAGATTTTAAAGGCTTCCGCAATACACACGCCGCCACTTCAACCTCCAACCGCACCACCATCCGGCCATCTTCTCCGGCCAACCCACCCACCATCCGACTCGCCTCATCACCCGAACTCTCGTCTGCAACTTCCATCCTGAACCGACGCCGGCAGCAGTCTTTGCGGGACCGACGGTTTTCACACACTTAAGGTGAAAATCGCCGATTTCAACCGAACACACAACTGGCATCGCCAATTCATTCCGCATCCAGTCATCACGGTTTTATGACTACCGCGGCCCCTCCCGATGACTAAGTCTCTGCAACCATGCTGAAGAAAAAAAGGGCATCGCGTTCGCCCGAAAATAAAAAGTCGCAACAAAGAAATCGCTCGATGTCACCAGCATTAATCTGGTTCCATCTTTCACTACACCAGATCAGGAATTTAGCAACACTTCATTTTTTGCCATAGTAACGTTTATAAACGTTACTAACCATAAACGTTACTATAAAAACTAAAAACGTTCCTATAATTTCTATTAACATTTTAATAATTCGGACTCCCCATTATACACCCGTATCCCCTCTTTTTCTCACTCTCTCTCTTTTTTTTTTGACAACACCCGTACCCCCCATCTCTCAAAAAACCAAATCCAAACCCACATAACTTGACGATTCATGGAATTTTCAGGTGAAATTCTGTGAATCAACACTTCAACTAGTGAAAGAATCCATCATATTCAAAACCCTAAAACCAAATTCGCAAACATCAAAAGAATCCGACTGTGCCGAGTGGAAGGGCTGCGCTCAATTTTATCTCTGAAATTTGAAGAATCAAGGTCAGTGTCGGAGGTATAAACCCTATCTAGTGATGATGATAAATATATGGTGTTAATTCTTGATTTTGTCCACAAGTTATCTTAACCTAGAAATCGATTTTGTTCATGAATTTTATTTTCATATGAGATTTTGTATCACAAATTTAATTTCTGTTCATAGGTTATTTTTATTAATTGGGTTGTAGCCAATTTTGCTGCAAATTTGGACCTTTACGAAACCAAAGTATATATGTAATAATAAACCAGGACAAACTCGTGAGATTGCTGTTTTTCTATGTACTATTGCACTGGGAACTTGCTTGTTCTTGAGTTAGTGGCTGGCTAGCTAGAGTTATATAAGTATATATATAGCTATGGATGTAAATGCATGAATATTGGTAGGTGTTGTGGTAAGGTTCTAACCTTTTTTCTGTTGTGTGGTTTGTTTGTCTGGTTGTAGAATGTCCGAACTATGTGACAAAGGCTGGATGGTTATCAAGATAGGTCTAGTCCGGGTATAGAACAGAGTAGATAATTTTATTAAGTTTGCATACAAGAATGCACTTAGGGACACGCCTTTCAGATCTGTCCTTGTCGTCGTTGTCGTAATAGGAAATCATTGAGTTTTGCCCTGGTAAGACATGATTTACTAGTAAATGGAATACTTAGTACTTATGTTATTTGGTCACTACATGGAGAGACGTCGACACATATACAGAGATCAGCATATGTAACTCAGGAAAATATAGAACATACAGTTGTAGAAGAAGAAACCTTAGAGAAGGAAATCGTAGAAGAGATCCATGGAGATGATGGTTGTAGGTTAAATGAGTTTGTAGACAAAGCATTTGGGGTATATGAAGGGTTAAATGAGGATGTCAATGTAGATGATTCAGAGAATCCCTTTATTCAGGAGCCTAACCTAGGAAAGAAACACGAGAAGTACAAAAAATTAGCAAGAGAAAATTTATCCTACATGTGAGAATGACGCGACAACCCTTTCTCACATTGTAGAATTGCATCATGTAAAGAAAAGGTTCTACTGGTCAGAAATAGTGTTACATACCTTTGGGATTACTAAGAAAATGGTTCCCGGAGGGTAACAAATTCCCTACAAAATACCCGGTAATGAAGGAGATGTTGAAGGATATGGGAATGAAGGCGGAGAACATTCATGCATGCGTTAACCACTGTGTGTTGTTCTACAAAGATCTTAAGGATGAGGTAGAATGTCCGAGTTGTGGAGCATCCAGGTACAATTTCGCTTCTTTAAACATCTTAATCTTTTTGAATATCTACTTCTTATTTATTTTCTCTGTTCTTTATGGTATTTACTTTGATTCAAGACTTGAGTAAACTCCCAATCTTGTTTCCTTCATATCTAGGTTCAAATTCAAAGAAGGGAAAGATGGAGTTCAAGTACCAACAAAAGAGCCTGCATTAGTTCTCCGACATTTCCCACTTCCTGAGAGACTTCAAAAATTTTACACTGTGCCGTGGATTGCTGAAGACTTTACATGGCATGATCGAGCAGAAGTTTCTGTTGAGTATATGCGGCACCCAATAGACTCTCCACAATGGCAGAACATGAAACTAAAATGGCCTGAGTTTGCAAAGGAGTCGAGGAATGTGTGACTTGGCATTTCTACTGATGGTTTCAATCCTCGCGGCGTCCAGAGCGCAAGTTATAGTTGTTGGCCAGTCATCTTGGTCCCATACAATCTACCGCCATCACTATGTATGAAGCCAGAGTTTCAGATCATGTCGCTTCTAATACCAGGACCTAAGCAACCAGGTCAAGACATCTGTGTTTTTCTTCAACCATTGATAGATGACTTGAATAAACTGTGGAAAGGAGTTGACGCGGTAGATATGCATAAGAAAGAGTCATTTAAGTTGAGGGCAATCCTAATGTGGGGTATACATGATTTACCTACATATGGTAATGTTTCGGGTTGTTCAGTTCACGGTTACAAAGCATGTCCTGGATGTGGTGATGAGACTGAAAGTAATTGGTTACATCATTCAAGAAGGATCGTGTACAGAAATTTCCAAAGATTTTTGAAGTCGACTCATCCTTTCAGGAAAGATAAACACTTAGGTCTGAAAACAGTAGAGACTAATTTGGCACCAGCTAGATTAAGTGGAAAGAAAGTTCTGATAAAGACCAGCGGTCTCCATTATCTTCCTGGTAAGCTTACCAGAGATGGGAAGAAGAGAAAGCGTGATTTTTATGAAGTTTATGAGGATGAACCTGATTCAACAACTAAAGCTTTTTATAAAAGGTCGAAATTGTTTGATATTTCAACGTGGGCTTATAATCCTTATCGTCACTGTCTCGATGTAATGCAATGTGAGAAGAATTTTATTGAACATCTACTAGATGCTATTCTGAACATAAAGAAGAAATCAAAAGATAGTGTCAATGCACAGGAAGATATGAGGGCTCTGGATATTCAAAAAGATCAGTGGATCATTACAGATCCTGATACAAAGAAAAAGGTACATCCTCGTGCTCCTTATATTTTGACCCCGGAAGAGAGAAAAAGCTTTCTTCAGATATTAAAAAGCATCAAGTTTCCTACTGGCTTTTGTTCAAATCTTGGAAACAATGTTACGATTGAACCTCCTGGTCTGCATTGTTTGAAGTCGCATGACTATCATGTCCTTATGGAGGATTTGTTGCCGGTGCTAATTCAACATGCTTTCCCACGCTACCCAGACCTTCGCAGGGCTTTTCAATAGATTAGTTTATTTTTTAGAATCTTGTGCTCGAAGGTTCTAATTAAAACTGAAGTACAACAGGCCAAATTCATGGTCAATGAGGCCATGTGTGTCCTTGAAGCGTATTTTCCACCTTCTTTCTTCGTTATCAGCATCCATTTGGTGGTGCATCTTGCTGATGAAGCTTTAACTTGCGGACCAGTTAGATACCGATGGATGTACCCTTTTGAAAGGTAATACTTCATACTTCGTTAGAAATATGTAGTTTCATCCATTCTTGTTTTTCTACTGTAAATAATGTTATCTTGAACAATGCATTGGGTTTTAAAATTGTTCGCTTTATTTCCTGAAAATACTAGTACAGATCTTGTTAATGGTAATATGATTCAATGATTTTTCCTTGATTTGTAATGTGTTATAGTTAATTTGATGATCTGTAGTTACTTCACTCATTTATTTCACTTATTTGTTATGTAGGGCGATGAAGAGTTTTAAGAACATTCCGAGCAACAACCGTTTCGTGGAAGGTAATATCAAAGAATCCCAACTTGTAGTCAAGGAGTGGTCTATGCAATGGAACACGTGGCAAACTCAAAGGATGGGAATCATAAAGCTACACGAGAAGCGTTCTAGATGCCGATTCCGAGTACTGACGAAGGCCCTCCGGGGTATGGAGATAAGTTCGTGACTGGATCACAGTACAGCTTGATACAAATAACCAGATTGGTACTCTTTGCCGTGAAGTTGAGGGTCTCGCAGCTACTATGCGTGAGTTTTTGTTATATGTTCGAATTAATCGTAGTAATTTGTTCTTCTATTTCGCCTAATATATGTAACTGGTTTGCAGTGAATACTGCGATGAACTATCTCCGAGCACCGTTACTGAAGTAGAGCGGCAAACGGAATTCATAACCTGGTTGTACAAAAAGGTACTATGATCATATATAGCGAATAAAGTTATAGCAAAAGTTACTCAATTTACTTTTTTGTTATTTGCATTGACACTTACGAGAACTTTAATGCTTCCAGTTGGAGAAAGAGCACAAAATGGACTCCAAATTATGGCGTTACGTAAAAGGGCCGGTTAGAGCCAAAGAATTTAACAAGTACAGGGTCAATGGTTTTACCTTTGTACCCAAGTCCCATGAGCTAAACCGCGTTACACAAGACAGCGGTGTTTGCATGGAAGCAACTACAACATATAGGGCAAGTCGTAAAGATAAGAATCCCGTTGATGATGTGACAAAGTGGTATGGCGTGGTGAAACAGATCTTGGAGCTTGACTACACTGACTTTAAAGAGGTGGTGTTTTATTGCGACTGGGTGAAGGTAGAGAGCAGAAGTCGTGGGTGTAAATTCAGTTCTGATGGCAACCTTGTATTGGTTAACTTGAACAATTTCAGGCGATCAAATAATTACCTTGATGAACCTGCCATACTTGACTTTGATGTCCATCAAGTGTTCTATTCGACAGATTTGAAGGATCCTGAGTGGTCTATTGCAATGCACTCAAAGAAGCGTCTCACTGTACAAGATGATGACATATTGATGCCTAAATTCGAAGAATTTCAGTCGATATTTGATGATGAACCACATTTCAAAGACCTGCTAAAACTGCGCAAGCGTTAAGAATGTTTGCTTCTGTTGTAATTGTGTTTGAACCTTAGTTTAGCCTTTTTGCAATGGGATTAAATTGGTACCAGTTGTGCTTCTACTTTGGACCTTAATTAGTTTGTTACTAGTGTTGTAAAATGTGATTTTTGGCTCATGATGCGTTGTTGCTTTGCTTAGTGGTCCTTACGTACTATTAGTCATGTGTGATTGCCTACTATTTTTAACTATTAAGCATTTTTATCTGGTACTAATACTTGATTTCATCTAGTGCAGGACAATGGCACAGCAGCAAAGCACAAGTTATGTTCGAAAGAGTACAACTTCGCAGCAAGATGGGGCTACCTCTTCTTCAGCAGCTCCAAAGACTTTAGTTAAACTAAACATTGCTGGTTTGCCCACAGGACCCAATGCTTCCAAATTTATGACTCAAAGTGGGAGCTCATAAGAAGGCATATCCTCGTAACCATGCAAACCGGAGAATCGTGCCGCAAAAGTATAAAGATGATGTTTCGACCGCTTTGATGGTATTTTTCTTAATTCTCGCATTAGTTTCATTTGTATGCTTTTACTACTAGTGATGGTATATTGTACTTATGTTTATTAACATAAACGTCTAACTTGGTTATATAGGGGAATATGAATTCGAGGTCGAACATGTTCGCTCTACTATAGAAATCAAATTTCCAAAATGCTTCAGAGATATAAGTCCGACTTAAGGAATTACTACATTAAAAATAAACCTCGGAAAAAGTGACGAACAAGAGATCTCGCATCGAAATGGAGGGGTCTCAAGAACAATTGGAGGGGTCTGAAGAGCTGGATGAGGAGAACGGAGAAGACGAAGAAACTGAACCTGAACCTGATCTCACTCCAGAAGAATGGGATGCTGCCAGATTGAAAGTTCCAGATGGGATGAATAAAATTATTTGGGAAGAGTTTATTGACAATGAGCGTAAAGCTGAGACGATTGCTAAGTGTAAAAAGAATGCACAAAGTCGCTCTAAATCAACTATCCGTCATACACTTGGGCGACAATCGTACAGTACCAAGGCATATAAACTAGTAAGTAATTTTGGTAATCTAAAACTTAAAATTTTCTAGCATACTCTGTTTTTAATATGATAAACCATTCTTGTAGGACAATTCAGAGGTCTAAGTTGTACCCGACAATACTACAGACATGTGGCTATTGGGACACCAATGTAAGGATGGGACTGTTCATCCCAGTGCGGTCGAGGCATATGTAAGGGCACTCTCTTTCTTACTATCTTAGTAACGTGCATAACGATGCACTTATTTGAACTTATTCTAGTTCATGGTTGTTACGTCGGTAAGTTGAGTCGAGTCGACCGGGTTGTCCGACAAGTCGAGTCGTGACTAGTCGAGACTAGTCGACACTAGTCGACAATATATAAAATTATTATAATATATATGTGTGTTCTAAGTTCTAACATAATTAAGGTCCGCCTCATTCGTTTAGGATCCTTAAACGGATCATAATTAGGGTCCGCCTCATTCATTGCCATCTACAATATAAGAATTATCATTATTAATCATCTGCCGCATAATTGAGACAGTGGTGTTGGACTGGAGTCACTATCCAGTGAGTCTGTGACTCTACTGTGAGTCTGTGACTCTATTGTGACTACTGAAAAAAATTAACTAACTACATAATTATAAATAAATATATATTAGATACAAATAAATATATATTATATACATTAAAATATATTAACTACTATATGAGTGTATTTAGTGTATATATAAATTATATTGTATAAAATATAAACTATTAACTATATATATACTGTGTGTATGCATATATAAGAAACGAAAGAAGAGAAGAAGAACTGAAGAAGAATAAGTAAGAAGAGAAGAACTGAAGACAGTGTGTGTGTGACTGTGTATATTGTATGTATATATATACGTAGTCGTCTGTATGTATATATTGTATATATATACTAATGACGAAGAAACGAGAGCTTACCTCAAAGCCTGGCCCTGGAGTTTATCGTAGCTCGTCGTTCTCTGGCTGCTCGTCGTTGCTCGTCGTTGCTCGTGTTAGGAAATTAAGGTTTGAATTTGGTCGCGATTTGTGTAATTAGGTGTTGGGTCAACGAGTCAAACGCGTATGGATTGCTTTTTTTAAAAAAAAAAAAATGGGTCGGGTCAATCAGTCGCAACCCGGTCGAGCGAGTCGGACCGACTAGTCGACTCAGTCGATCCAGTCGCTCCCAGTCGCCCGACTAACCTACAAACAGCAAGTCGCCAAGTCCAGTCGACTAGTAGACCGACGTAACAACCATGGTCTAGTTTGGTTTGTTTGCTAGAACCAATTCCGAAATTTGAAAGTGCAGGATAAAGTAGCACAAGCTAAACAGAAGTGCATTGAAAATGGAGAAAGTTTTAGTGGTCTAGTTTCACCAGACCGAAGAAGTGTTGGACGCACTGAAAGATGGGATTCGTGGGTACTCATCCAAAGGTGTCAAAGAAGCAGCAGAGATGGCAAGAATCACAAAATCGGCTCTTAAAAAAAGATACCATCGTGAGGAAAGATCGAACACAATTGAAGGGGTCGTTGGTATGTTGGTTAGTACAAGTGCAGCTTCAAGGTCAAGTGGGGTTGGTGAATAATAAATTCGATGTAAGTTTTGATAATCATGTGTGTCTGCCTTTGTCCACTTTAGATGCAAGCTTTAATATATAATGGTCGTTTTTGTTCTTGTTCATAGATGTTAATAGATTGGTTGAAGAAACGGGGAGGAGGTGATACCCCCGTCGACACTCCTAGCCCAGAGAAAGGGTCTACTTCTTTTACTGGTGTTCAAAAGGGTCGTGTGCAGGTGAAAGATAAATGTGCCAAAGGCAAGTATTAGTAGAGTGGAGTCAACGAATAGGGTCCAGTCTGAGCAAGTTGAGCTACTCAACAATATGGGTAAGGTTGTAGCATTTGGTGTTATTGATGGTGGTGGTGTAGTTCATGGTAGAAAGGTAAAGAATAATGAGAAGAAGGTCTACATCGAGGAAGTGTTTGACCAAAAAGCGTTAATCTGGGATGGCTCTCAAGGAGATGATTGGGTCTCCTTAAGTCAGACACCAGTGCCTACTTGGTTGGTGTGGAGTGAGGAGAGACTTCGACCTTCCGAGGAATAAAAAATATCAAGCAACAGACTTTTTGGTGTTGTGATTTTAATGATTAGTGTTCTTTTTTTGTTGCTAAAACATGACAGATGCTAGTGTTCTTTTTTTTTTGCGTGTTTTGAACACTTGGAAAATCCTACAGTATTTTGATGATTCTAATTCACTATAGGTTCATTGGACAAACATGCATTTGTCTAAACTATTTATAATTGCTTTTAGTAGTTGTTCTAGGTGCATGTATTTTGTCGATTTGATGAAAAACACCATTGTGCAGGTTGAGAATATATATATATATATATATATATATATATATATATATATATATATATATATATACAGGTTCAGAAATTGAAATTTTACAGGAATAGTACAGTATTTTATTTTAAACCGGATTACACATTTGCAACGTTTATATATGTTTCTATTAAGATTACATAGGGACGTTTATAAACGTTCCTATAATTAAATACAGGAACGTTTATAAACGTTGCCAAATATTAGGGACGCTGTATTAGGAACGTTTATAGGCGTTCCTATAATTAACAGCAACGTCTATATCTGTTGCTAATTGGCCATTTTGGTGTAGTGTTTGTCGCCATCATCATCAGTTTCACCATCGACGTCAGCTCCACCATCGCCGTCGCCAAAAAAGTCTTCTGCAATTCTCCGCCGCTCGGAAGCTAGCTCCGTCGCAACTCTTCATAGCAAATGTCTTCCTAACTCTAGTCATCACAGAGTGGAAACCCCGGTATCCCATCATGCTGCAGCAACCGCGCCGTCATCCTTGTCCAAAACCCTAGTTGATGAGCAGTTCATTCCACATGCAACCCTAACGGCGGACAAACAAAAAAATACCCGATGCTTGAAGAGGAACCGTCGATCTTAGGGCCTTTTCCATGTGACGGCCCAGATTTTCCGACCCTTGCAAATGGATTCAACTCAACGGCACAAATCACCTCTATTAAGGTACGGCCCAATATCCCTAATCATACTGGGCCAGCCACTATTTGGACAGAGACTTCTATTTGTCCGGTCTGGATTAGACTTCCGGGTCTGCCTTTGCATTTTTTTCATCCACGTGCATTATATACGATTGCCAAGGCTGTTGGCAATCCCATTTTAGTTGATGCCCCGACGGCCACACATTCACGACTCTCAGTCGCCCGTGTTTGCGTCGAGATTGATCTTTTGGCACCCAGAGTGCCCGAGATTGAGGTTGAGTTTGATGATCAAGTTCTTACGCAGCGCATCATTTTCGAGAGAGTTCCGCTGTATTGCTCTCTTTGTTCTCATGTGGGACACGAGCCGTCCAGTTGCTACATAGTTGGCAACAAAGAACGGCCTTCTCCGCCCCAGCGTAAGAAGCCTACTGCTGTCACTTCGACAACAAAAGGCACAGCCGGCCCCTGCTAACACCTCTAAGGCTAACACTTCGCAGGCAGCTCCTAAGGCCGCCAAAGGCAAGGAACCTACCGTTTGGCAGGTTGTTGCCAAAAAGACATCAGGTTACCTTCAAGTGGCAATAAAAATGTACTTAAACAAGATGCACATGGTACGACTTCTGGGGAGATGGCATAAGAAACTAGAAGTGAGCCCAACGTAAGACGTGACCAATATCTTAAGTGCGTAGACCCGTTAACAACTCTCATCCTAGTGAAAATTGCCCGACTCTTATTTTTTTTGTTGAAGTTAAATAAGGAAAACTTGAACTAAAAGTATCCCCTATTTTTAAAATCTATGTTTTGCTTGGTTGGCATAGTAATAAACTTAGGTCTTGAATAATGTAAATAGTCTCGGGTGTTATGAAAAAGAGCGTGACAAACAGTATCAAAAAAACAAATCCGACGTGACACTAAACATTCTCCCAAATAATGTGATAGGTAGAAAATAATGAGTAATTACATGTGTTAATTGCGTGATTTTATTATATTTATTTTAGCACATCATATTAATTTTCCGTCTATTTGATTTACGGAAGCAATTTACTTCACTAAGTTGAATTTGGATATGACTAGTTATTGGGCCACCAAGCCAGAGAAAATCGGGCCTATATACAAGTTGTAGCAGATCACACTGGGTCACCATTATGTGGGCCCGAAGGTAAAATAAAGAGATGTGAAGATGGCCCAACAAGGAGGGAAGGCAGCTAAAATTCCTATAATTGAAGAGACGTGAGCTACATGGAAGGGGATTATATATATATATATATATATATATATATATATATAAAATGTTGTATTCTATACAGTACCAATATTAGATACAATACTTTTACAGCACCATCTTTGATCAATCAGAATTTAATAAATTAATTTCCATTTATTTAATTCATTATAGCATCGAAGGTTATAATGGTATTTTACATTTACACAAATAATTTGAAATCCGGATATATCATATAATATTGGGGAGGTTTTTAGTTATTATCGATTCAAAAGTTTCCCAGTTACATATCCATTAGGATCACCATCAGTCCGATTTTTGGGGAGGTTCGTATCCATCATTTGAATTATTTACATAAATGCCATCATGTATTATTAATCATTGATCAAATGATCCAAGGGTCTAGATTGTTCTAAAATGGTACTGTAAAATACTGTATCTAATATGAGTACTGCATATAACGTATCCATATATATATATATATATATAAAAATAGATCAATTCATCATTATCTCTTAATAAAATGATACACCTCAATCCTATCATCACACCAACATCTTCACGAAAAAGGACACGGCAACCAAGGCATTCAAGGGAATACTTTCAGCCGATTCAGAATTGAAGGAGAAGAACCAATTACCTGGTTCTTTATTTTATGCTTAAAATATTTACTGATTCTTTTCTTACCAATATGTCCGACTAATTTATTTATTCTTATGAGTGAGCAGAAAAAAATAAAATTCTGATCCGGTTTTTGTCCGGTCCCAAAATTATCCGGGATAGGATCCAAATTAAAAACACTAGGTCCATCCCGTCCCGTCCTATTAGAGTAATTATGGGACGGGACACGGGACCAAAAATATGAGGCCCGTAAAACTCGTCCCTTCCCGCTAAGTTTCTAATCCTTTTTAAAATCATTTATTTTTATTTTTTGTAACCCTTTTTTAATTTATTTTTAAAAATAAACTATTTTTTATTTTCATTATCTGTATATTATAATTATACACAAACAAAAACCTAATCAACCGAACCCCAATCTCCACTCTCTACTCTCCAGAAACCTAATCAATCGAAACTTCGTCCTTCCGCCATCGACTCTCCGCTCTCCAGGTCATAGAACCCTAATCAACTGAACCCCAAAAATTAATATCATCAACTTTCGAATCGATCCACAAATTTCTTATTTTCTTTCGTCCTCTACATCCCGTCTCTCTCCAAACCAGAAATCTTACTCGTCCAAATTGAGGTTCTCTCCCGACTCTCCCCTCTCGCGGCTCTACTCACGATGGCTAGAGGAAGAAAACAACCAGTGCGGCCAAATTGATCTGTTTCTGGCCTTCAGAATTCATCAACAACAACATCAAAAATGCCGGCACTTCCAGTTATAGTGACATTCGCCCGAAGTCCAAGTCAGCCTTCTTCGAATGAAGCTGGTATGAATGTGGTGAGGTTGTTCTTGTTGCAACTGCGAGTGAAGATGAAGCTGCTCAATCGAGTAAGAAACATAATAGTCTTGTTTGGGAACATTTTAGAGAGTTTGAGAAGTTTGAGAGAGTTAAAGATGCACAGGGAAAGATTATTGAGATAGTTCGTAATTCTCGAGTGAAAGGCTGGTATGAAAGGCCCGTCCCGAGTGTAATTTTCGGAACGGGGCGTGGGATGAACTTAATCCCGTCTCATTCCCTCCCATGCCCACCCCTATTTATTCTAGTTCATAGGAATGTTTAAACCCATATTATATTAATTATGTCTTAATCCCACATCATATTCTTGACTTAATTCTCTTGATTTATTTTTGTGTTATTGAGCGGATCTTGTTTTGATATAATTTACTTTAATGAGTCTGATCAACTTAATTGAGGTTTTTATATCTCTCCCTAGATCTAGGGTTGTAATACGTAATCGTCATAATTTTAGAAGAATAAGTAGCAGCAATTGATCCATTGAGTCGAGCTTCTAAACTCAATACCTTATCTAATTCCATCATTTTGGATTTTAATGCATCTAACGAATAATATTTGAAGGGCTTGTTTTAAATCATTCGTCTAGATATGTTTGATTAAAGAGCTTATTTTAATTAAATAAATTTAAGAAACGATATGAGTCAACAGAGCTTGTTCTTTTATTCAGTTACATACTTGTTTATTTTATTTTATTTTCCTTTCTTTTCAAATCAACACCCCATCCTCCCAATTATTATTCTCATTATTATTATTAGTAGTATTAGTATTTGTATTTTTGTTTTCTTGAAATATTCAACTCCACATGACCACAACTATAACTAAAATTCATCTGCTCTCTGTGTCTTCAACCCTTATTTATTAATACTAGTAGTTAATATAGTGAGTCGATAACTTTTATAAATATTTACTTTTGACGCGTCTCGACAGCGGTGGTCTATGACCTAAATGCAGAATATGTACTATAACTTGAAAATGGTCTAAGATAGCTTCAGTATCAAAACTTTGAATATTATCCACCTTTTGCTTTAAAAATTATAAAAACATACAAACTTTAGGCATCAACCTGGGCCTGCCTCGCTTATTTTCCTCATATATCATTATTAGCAGACATCCTCGATTTAATACCCGCAGTCGGCTGACCTCCGATACAGTGGGGGTATTTTCGCCTCTCCTCAACAAAAAAAAAAATTATATACTCGTTGAGGCTTTATGTTGATATCGTTACATCTTCTCGGTAAATTTGCATAAAGCCTAATTTTTAAAATATTAGTCTTTTCTAAAAATTGGCCCCTTAAATCTATGATTTTTTTCTCGCTACAACTTCAGTGTACATCCTGTGTGCCCATGGTCGGTCCTGGACAAGCTAGACCGACCGGTCCAGGCATCCCATTAGAGTTGGACATATCGGTCCTCACAATTTGTGGGGTATAGGCCAAATTATTTTGGAGCTCCCTTATATATATATATATATATATATATATATATATATATATATATGTGAGTTATGGAGTGAAATGGTATAAGTGTAAGAAATAGGAATGATTGTAAGTCATTGATCCTTGGAGATTAATGGCCCAGATTTCGTTATGTTGTCTTGCTTTAAACTAAGTCTTAACGAATTTAATTATTGGGGGTTCCAATGTAATTTGACTAATTTCACTAATGGGAAGTTCCTACAATCATGGGAAGTTCCTGTATTCATGGGATTTCATATTTTAGGTTAATATCTATTCTTTATGGGATTTCATATCCTTCGGTGGTTCAAATATTTTATATTTTTGGTGTATTTATTTTTATTTTTTTAAAACTAACATTACTTTTTTTATTTGATTTGTATTTTTAAAAATCGGAACTGTTGTGCTAACCATTTGTTTTGTGTGTGCTGCAAATTGGAAAACAGAGTGCG
>JAWKAU010000182.1:48837-275500 GCA_033398695.1 Orobanche coerulescens | reverse complement strand
ATTGAGTACCCGGAGCGGTGCACGTCCCTACATTCCCAAATCGGCGAAAGGATCATCTCTTCGTAATCCTATTCTCCGCTATTTACACAAAGTCATCGCAAGCACTATCTTTGGGCGGAAAGAAACGGGCCGATAACTCACGAGAACTTTATGTCCTAGCTCATATACTCGATTAACAAATCCCGCAACCGAGCTATTATTATGGACCATTTCGAGGACGTTGCTACTAAACCGAGAGGGAAATTTGGATAGGGGTTTAATTACCCCTATCGCACTTCATCTTGACGTACCTCTACAAAACCGAACTCCTCCCGGAAATATGCTTCTATCAATCCAAGTCATGAAGTTGATGAATATCCTGACTACGACTCCGTGTTATTTTTCCGTAATGACGGTGATCACTTCCTACTCCCGAATACAACTCGACAACTATTTCTAGTATTCGACATAGGAAATTTACAAATGTCCACGGAAGCGCACAAATTGGCCCGGAGGCACTGGATTAATTTCCCGAGTGAAAGATATGTTGCTCGTAATGTCCGTCCTAGGCGTACGGAGTTTGAGGATGAAAACGAGAGGATGAGAGAAGAAGAGAGAGAGGAGAGAATGGAGGAGGAATTCGAGTATGAAAGAGGCCCTAAGAAGAAAGAGAATCGGGGAGGAAGAAGAAAGAAGGAGAGATCGCCCGAGTCGCCGAGACAAGCCGAATCAAGAAGTTCCGTATCTCGTGAAGAGTTCGAGGCTTTCCGAGAGGAGACCCGTGAAACACTAGCCGATGCAAGCAATTTTACAACGAATGGAAGATTGGCATGTCCAACAAGGGCATTATCCTCCGCCAAGTCATTAGATCGGTTGTAAGTATTTCTTGACCCAAGGTTTTTCGTTGTTTAAATACTATACCCCCTTTTGTGTGCATAATCTTTAATTCAAGTTTGGGGGGAGATATTGGGTCAAGAAATACCTACATTGTTTGTTTGATTTTTTTTTTTGGTGTGTTTGGATTTTGTTTTATGTTTTGGTTTGAATTGTTTACTTTGGTGTGTTTGGATTTTGTTTTATGTTTTGGTTTGAATTGTTTACTTTGGTGTGTTTCATTTTGGTGTGTTTTATTTCGAACTTGGTGTGTTTTTGATGATGATGAACTTTGATGAAACTCGAAAGAATGAACTCTTGTCTTGGATGCCTCGGGATTTATTTTGTTATTTTGATATACAAATCGAGGATAATTTGAAGAGGAAAAATTGTACAATAATCAAAAGGGTGTGAAATTGAATAAATAGCCTAATCTCTTGGAAATATGAACAAATCTAACTTGTGAGCTTTTGAGCCTTCGTGCATCATTAAATATGCAAGTTTCATTGTCGAGTGTTCCATTCATGTTTTAAGACTCTAGAACTTGCCCTGGTATCTTATTCGAAACTACAAGTGTGCTTGCAAATTAGTGAAAATGATTTAAGGCAATTTTTATTTGACAACCTTTCAAACCTTTTGGCCAACCCGAAAAATTTGTTTCCCTAGTTAGCCTGATTGAGCTTAAAGCCTATTTCTTGTTAACCACATTATGAGCTTTCCGTTTCATTATAAACTTTTGTCCCTATAATTGAGCTATTTAGAACAAATTGGCAAAAGAATGAAAAGATGTGGTAGCAATTGGGAAGATTGTTGGTTCAAAATGCAATGAATTATCAAAATAATTTGAAGGAGGATTGGTGTGATTTAATGATGATGTTGTCCACCACAATAAAAAAAAATGGTGGACACAAAAGAAACGAGATGTATGAAGCAATAAGGAGGAATAAGGTTGTGATTTTCACTTTCAAAACGCTTAGTGCCATGATATTCAAATCAAGGGGTTGAAAGAAACAAAATCCTAAGGGATTATTGAGCTTCTAATCGAGCGAAGTGATTGAGGATATAATGTTCTAATTTGCTCAAGTCAAGTCACTTTAAGCCATATGTATCCTATCCCGACCAAAAGCCTACATTACAACCATTAAAGTCCTTTTGATTCACCAAATTTGCATGCACAACTAGTGGTAGAGATGTAGACGATTGGCAAGCCTATGGGGATTCTTATTTCATTGAATGAGTTTTGAGCGTTACTTATCCCCTTATACACTTTGAGAGTGAGGGAATACACTTGACCGCGAGGTTCGTATTATTCAAGTATTAGCTATGATGTTAAGGAAGCACCCCGAGATTTGAATACTTTATAGAACTCGACTTATTTATTTCTTGAGGCGTATTGATAAATTTTCAAAATGATCCTTTGAGGTATGTTGAGGGACGAGTTCACTTAAGAGTGGTTATTTTAAAGTGCATTGCTCGACGATCAACGCTCAAGTTTGGGGATTTTGATAACACTCATTTTTACACATATATTTACATCGATTTTCCGGTTTTAAGATCCTAAAATGTGTAGAATCGTGTCGCTTATACTGTATTATGTTTATTGACTCGATCACGCTTGGGTACGCTTTTATTGATTTTATAGGTACTTTATGGACATAAATCAAGCAAGAACGAAGTCTCCAACCCCAATACATATCAAGCAATGCGGAAACGAGAGATCGGGCTTAAAAAGGAGTCAAAACGGTGTCAAAACGAGTCAACACGAGCTCGGCCGTGTCAATCGACACGGCCGTGTCATTATCCCGGCCGTGCCATATCGACACGGCCGGGTCTATCTCCCGTGCCTTTCGTGCTTATTTTGACGAGTATGACACGGGCCGTGTCATTTGACACGGTCGTGTCATTTGCTCGGCCGTGTCATTTGACACGGCCGAGTCCCCCGTCCAGCAGGTTTTTGGGCTTTTGAGCATACTATGACACGGGCCGTGTCATTTGACACGGCCGTGTCACTTTTCGTGGAAATATCTCCTTTGACATTTTTGAGAGATTTTTGTGGAAAAAGTGAATGTTTTATCTTTATAAAAGGGATATATGGGGCATGATAGGAGATATGTCAAGATCGGGAGATTAGAGAGAGAAAATAACAAAAGATCAAGTGACTTTGATTCCAAAAAGAGGAGGTTTTGAAGAAATTCTTGAAGAACACTTCAAGAACATTTGAAGGTTTCAACGGATCGATCAAGACACACCACGAGTTTTATCTTCTTCCTATCTTTTCTTCATTTTGTTGTTTTTATTAGCATGAACATGATGATTATCTATCTTCCTTTCAATTCCATGTCCGGCTAAACTCTTTAGATTCCTGCATGGGAGTACGTTGATTTACTATGATTTTGAGGGATTGATAATTATATTTATCTAGTGTGATTTCTTTATCAAATACTTGGTTTGATTCATGTTTAGACACTTGATCAATGTTTTTACATGTTTAACTTAATTGCTCATAATTCGAGAGAAGAGGGCATTAATAGGTTTCGAGTATTTGACGTAGTAAATTACGAGATTGAAAAATCGGTGATGAACTATGATGATATCTAAATCTTATGAACATTTTGGAGTTAGATAATTTATAGTAAACGGAGACGTTGTTATAAGTTGTTTAATCTGCGTTTTAATGCATCTCGAGAGGGACTTTAGAATATTGTTGTGATCGTCGTTTTAGAAACGCACTTAGAACCTTTTGAAACCAATCCCGACTAAATTTAGTAATCAATGGAAACCTAGCCTTGGAATCTACCTTTCTAAACTATTGCAATTCGCTTCCATTCGGATATTTTCAATCGTTTTAATTTATTGTGATTATTGTATGTTATTTCATTAATCGTCCACTTTACCTTTCGATCGTCTAGATAAAGTCGAGAACACTATAATCTAATACTCAACACAATAAAAATATATAGTCTCTGTGGAATACGACCTTGCTCGCCGCTTTCTACATATTTTCCGTACACTTGCGGATTAGTTAAAAATATAGCGAACAGTGGTCTAGGCACGGAGTCGAAGAGGCTACTTGGGAAACCGAGGATAGTATGCAGAAGGAGTTCCTAGATCTAACTCAAGGAGGCATGACGGTCACAGAATACGAAAATAAGTTCAATCACATGTGCCGATTCGCACCATTCATGGTTGCGAATGATGACATGAAGGCACAAAAGTTTCGTGATGTGTAATACCCGGTTGTAATTCAGTCATTATCATTCAGTAATTATCATTCAATAATTGTCACTCAGTAATTTCCACTCATTAATGATCATTCATCATTCATTTCATTCATCAGATCCACCGTTCGGAGTATTTTGGTATCGCGTATCAGTTTTATTCATCATTCAACCCGGTTGGATAGTCGGGCTGAGCGTAGTATCATTGTCATCTTCATTGTGGGCTGGGTGTGAGGAGTAGCGCACGCTACGTACTCTCTTTAGCGCGCGCTAATTGAGTACAGGTAGCGCACGTTACCACTCAGCATTAGCGCACGCTAATGTTACCACAGCCGCACCCGTAAGGTACCGGACCGCAGTGAGTTATAGGCAGCGCACGCCACGAGTGGTAAGTAGCGCGCGCTAGTGGGTTGTAGTAGAGCACGCTAATAATTGCTGTAGCGCGCGCTAAGGATGGATCAGGTTGAGTCCAGTGGCTACTGGACTGCACTGGATTAATTCATAGCGCACGCTATGAGTTGTTTTTAGCGTACGCAATCGATATTATAGCGCACGCTAAATATTGGTTGTAGAGCACGCTACCGAGGCCGATCGAGGACAGACGGTTTCGGATTCCAAGATCGGGCATCAAATAATTCGTTAGCGCACGCTAACCATGGGTATTAACGCACGCTAATGGTATAGTTGTAGCGCACGCTACAAAAGGTACGTAGCGCACGCTACCATGTTCGGACAAAGGTACCGGACTACCCAAAACACCCGTTAGCGCACGCTAAGAGCTGAAGCTAGCGCGCGCTAAACCGGGATTGCTATAAATAGGGCGCTTCAGCCCTTACTCCGTCATTTATCATTTCTCTTCGCTTCTTCGCGGTTTCGGCGATTCGGCGATTTGGAGAGTGTTCTTCGAGGAGTAATCATCAATCATCATCTTCAAGCTTATCTTTTGGATTAATCATCATTTCAACATCCTCATCACATCAAATCTAAGGTATTAATCTCTTGGATCTAGAATTTCGGATTTTGGGTTTTCCTTCCGATTTCTTCGTAAGCTTGGATTATCATTGGAATATGTGGATTATCTACCTTCGAGGAATGTATTCCTACGGATTTATTGTTGTATGATTCGGATTTCATGAATTGTTGGGATTATTTCAAGAACCCTTGGGGTTGACTTCTGTAATTTGGGGATTTTCCGATTGATGTTGTCGTAATCTTGAATTGTGGATTCCTATCGATTATTGATGTCATTAATATTGTTTTGCTGGTTTGGATCAATCATTTGAAGTCGGTTTCGATAAATTGGATTTGGTTGTAACCAACGGGAAGGATATTTTTAATGTATTCGTTAGAGTGCATCTACGAGTTTGGATATTGTTGTATCGACGTTTGAGTTGGTTATGATCGTGTTTGATGCGTGTATTGATCGAATTATTGGTAATTGTGTTATTCAAGGTTGTTCGAGCGACCGACAGTTCATTTAGGACGTTGTTCGTGGACGGACATTCTTCATCAGTGTTGTGTAAGTTGATTCTTACTCGGTTAAAAGGATATTCATTCCTTTTGTTGTTGATCATTCATAATCATAACTCATTCATCATTGTATGAATCATATTGAGACTTGTAATTGTCGAATAATCACTTCATTAGTGAGGAACGGCGGTTCCAATCATTTCATTGAAACTATCAATCACTTCATTATCATTTTCATATCGGTGAGTCATTCTTGACTTTGTCAGATTATTATTATTCATTGATATTCATTATGGTCATTCTCGTTCATATGACCTTCTGGGTTCATATTGCGTGGCCGGGTGCGGATGTGTGGAATTTGTAGTCGGGCACATGATGGCCATGTATTGGGAGTGATACATCGATCGTGCACACGGTAACGATTACCTCCGTGAGACTAATTAGGTACAAGGACGGGTGTGTCGGTCATCCGTCTTGTACACTTGCACGTAACACTACGCGTATTATGATACTCCTCTTCACGTAATTCATAACTAAGGATAATTCATAACTTCGCTAGATCTTGATTGTGTATTTTTCAACCCTTGAGGATTGTTGTTCTCAGGTAATCGACCCTTTGGGATTTTGTTTTTTCAGTCATGGCAAGGCAAAGGCACGGAATAGCATGCCGACGCCGAGGAGTCCCAGTGATACTAGTAGGGGCCCCGATCTTTGCTTATTCATGTTGTTGTCCTTTAATTTCCGCCGAGACTTTCATTCGATACTCCGCTTCATTCAAGTGTTGTGTATTTTATCTTCATATAAAATATACTAGTATTCGATATTGTTCGTGTGTTGTACTTAAACTCCTCATCGGAGTATTTGGTAATATAATGTGGTTCAAGATTACAATTATATTATTTAATTCATCATTTTCATTCGCCGGTGGGTCCTAATGGGATTCACGGACCGTAATATCCGCCTAGTTTGGGGTGTTACATGATGGACTTCAAGATGTAATCCGACATCATCGGCTAGCCATGAAAAGATGTCGTATAAGGAAGCCGTGTCGAGTCAAGATATATCAGCTAGCTTGGATATGGAAAGGGCTAGGGCTCGCCATTGTGAATACGAACAAAAGAAAGTGGCAAGGACCGAATAATAATACTAGCAACAAGAAGGGTAGTAAAGAAGGACCATCCGGTCAAAGACACAGACGACTACCCAACTCGCTTCTAAATGTGGAAAGAGGCACAAAGGAGTTTGCATGCTGGGACAGAATCGATGCTACCGATGCCATGAAGAAGGACACATGGTCTCTCAAAGGCCCACGTAAGAACAATGGCCTGCATGTAGGGTCCGTAATCAAGGTTCCGGGAAAGGCTCGTATGTATAGCCTATCGGAAATTGACAAGGAGAAACCCTAACGATGTCGTATGTTATCCGTCACGAATTCCGCTTTGGTGTTATTTGATATCGCGCATCCCATTCATTTATCTCTAAGAAGTTGTTTAGCATGACCGAATTTAGAAGTAGAAAATCTTCTCAAAGCCTTGAAGTTAGTATACCAAATAGAGAAATAATTTCTGTTGATGATATAGCTAACAGTATAACCATAGAGATAAATGAACGTTTATATCTAGCCGATCTATACATATTAGACATGAATAACTTCGACGTAGTCTTGGGTATGGATTGGTTGGATAAGTATGATGCCGTTTTTCAATGCGCAAGGAGGAACGTGGTCTTGCATCCAAGAAATGAGTAGAGGACGTATTTCAAGGGGTTAAGCGTAGCAAAGCCCCTCCAGTGATATCAGCCATGAAAACAACGAAGATATTGCGTAAGGGCAATTGTCAAGGATATTTAGTGAATATCATGGGGGAGTCGAAGTCCGAAGTAACGATCGAAGATGTTCATATCGTTAAGGATTATTCAGATGTTTTTCCAGAGAACTTACCGGGTGTTCCACCGGATAGACAAGTGGAGTTTACAATTGACTTGGTGCCTGGAGCAGCCCCTATATCAAAGGCCCCATATAGGATGGCGCCAAAAGAACTACAAGAACTGAAGGTGCAGATTCAGGAGTTACTCGATATGGGATATATCCGACCAAGCATCTCACCTTGGGGAGCACCAGTGTTATTCGTGAAGAATAAGGATGGAAGCATGAGAATGTGTATCGATTATCGTGAGTTGAATCGACTCACGATAAAGAACAAGTATCCACTTCCCCGAATCGAAGACTTATTTGACCAGCTTGGAGGTTCAGGAGTATTCTCAAAGATAGATTTGAGGTCAGGATACCATCAACTAAAGATCAACGACGAGGACATTCCGAAGACTGCTTTCCGAACAAGATATGGTCACTACGAGTTCGTAGTAATGCCATTTGGGCTAAGTAATGCCCCAGCAGTCTTTATGGACTTGATGAATAGAGTTTTCCAACCCTATTTGGATCAGTTGGTCATCGTGTTTATAGATGACATACTAATTTATTCGAAAGATGAAGCAGAACATGAGAAGCATCTACGGACGATTTTGGAGATACTTCGCAAAGAGAAACTGTATGCGAAGTTTAGCAAGTGCGAATTTTGGCTTAAGAGAGTGGCATTCCTTGGACATGTTGTTACTGCGCAAGGAATTGAAGTCGATCCGTCTAAGATAGAGGCTATCAACGATTGGAAAACTGTTAGGATTGTATACTGCAAAGCATACTTTATGCTTGAATTACCTAATTTCCCTATTACTACTTATGAGGATATTAATTATATTTAATCACATGTTTTGCATATTAATTCACGTTATGGTTATGCAAATGAAATGTCTAATTATTTTATATTGTAGATAATGTGGTGTGTTGGTGTCACACGGAAGATCACATTATCGGTGCCTTATAAAATAATATAATAGTTCACAACCTATATAATTATTAGACAAATTATATAAAGGGTTGTAGTGTATGCTTGAGAATAGTTGGTCTTGACTATTAGCATACATTAGCATATTTGCATACGTTGAACAGATCGAGGTGAGATAGTGTCTTCAGATCGACCGTAAGAAGAACGTAAATCTCGGATAATTATTATTTCTTAATTCTAAGTATATAATATTTAATTGTGTATTTATAATAATTATTGCTTTGATTTACCATAGGTGAGAGTCAAAATGATCGACTCAATAAGCCTCGTATCTTGGGCAATAATATTGTTTATACGACAATTATTATTATTACTAGAAATCGTGTCCCGACTGCAAGGGTTGATGATGTCCCCTTGAGGAGCTCGATAATGATTATTATATTAAACCTTGCAGTGGATTTAATTCCGATATAATAATAAGGTTCGAGTGGTACTACTCTTGATAAGATATTAATTAATTAAAGTCACAAGAGCTTATAATTAATTAATGGACATTCGATATCTTAAACACGAGAAATAATATATTTAATAAGGAGCCCAATTTCGTAATTTGGGATTTTGGTAGGAAGTGCAATATCAACTTTTTAGTGGACTAAGTTGATATTAATTGATTCATCATATATTAGGAAGAGTCCTAATAAGGTAAGATGAATTAATTGGGAGTCCTTCCATAATCCTCCTTTAGATCCCTAGTAGTAGTCCAAGAGCCTATAAATAGGACATTATGTGTTGGCCGATTTTATGCTTCAATATACACAAGAAATTTCGATTTTTCTTCTAAGTGTTTAATTGTGGATCTTGACTTGTGTCTTTGATTCCACAATTGAGATAACACTTTAATTCTTGCTACATATCGGAATTACTTGAAGAAAATAAAATCGAGAGTTGTGAGGCAAGGTAGATTCGGCCGATCCATAAGGTGTCCAAGCAAGTTCCGGTAGCTCGTTGCCCACACAACGTCCGGTTCAAGGCGGATCATACTCTAGAAGATCTGAAGGTAGAAATACAAGGCGATCAAGAAGGAAATAACCAACCGCTTCAAAAGGTAATATCCTATGATCTTGGATCTAGATTATGATATTTTAATTAATCAACATATTTAATTAATAAATAATAAATAATATTTAAATTGCTTGTTAGTCTTAGTAATTAATTAATTAGCATGCCTAAATAGATCTAATGCTCGTAGATGCGTAAAACGCTTTTATCATATCTTTCCCAAACTTCGCTCACTGCTTTACTTTCCAACAATTGGTATCGTAGACGGATTTTTAGGCTTTTGCTATTTTAATTAATTTTAGTGATTAATTGATAGCAATTTAAATATTCATATATTTTGATGTTGGAATATTTTGCTAGATGTGTTCTTGCAGGTGATATGATCCAATTATCATGGTTTATATGAATGGTGCATTTATTTATTTATTTTTATTAATTATGCAATTGTTGGTTTGGCCCGCTTTTGAGGCATGTAATGGTTTTTCCCGTGAGAAAATCCGGGTAGTTCTAGGTGGTTTTATTTTTCGTAATCTTGATGTAATTTCGATGTATTTTATTTCGTATAAAATTGTAATCAATTCGGAAAAACGGATCACGAAGAAATAGAGCGTAACCGGATCGCCGGGCAAGCCGCGCCGATAAGAAGCAGCAGGGCCGCCTGCAATGAGAGGCCGCCAGCCGAGCGGCCGCACTGTGGCGGCTGTCCGGCCATTGTTCGGGCCGGCCGCCCAGCTTTGGTCCGTCGCTGCCATTCGCTGCTCAGGCCCCATTGAAGTCGGGATTTAAAATTAAATTTTTTTATGTAATTAATTTTGCATAAAAGTAAAATTTTAATTTTGAAAATCCACGGCCCTACGGAGAAGCGACGAGATGCTTGATTCAAGGGGAGAGATCGAGTCAAGATTTTCTGATTCAACTCAAGGAAGAAGACCATGATAATTGGATAAATTTAATTATCCATGATTTATTTTGGTTTTTATTGTTTTGATGTATGGCATGTATGGATGTATGCGTGATATGTTTCCTTGCATGTTAGGACGAGAAAATTAAAAACCTTAAGGCTAAAATAACTAAGTGATTAAATTGATTTTTATTTTAAATAAAATCAAATTGGCCTCCATAATTAATTTAAATTGTGAAGTAATTAGCATGCGCGTTGACATTAGAGTCTTCCTCCATATCGGATGTGCTAATTATAGGTTCACTAGTTTTAAATTTCAAAATGATAACATAAGGTAAATATTACTTATTATGATAGGACCTCTCCATCTGTAGGACTATTATTTAAAAGATAATATTTTAAGGATGTTAAATTATGGTGTTCACTTAGGTGTATTAATTAATAAGCTCCCCATCGGAGTCTATGTTAATTAATACATGGCCAAGAGGAACCAACTATTAATTTTACTTGTCATAACGTAATTTGACTAGATAGTAAAATTAAAGACGAAACTCTACTTGAAAAATATGTGTGTAAACGTCCACACGATCGTGGCTTGCATGTGCGGATTTTTTGAGGTGTTGGTTGCTAGCATATATATTGTGTTTTTGAGGTTTTTCGATATATTTTGCTATGCATTATGTGATGGATGTTTTTAATTTTTTTATTCTCAGATGTCTTTCAATCCACTAGCTGTTATTCTCAAAGAAAATAAACTAGATGGCACTAACTTTGCCGATTGGAAAAGAAATCTTGACATTGTCCCGATCACGAGGGGCATAAGTTTGTCTTAATCGAGGAGAGCCCTCTAGAACTGTAACGGATTCCACTCCCGAAGAGTTGGCGGAATTCAAGATGGAAAAAGTCGATGAGATGGCTCATTGTTACATTTTGGCTTCACCGACAAATGTATTGCATCATCGCATCGACGATGGGTTCGGCCGCGAAATGATGAAAAGTCTCACCGAGATGTTTGGTCATCGAACCGGCGGCTAGACAAAATGCTATGAGGGTATTGATGACAACCCAAATGTCCTAAGGGACTCCGGAAGGGATCATGTTCTAAAAATGATGTCTCATTTGAACGAATCGAGCATACTGGGCTACTATCGATGCGGAAACGCAGTCGATATTATCTTAGGCACTTACCTAGAAGCTTTGAGCGCTTCGCCTCAACTACAATATGAACCGTAGGACATATAGTTTGGCGGAACTTCCGACAGAGCTTCATCACAAGGCCTCTTCAAACAAGGTTATCATCAGATTCTTGCGGCAACCGGTGCTACTTCTTCCAAACCCAAATGGGGAAAGAAGAAGAAGCAGGTTGGCCAGAAGCAAGTGGCAGCCCTCAAGGTGAAAAGCAAGGCTCCTCATCCCGAGGTGAAAAAAAAGCCAAAGAGAAAGTGCTACAAGTGCGGTCAGAAAGGACATTTTAAAGCGGACTGCCCTGCTCTTAAGAAAGGTAAGTCTCGTGCACTAGTAGTCAAAACATGTTTGGCAGCTTGTTCTTCCACTTCGTGGATAGTTGATTCAGGCTCCACTGATCATGTTTGCTTTGACTCGCATGGTTTTCAGGTAACCAAGCAGCTTAGTGCGGGCGAGATTACCATCAATCGGCGATTATTCCGTGCTTATGGTCATTGCAGTGGGAGTCGTGGCAATGAAGATTAATGATAAATTATTAGTTCTGAATAATGTATTATTAGTACCAGATTTTAGAATGAATTTAATTTCGGTTTCTAAATTAAAATGCGATGGTTATTCAGTTTCTTTTGATGATGATGCCATTATTAAGAAAAGAAGCGGTGAATATATTTGCAGAGGTACTTTTAATGATGGACTATATACTGTACAAACTCCTATGCATAAATCACTTAACTCTTTGTCTAAACCTAAAAAGAGAAAAGAACCTTCAAGCATAAACCAAACATATCTGTGGCATTTACGGTTAGGACATGTAAACCTTAGAAGGATTCAAAGATTGGTAGATGATGGCCCATCGATGATCTCCAAGTTGAGTCATTTCCAATTTGTGAATCCCGTCTGGAAGGTAAGATGACCAAAAGGGTTTTTAAAACCAAGGGAAACCGTGCTCAGATGTGTTAGAATTGGTTCATACGGATGTATGTGGTCCAATGAATATCCGTGTTAGGAGGTTTCGAATATTTCATCACGCTCATAGATGATTATTCGAGATATGGATACATCTTGCGACGTAAGTCCAAGCTTTGACAAGTTCGAGACTTCAAGGCTGAAACGGAGAAGGCCATGGGAAGAGTATCAAGTCACTACGATCCGATCGAGGTGGCGAATACCTTAGTGGAGAGTTTTGGATTTCTTGGCGAATGAGGGATTTCGTCCCTACCACCACACGGAACTCCACAACAAAATGGAGTGGTCAAAGAAGGAATAGACTCTTTTGGAAATGGTTAGATCAATGATGAGTTATTCAGATTTACCTATTTCGCTTTGGGGATACTCCTTAGAAACAATGGCGTACATTCTAAACTCGGTGCCTTCAAATCGCTTCCAAAACACCCACGAATCGTGGTGGGCGTAAGCCCACCAGACATGTTCGGATTTGGGGTACTCCAGACATGTGCCGAATAAGGAAGTCGATAAGTTGGCATCTCGCATGTATACGAGTGTTTGTGGGATACCCTAAGGGAACGAAGGGTGGCTTGTTCTATAGTCCCCAGGATCAGAAGGTCATTGTTAGCACCAATGCCCGATTTATGGAAGAGGATTATATGATTAGTCACAAGCCCATGAACGAAATAATTCTGGAAGAGCTGAGGGGCGAGATTCCGTCTATACCAATCGTACAAGCGCCAACTAACACTGCACCACGTATCGATTCTGAAACTTTTACACCAACTCAGGATTTGCCTCGTCGTAGTGGGAGGGTTGTTCGTCAGCCCGAACGATTCATAGGCATGGGAAAGTCTTCGGACTCAATCCCAGATGAAGATGAATCGGTTCCCTGGACCTATAAGGAGGCAATCCAAGATAAAGATGCTGACTCCTGGCAAGAAGCAATGGAATCAGAAATGGGATCTATGGATTCCAATCAAGTGTGGGAGCTAGTAGAGCTACCTGATGGTGTACAAGCCATTGGGAGTAAATGGGTCTACAAGCGAAAGAAAGGACGTGATGGGAAGGTTGAAACCTTCAAAGCAAGGCTTGTTGCAAAAGGTTACACTCAGAAAGAGGGTATCGATTATGATGAAACCTTTTCGCCGGTAGCCATGCTTAAGTCAATCCGATTCTTTTAGCTATAGCCGCGCATTCGATCTGGAGATTTGGCAGATGGATGTCAAGACCGCATTCTTGAATGGGAGTCTAGACAAGGAAATCTATATGCGCCAAGCGAGGGATTCATTGCTAAAGGAGAAGAGCACTTGGTGTGCAAACTTAAGAAATCCATTTATGGACTTAAGCAAGCATCTAGATCTTGGAACACTCGCTTTGACGAAGTAGTCCAATATATGGATTCGCCCAATGTCCGAGTGAGAGTTGTGTGTATAAGAAATGCGATGGAAACGTGTTGGTGTTTCTTGTACTATATGTAGATGATATCCTTCGATTGGAAACAACGTGAAGGAATTGTCTGACGACGGTATGGCTATCGAGCGATTCGATATGAAGGATCTAGGAGAAGCGTGACACATCCTTGGAATCAGATCTTCGTGATCTAAGAAGAGGATGTTGTGCTTATCCTGCATCCTATATCGATACAAAGGTCAAGCTGTTTAGCATGGAGAATTCCAAGAAAGGTTTTCTACCTTACGTACATGGAATTCAACTATCTAAGAACATGTGTCCTAAGACACAAAAGGAGATAGATGACATGAAGATGGTCCCTTATGCATCCGCCGTGGGAAGTCTCATGTATGCTATGCTTTGCACTAGACCGTATATCTGTCATGCCGTGGGCATGGCCGCTAGATATCGGCCGAACCCAGACTGTGACACTGGATTGCCGTCAAGCACATACTCAAGTACCGAGAAGGACTAGGAGTACATGCTTGTATATCAATCGACGACTGCTTCCGGTGGGTTACACCGACTCGATTTTCATCTGACAAAGAAAAGTCCAAGTCTACTTCGGGTTATGTGTTTAGCCCGGGAGGTGGAGCCATTAGTTGGAGGAGTGTGAAGAAGAAATGCATCTCTGACTCTACCATGGAAGCCGAGTACGTGGCGCCTCTGAGGCGCCCAAGGAGGCAGTGTGGCTCAAGTACTTCCCCGCAGACTTAGATGTGATTCCCGATTTGCCGAGGGTATTACACTCTATTGTGATAATACCGTGCAATACAAATTCGAGGGAACCACGAGCCCATCAGCAAGTAAACATATCAACCGCAAGTACCACATCATACGACACTTCGTAAAGGAAGGAGACGTAGTTGTAGCCGTGGTGCATCGAAGATAATCTTGCCGACCCTTTCACGAAAGGCCTACCTTCAAAAGTTTTTGAAAGGCATGTGGAAGGAATGGGATTACGGTGTATGGCAAAGATTGCTTTGAGTATAAGTGGGAGAAATGAGAGACTATGTAATAGACTAGTATACTTAAAAGCATGCTTTGAGTATAAGTGGGAGATTGTTAGATTCTATACCGCAAAGCATACTTTATGCTTGTATTACCTAATTTCCTATTACTACCTATGAGGATATTAATTATATTTAATCACATGTTTTGCATATTAATTCACGTTATGGTTATGCAAATGAAATGTCTAATTATTTTATATTGTAGATAATGTGGTGTGTTGGTGTCATACGGAAGATCACATTATCGGTGCCTTATAAAATAATATAATAGTTCACAACCTATATAATTATTAGACAAATTATATAAAGGGTTGTAGTGTATGCTTGAGAATAGTTGGTCTTGACTATTAGCATACATTAGCGTATTTGCATACGTTGAACAGGATCGAGGTGAGATAGTGTCTTCTATACTGACTGTAAGAAGAACGTAAATCTCGGATAATTATTATTTCTTAATTCTAAGTATATAATATTTAATTGTGTATTTATAATAATTATTTCTTTAATTTACCATAGGTGAGAGTCAAAATGATCGACTCAATAAGCCTCGTATCTTGGGCAATAATATTGTTTATACGACAATTATTATTATTACTAGAAATCGTGTCCCGACTGCATGCGGGTTGATGATGTCCCCTTGAGGAGCTCGATAATGATTATTATATTAAACCCCGCAGTGGATTTAATTCCGATATAATAATAAGGTTCGAGTGGTACTACTGATAAGATATTAATTAATTAAAGTCACAAGAGCTTATAATTAATTAATGGACATTCGATATCTTAAACACGGAAATAATATATTTAATAAGGAGCCCAATTTCGTAATTTGGGATTTTGGTAGGAAGTGCAATATCAACTTTTAGTGGACTAAGTTGATATTAATTGATTCATCATATATTAGGAAGAGTCCTAATAAGGTAAGATGAATTAATTGGGAGTCCTTCCATAATCCTCCTTTAGATCCCTAGTAGTAGTCCAAGAGCCTATAAATAGACATTATGTGTTGGCCGATTTTATGCTTCAATATACACAAGAAATTTCGATTTTTCTTCTATGTTTAATTGTGGATCTTGACTTGTGTCTTTGATTCCACAATTGAGATAACACTTTAATTCTTGCTACATATCTAATTACTTGAAGAAAATAAAATCGAGAGTTGTGAGGCAAGGTAGATTCGGCCGATCCATAAGGTGTCCAAGCAAGTTCCGTAGCTCGTTGCCCACACAACGTCCGGTTCAAGGCGGATCATACTCTAGAAGATCAAGGTAGAAATACACGGCGATCAAGAAGGAAATAACCAACCGCTTCAAAAGGTAATATCCTATGATCTTGGATCTAGATTAGGATATTTTAATTAATCAACATATTTAATTAATAAATAATAAATAATATTTAAATTGCTTGTTAGTCTTAGTAATTAATTAATTAGCATGCCTAAATAGATCTAATGCTCGTAGATGCGTAAAACGCTTTTATCATATCTTTCCCAAACTTCGCTTCCGCTGCGTTTTACTTTCCAACAAAAACACCAACTAACGCGAATGAAGTTCGCAGTTTCTTGGGGTTAGCAGGATATTATAGGAGGTTTATTGAAGGATTTTCTAAGATGGCCGCACCGATGACTCGACTAACGAGGAAAGGAGAACAGCCTCGTGGAATGAGAAGTGTGAAGAAAGTTTTCAAGAACTTAAGCTGAGACTAATCTCGCCTTCCGCTTTGATGATTCCGCATCCGTCTAGAGAATTCGTGATCTATAGTGACACATCCAAGCAAGGATTAGGATGTGTTCTAATGCAGCAAGGTAAGGTCATCGCTTATGCGTCAAGGCAATTAAAGCCGCATGAGTTAAATTATCCGATGCATGATTTAGAACTAGCCGCGGTAGTTCACGCCTTGAAGATATGGCGACATTACCTCTACGGAGGTAAATGTGAGATCTATACCGACCACAAAAGCTTAAAGTATCTATTCACTCAGAAGGAACTTAATATGAGACAAATAATATGGTTGGAGTTAGTGAAGGACTACAATTGTACAATTCACTATCATCCAGGGAAGGCGAACGTGGTCGCAGATGCTTTAAGTCGCAAGGTCAGAGGAGAATTGAATTGCATTTTGACTAAGGAAGACAAATTGGTCAGTGAATTTTCAAATATGAACCTAGAAGTGGCTACACCGTTAAAGCCGGTTGAAGCAATTTTAATGACGTTGTCAGTTCAACCGACCTTGAGAGAGAGGATCAAGGAAGGTCAGGGTCAAGACAATTTCTTGACCAAAATGAAGGAGCGTGTTATAGCTGGAGAGGGTAAAGGATTTAGTATATCAGAAGATGGTACGATATACTACAAGGAAAGGATTTGTGTGCCCGACAATACGGATTTGAAGAAGGCGATTTTGGAGGAAGCACACAACACACCATATACTGCTCATATTGGTAGTACAAAGATGTACCAAGATTTGAAAAGCAAGTTTTGGTGGGAAGGTTTGAAGAGAAACGTGGCTGAATTCGTCAGGAGATGTATTATTTGTCAGCAGGTGAAAGCCGAACATCAACACCCATTTGGTTTGTTAAAATCACTCCACATTCCAGAGTGGAAATGGTAACACATCACTATGGACTTTGTGGTGGGCTTACATCGATCGGAAAGAGGAAATCAGGCGATTTGGGTTGTGGTTGATCGCCTCACTAAGTCGGCTCATTTCATCCCAGTGAAGATGAACTTCACAATGTATCAGTATGCGCAATTGTATATTAAAGAGATCATAAGGCTGCACGGAGTACCAGTGTCTATAGTTTCGGATAGAGATACTCGCTTCACGTCACGTTTTGGGAAAGTTTGCAGGAAGCATTGGGAACTAAATTAAATTTTAGTACAGCCTATCACCCACAAACTGACGGTCAATCATAAAGGACGATACAAATACTTGAAGACATGTTGAGAGCTTGTGTGCTGGACATGGGTAATTGTTGGGAATGAAGCATTACCTTTGGTAGAATTCACATACAATAATAGTTTTCAAGCAACGATCGAATGGCCCGCACGAGGCACTTTATGGGAGAAAGTGCAGATCGCGGCTTATTGGGATGAAGTAGGTGAAAGAAAAATTTTGGGTCCCAAATAATCGAGAAGACCGTGGGTGTAGTAGAAAAGATTCGTGAAAGGATTAAGACAGACAAGATCGCCAAAAATCCTATGCCGACAAACGAAGGAAGGACCTTGAGTTTAATGTTGGAGAAAAGGTCTTCCTAAAGGTAGCCCGACTAAAGGAGTCATTCGATTCGATCTAGGAACAAGCCGAGGCCAAGATACGCCTGACCATTTGAGATCCTCGATCGGATTCGAGATTTGGCATACCGCTTGGCATTACCACCGAATTTTCAGCAGACATAATGTTTTTCACGCCTCACAGCTGAGAAAATACATTCACGATCCTAATCACGTGATCAACTATGCAACAAAGAGAAGTGAACAAGGATCTCACCTATGTCGAATAGCCAGCTATGATAATCGACGTAAAGATTATTCCATTGAGAAATAAAAAGAGAGTACTCATCAAGATTCAATGGCAAAATCACACCGAAGATGAAGCTACTTGGGAGCGTGAAGAAGAAATTCGAACTCGTTATCCCGATTTCCTTATTCACGGTAAGTATACTATTTTCGAGGACGAAAATTTTTCCAACATGGGTAGGATGTAACACCCGATAAATTTAGAAAATTATTCTTAATTTATTAATTATCTTTTTATAGTAAATATTAAATAATAATCCGATTTAAATTATCAGCTGGGCTTAGGATTATTTAGTGAGCCCAATTCATGAATTTCTAATTTAACTATAGACCCAAGTTAATTAATTATCGAGCCCAAATATTATAAGTCTATTTTAATTAATTTTTATACATTCATTTTTGGGCCAGCCAACCATTTTAGTGTTCGACCCAATTAAAATTAATGATCAACTACTAATACCCAAGCCCAACTCCCATAATTAATTAAGAACCCAATTATCACATCCAACCCATATTGCTCTCTCCTATACTCACGCACTCACTCACGATCAGAACATGGAAGGAGGTTTTCTCCACTTCATCAACGTAATGGGCATCATGGGAGCAGTTAATATGCATCATGGGAGTAGTTAATAAATTCAGTATAAAAGACTAAACACACTTCCCGTTGGACGGCAGAAGAATCTCTCTCACACACACACAAAACAAACTCTCAATACATCAAATCCTATATACTTTACTTTTTTATACAAAATCACCAAAATTCACACATCATCTTCCCAGATCTCAGAATCATCCGACGAACACAACACCAACAGGTAAAAATTCTCTATAATTCCTTCTAATTACGAAAACTTGTAATTCCACTTTCCCTCGACCAACAGCTAGTCGTCGGGGGAATCTCCTATGCCTCCAGTCCATCATTTTTTTTCTCTAACCCGAACGATTTCACAAACACACCAACAAGATTTAGGGAATTCCATTTCTAGAACCCAAAAATTCAAATCAGAAGACAGAAACCAACCTTCAAATCTTGGCTGAAGCTGTCCAACCCTCAATCATGGTCACCTTTCTTCCTCCGTCAACTCACACCCACGATTCAAGAAAGTCCTTCGCCGCCACCGTGAAACCTCATCGTTAAACGATGTCCGCCGCCATCCGTCGCTAAGTCTCGCCCCATCGACCCACCGCTCAAATCGCAAAGGCTCACGATTTTCATCTTCCATCGCCGTAGCAAGCCGTGAGGAGAGGAAACTCGCTACTCCGACATGCGTCGGGAAGAACCGACCGATTTCAGGGCAGTAGAGAGAGAGATTTCTGGGGAGAAGGGGGTGGTGAAACGTGAACGAAGAGAGAGATGGACCGAGATGGGAATTGAGCCAATAACTAGTTTGGCCATTCCAAATAATAACCAGTGGGCCAAAGTCATCATCAGGCCCAAATCCTACCTACCCCATTCCCATTTAATATCTGAGCCCAACTTTAATTTTCAGTCTTGGTCGATTAATCCCTACTTACTTAGGGCCCACTCTACTCTTACTCTATTTCAGCCTAGATAAATTTAATTTCTAATCCCAATCATTTTTATTTTTTCACATATATTAAAATACACGCCTCTTTAATTGTAGGCTACGAGAAACAAGGGCTCGAGTAAGACACGTTCATAAACATTTCAAGCATTTTTGCATTCAAGTCATCTCAATTTCAGGTGGGAATTATTACTTGTCAATTTTAATTGCTTTATTCGATCGTATAGGTGATATGTTATATTTACGATTAACATGCAACACATGTTTTTCGTACAAGTATCGCTTTATGATTAACATGCATACATATTTTTCATACCAAGTATCGTATATGTTTACATGCAATACATGTTTACATGCTCAAGTTGATATAACAAATATTCATGCTATGCCTCCGTTATGTATTGTGATTATTGTTGACTTGTGATGTTCCCACGAGCGATAGAAAGCTCACCCCATTTTTATGTAAAATTTTCGTGTTAATTCTTAATGGAGAGGACGGGTTGTCGAAAGCAGCCGACATATGATTAATGTTATGATTATTTCTTTTAATTCCGCATGTTACTCAAACAATTAATTTATTTATTTTTAGTAATTATTTTCATTGCCATATTTTACGATCGTATTGGAGATTTGAAATCCTTTTAAGTTCCGCAAATATTTTAGAAAATGTATATTTCGTAACGACTTGAAATTTCTACAAGTTTCTTATGTTTTAAAAATACTCCGAAAATACCATTAGAAAATCGGGTCGTTACAACTGTCTCTCTACAATTAGCCGATAGATCGATTAAATATCCGAGGGGAGTGATAGAGGACGTTTTAGTAAAGGTTGATAAGTTCATCTTTCCGTCCGATTTCATCGTGCTTGACATGGAGGAAGACCACGACATCCCAATTATCTTGGGAAGACCATTTTTGGCAACCGGCCGAACTTTAATCGACGTGGAAAAAGGGGAACTAACTCTAAGGGTTCAAGACGAGCATGTCAAGTTCCAAGTGTTTAAATCCTTTCCATGTCCGGGTGGTGTTGAGAAGAGCTCGCAAATTGAAAGTGTGGATACCGTAGCGAAGGACACACACCGGAAGAATCGTCGGTGGAAAAACTCAGAATCCGTTTCAGAGGGTCCGATGCCTAAGAAAAATTTAGAACGAGCTGCATACCTCAAGCATGTGGACATGCCGTCATCATCAACCTTTCATCCATCAATGAGAAGTCCCGATGCTGTCATAAGTTCGTTCGAGAAAAAGGAGAATAAGCCGGACGTAAAAAGGAGGCCAAATCATGAGAAAAATGGGTGCTTCGGAAAGTTGTTTGTGTCAAAACCTTTTCGCAAACAACATTTGGTGTCCGAACCGAAAATTGAATCGTTAAAGACCAATGGTCAAAATTTTAAAACACATATTAACGGTTCGATGAACGGGGCAGAGTCCAAATGGAGTTTGCAAAAAGCGAACTGATTTTCAATAGGTCCGGCTGAAGACTATAAACTTAGCACTTCTCGGGAGGCAACCCGAGTTTTAGTAGTAGATTTTTGTGTTTCAGTATTTTCTTGCATTTTTTGATTATTTATTTTTCATCATTTTTGCTTTGATTTACTTATCCCTCTCGTTCTTGACGTGTTCCCTTGAAAATTCTGTGCAGAAAAAGTCCCAGGGGAAAACTTTAGGCCTGAGCCGCGGCACAAGGCTTGTGAGCCGCGGCACACACAAATCGAACCAGAAGGCTGAACATTCTGTACTATGTGCCGCGGCACAACTTTACTGAGCCGCGGCACATTTGATCGCTGAGCCGCAGCACGTTGATTCTGAGCCGTGGCACACAAGATGCACCAGATATGCCCAGGACGCTGTACTCTGTGCCGCGGCATAGACCAAGTGAGCCGCGGCACATCAACACTCTGAGCCGCGGCACCCGAATGCTGAGCCGCGGCACATGGCGATGGAACAAAAAAGACCAGGCGGACTGTACTCTGGGCCGCAGCTCACTTAAGCTGTGCCGCGGCCCACCGTTCGGAATTTGAACAGGCCAGGTAGCTTTATAATTCAGATCGGCCGACCCCAGGTATAACTCATTCCCCCTTTCCTTTGCACGATCGGCCGACTACTTCCCTCCTTATTTTTCCTCTTGCGAACTACAATCTATACCAGGTAATCCTAATTCCCTTGATCCTTATCGTTACATGAGTTGAAAAGTAAGTTAGTTGTTCATTTATTGATTATGCTGTTTAGTTTTTTTTAAAAGTTCTATCAAGAATTGAGTGATGAATATGAAACTTTTGTTTGAATTCGATGGAAGGTTTTGATATTGTGAATGACGTATTTGTGTTATATGTCGTTTGACATGAAGAATGATTCTTGTTGTTGTTTTGGGGATTTAATGAAGTTATAGTCATATTTGTTCTTCAATTAAAAGGATGCACTTAAGGTGTATGATGAAATGCTTGAATGAAAAATTTTCGTTTGGAAGCTATGTGCAACGAAATTGTTTCGGAATTACAATGCACTCCCAACCAACGTCAATGTTGAACGTTAAAGCTCAAAATTTTATTTTTCTCTCACGGCGGTGCTAGTTCGTTAAATTTTTGATATCCTTAGCTGAGTAAATGTTGTTCTCTTTATTGCTTAAGTAACCAAACTCCGGTGTTTAACGTTTCAGGAACTCGCTATGGCTAGAACCAAGAAGCTCAGCAAAAGGGCCAGGACTCAATCGCCCCCCACACGAGGGGAAACTTCTCATAGTCGAGCCGAGTCGTAGGCGCACCAATTTTCTGACCCGAATATCCATAAAATCTTCAACGAGAAGATTCGCCCTCGACCTCTGATCCCGGAGAGGGGATTCACCCCAGCCCCCCAGGACGGGGAACTTCTGACCATAATCGACGAGATGGGGTGGGCCCGTTTTGCTGCACCTCCTGAGCCGGCAGTGATATCGATTGTGCAGGAGTTTTATGCGAGTGTTTTGTTGAAGAACATTCGGGCGGGGCAGATGTTGCAGCAGTTAGACACTCGGACTCAGGTCGTAGTTCGAGGCATTACGGTGGATTTTTCAGTGGCTGCTATTCGGAGGTTGTTTGAGCTGCCGGTGGTTGATGAGACGGCTTATGCGCGAGTTATGGATAGCCTCACGAAGGAGGCTCTGCTCGAGACTCTTACACAGCCCGACTCCGACTGGGAGCGGCGCGCCCCGGATTCTTCCACCTTCTACTTTAAGAGCTCGTGCCTCAGTCTGTTCGGGCGTGCATGGCTGTATTTTATCTGCGCTTGTATTGACCCCACCTCGCAGATCCGCACGGTTTTTCTCTCTCGAGCCCGTACATTATATGTTATCACATCCGGGCTGCGATTCGATGTGGCTCCTCTCCTGGTCCGATCTATCTTCCAGTGTATTCAGGAGGGGCCAAGACGGGGCTCAAGCACCCCTCTCTTATCTCGCGCCTGTGCCGGCAATGGGGATGACGTGGTCTGACGACGAGCCGAAGCTAGCTCCTGTGGCCCGATTGATCACCGCATCATTTCGCATTTCGACCAGTGGGGAGGAGCGCCGGCACACGCTCGGGGGCGAGGATTTTTACTTGATGAGGCCCACGAGGGGTCCCCCGAGCCTCTTCTGCTGACACAGGAGCAGGCAGATGCCAGCCCGCCGCCCGACAGAGAGCACTTGCAGGCGATGTTCGACGGGCTGAGAGAGTATATGAGGAGAGAGAGAGGAGATGAGGAGAGAGAGAGAGAGTCTTATGGCTGCCATGAGAGAGGAGAGCCAGACGGAGAGGGAGAGCATCATTGCTGCTGTCCGAGATGAGATGCGAGAGCATGCCCGCCGGGCCAACCGGCGTGAGACGAGGCGTCTGGCAGCGAGGGATGCCTACCACCAGGAGCACCTTGCTGCATGGACGGCCCACATTATGCACCCGAACGGGCCATTTATTCCACCTGCTCGGCCAGCCACACCACCCTCCTCGCCGGACGATGCCGGCACCAGTTCGTGAGCTGATTGTAGGGGAGTACTTGACCTTTCACTTTTATTGCATATTATATTTTGTCCATTGAGGTCAATGTACGTCTTAAGTTTGGGGGGGGGTTTACTTTCTGTTGATATACTTATTGCTGTACTTATTTCGTTTGCACTTTCGTTATTTTTAGTTATCTTTTTGTTGCTAGCCTTGCTTGTCATGATTTTACTCTTATTCGTGAATTTTTCGTGCTTCTATTTGTGTAAAACTGATGTTACAATACTGATTTCTCTCTGAAGAAACGGTTGAGTTTTAGTCGAGTTGTAGTCAATGATATCTGTTTCTGTTAAGTCTTCATTTAGGTCCGAAATTTTTTCGTTTTTTTGTAGAGATCTTAGCGGATAAGAGAGGAGACATACATGTTTTAAAATCGCCGCCTATACGTTTGGTTACATTTTTCGGTTAGCTAGTCGTCCAGTAACATAAGTCGTGTTGGCACCTAATTTAAGTTTAGAGTCGGACAGTTTTTCCCAAAAGTCGTGATATTATTTGTTCTATGACGGGAAGTCTAGTAACCGGGGGTATTCACGTGACCCGTTGTTTACTCTCGCGTAAAAAGACGACCCTGATTAGACTAGTGGTTTAGAGATTTTGCATGTGCCGATGATGGAGAGCCTAGTAACCGGGGGTATTCGCGTGACCCGTTGTTTACTCTCGCGTAAAGCAGCGACCTTGAATCGGACATGCGAGAATAGCTATTCGAGTTGTTTCTCCACTGTAGAGGGGAACTTAGTAACTAGAAGCATCCATGTGCCCCATGAGTGTCTTTTACGTCAAACGGTTCCCCGACACATGAGAATGGAATTCCACCCTAGGATTGTCCCGATGAAACATCCCGAGATCCGAACCTAGTGGTCAACTCGAATCATCTTATTAAGCATATATAAGGGAATACTGTCCGTGGGCTATTTTTTATGAAACTCTTGAAATTTTTGTCACTAGACTATGGGATTGGGCGAGTTAGCTTGTTTATTTTAACCCTTCATTTTGGCGGTCGATTAAATTCACACTTGTTAATCTTTGAGCTGGATTTTCTTCATGAACGATTGATTAGGACGGAAGTTGGTTACTTTGTGGAATCAGTGTCTTGGATGTGACTCACTATTACGATACTTGTACTATTTTTTGAGATTTTCAGGATAGTATTGATTAGGTTGAGCACTATGAGTTGCACGATTATTCACGATATTCTTTTGTTGAAATTGATTATTTTTTGCTTGAGGACAAGCAAAGGCTTAAGTTTGGGGGTATTTGTTAGGCATATTTTTATGCGCTTATTTATCATTATTTTGTATTATTTTGGCGAGTAAATTTGCATAAATGAGCTTTTAATGCCTTATTCTTGTATGTCTGACAGGAGATTGGAGTCCGGAAGCTAAAACGAGGCAAAACGGACGAAAACGACGAATATTGGTCGTGGGCCACGGCACAAGGTAAGTGAGCCACGGCACACGCAGAGGACCAGCAGGCACCAGAGTAGATTGTACTCTGAGCCGCGGCACAGACATAGTGAGCCGCGGCCCAGAGGAAAATTATAGCGCCTAGGTTTTTAATTTACGCGCCGTGTGCCGCGGCACAGATTAAGTGAGCCACGGAACACCGGGCGGTTTTGGTGTACTCCGCGCGGGTTTGGGCCGTTTTGAAGCCAGTTCTCGACCTAATCACAAGGACGCGATTCGAGGTCACGGGAGCTATAAATAAGGGTTTAAGGCCATAATTAAAGGTAGTTCTGATCCTTCGAGAGTCGATCAATCTTGGAGGAGGAATATCGCAGAAGAGAAGGATAAGGTAAGACATCAAGAGCAGAGGGCGGAAGCCGTAAGAACGGAGGAATCCGAGCTCTTCATCTCGCGCTTGATTTTCATGCTTTCATTTATTAATTCTGTATTTGTATTTTTAGCATGTCGCTAAAACCCTGTTCTAGGATTTTGATGAAACCAACGCTTTGACGGATTTGCTTTAGATTATCTATATAATTCCCTTTTTCTCGTTGAGTTTTCCCAATCGATTTTAATGCTTTCAATTGTTCGACAATAATCGATTGTTTTAATTACCTTACTCGATCGAGAGGAGAGTTGGTGAGGAACTATTGGTGAGGACCGCTTTATCTTGTGAGATAGGAATATACTCATAGGAACTACGTGGCCTTTTGGAGATTTTGTGCTTTTTGCCTATTGTCGAATTAATTCACCTAGGGATAGAGTGCGTTATTCGCCTTTAGAAAATCTATTGACCTCTGGAGAGGCGGTAGAGTATTTTAGCAATCTTCGCCTTCAATAAATTGGGGAAATCATTAAATTCAGATAATCGAGAGTAAATTCGATAAACCAAGGTGGATTCAATCCTAGACTTTTCATTAATTGATTTTCTTTCTTCAAGCGATCGTTTTTCTGTTTATTATTTATTTACCTTAGTTATTAATTGCAACCCAAATTTCGACTGTTCAAATAAAATTAGAATACATAAAAATCGGTACTTAGCAATTCAGTCCTCGTGGGAACGATACTCACTCATCACTTTATTACTTGTCAACGATAACGTGCACTTGCGTTAACGAAATATCGTGCACCCGACCAGAAAGGCCTTGGATATGGTAACCTCCGACGGACCCCTTCTGAACCGTCAGCTTGAATAGGTGGTTCATCTCCAATGGTGAGGGAAGGCGGTACAGTCGGTGACCGCCGAACAAGGTGAGGGCATGCATAACTGGAGCCAGTGCTCGCGTTAGCTGAAGCGGCGCCACATTCCAAGCGACCAGCAAATTGTAGACGGCAAACTACAGAGGGAACCACAGCCCGACCTCCATTATCTCCTCATTCACGGAGACCATACCCTCCGGAGGTTGGTCGGCTCGCTCGTTCTCGGCCGGCGTGAAAAGATACATATCTGAAGGGATATGGTACCTCGCCCTCCAGATGGCCAGGTCCTTCCTGGTCGCCGAGCTCCTGATCTGGCCGAGGGACCACTGAGAGCGCTGTGCGGCCCGAAATGATGGGCCTTCGCGGATTGATAGGGATAGGCGATCGAGTACTCCCGATAGTCGAACTTGGGACTCGGACCGGCCAACCTCTCCATGATTTCTACGAAGGCCAAGTAGGCTTGGCCAAAGACGCTATGTTGCTCCCAGTACACCCTCACCGCCAAATCCTTCTCCACCAGCAAACGTTTTTGCTCAGCCGCCGCCTCCCTGACAGAATCGGCCTCGTTGAATAGTGCCTCGACTTCCGTGGGATTAATACCGGCGCGAATAGCCTCGACTGCCGTCTCCATATGGAATTCCGCGGAGGATCCTTTCCGGACAGTCAAAGTCCCACAAGTGAGGTGGTGCCCATTTCTGACAATGAAGGTACTCCAGACATTCTCAAAAAGAAAAGGGAAAAAGAGGATTGTTTCTTACCGGAGGATTGATTCGATCGACGATCGGCAGGCAAAGGCTTCAGAAAATTTTTTGGCTATCTTCCTCTCCGATGAAATCGCGTAAAAAGGTTTGCACTGTGTTGCTACCCAAAATATTATCCGGAGATAGATATTGCTGGAATGGTCGAGTAGCAAACAAAGTGCGAGAGCACTTCCGTAGAGAAGGTAAATAACACAAGATTTGCCGGGGTTGTTAGTCCCGGGCTTGAATGCTCTCGCGAGATGTTATTAATACAAATATTCTGGGATACAAGTATTAATGTTAGAATACTATTACAATGAGTGTAACGATTCTAGTTATCTTAGCTATAGAGCGTGAAGATTGCCGGAAGAACCAGATATGATGCTCTGTGAGTTCTTGTAACAACGTTGATGAGCTGTGACGGCCGTGAGAAATCGACAGTCTCTCACGGCGTGTAGTAGCTGTATGTTGGAGTTCCTAGGCTTGTGAATCTCGTTGAATCTGTTATGCAGGGAGTTCTTGTCTCTGCCGACTGTCTTCTGGATGAGAGGTGCTGAGAGAGAAGTCCAGAGGTAGATCCAAGAGAGTAAACCGAGAGCCTGAAGGAATGTATGTATTCTGAATGTATTTTCCACTGAGAGGGAATCAGAAGAGGAACTGAACGTATGTGTACGTTTTTAAGAATATGTTTTCGATCCTTTCTCCAGTTGCTGGAGGTTCTATATTTATAGGACTGGGAGACGCTGGGCGATCGCCTCTGCTGTATTATAATAAGCGGGCGATCGTCTTTTAGCACATGGGCTGGTGTTAGGCGTATTTTTATATGCTTATTTATCATTATTTTGTAGTGTTTTGGTGAGTGAAATTGTCTAAATGAGCTTTTAATGCCTTAATTTTGTATGATTGACAGGAAATTGAAGTCCGGAAGCTAAAACGAGGCAAAACGAAAACGGCAAATTGACTCGAGCCGCAGACAAGGAAGCCGAGCCGCACACAGAAGACACCACCAAGGGCGTAGTAACTCGCACTTCGGCCGCGGCACGCCTGTGAGCCGCGCACGTAAGAATTAATTAGCGCCTGTGCATTCAAGAAGGCGATGTGCCGCGCACAGTTTAGTGCGCCGCGGCACACTTGGCGGTTTTTGTATGCCCGTGCGGATTTTGAGCTGTTTCGAAGCCAGTTTTCGACCGACTAATACGGACGCGATTTGGAGGATGTGCTGAGCTATAAATAGGGTTTAAGACCCTAATTAAATCATCTTGGAATCTGGGGATCTTTAATTTTTGGGGGCTTAAGCTTGGAGACGGCAGAAGAAGAGGGAAGCAGAAGACTTCAAGGGCAGAAGGCGGAAGCTGAAGAACGGAGGAATCCGAGCTTCATCTGCGTTTGAATTTTATGCTTTCGTTTATTTATTCTGTATTTTCGCTTTTAGTATGTCGCTAAAGCCCTAATCTAGGGTTTTGATGAAACCTTTGTTTTGACGAATTGATTGAGATTATCCAATTTATTACCTTTTTATTGAGTTTTCCCAATTATGTTTAATGCTTGCAATTATCCTGCCAATAGTTGTATTGATTTAATCATTCACTTCAATCGGGAGAGGAGATTTGGTGAGGAACTATTGGTGAGGACCGTTTTATTCGTGAGATAGAATATACTCATAGGAACTACGTGGCCTTTAGGAGATTTTATGCTTTTCGCCTATCGACGAATTAATTCACCTAGGGATAGAGTGCGTTATTCGCCTTTAGATAAATCTATTGACCTGGAGAGGCGGTAGAATATATTAGCAATCTCCGCCTTCAATAAATTGGGAAAATTATTTATTACGGATAATCGAGAGTAAATTCGGATAAACTAAGGTGGATTCGTAACCCTAGACTTATTTATCATTTGATTTCTTTTATCCAAGATATTGTTTTCATCGCTTAGTCTTTTAGTAATTCTTTTAATTATTAATCGCAAAACCCAAATTCGATTGTTCGTATAAAATTGGAATACGAAAAAATCGGTAGTTAGAGATTCAAACTCGTGGGAACGATACTCTACTTATCACTTTATTACTTGTAAACGATGACGTGCACTTGCGTGTAGGAAATATCGCAACAAGTTTTTGGCGCCGTTGCCGGGGATTGAAATTTTCTAATATCGATTTAAGTATTTCCAGTCTTAATTTGAACGTTTTATTTTTATTTTTGTGTATTTAATTTTGTTTATTCGTTTTTCCTTTCAGGACCTTTCGTGTAGTGCATGAGAAGACTCGGTAACGAAGGCCTATTACCTTTGGATACCGAGCTCGAGCGCACTATAAGAAGGAACAAAGTGATTATCGAAGTGAGTTGCAGACAACGGTCAACATGGCCGAGAATATCGAAGTCCAAGGAGGAGATAACCAAGTGCGGCAAGTTCAACCGGAACTAGCTCTTCGAGATTATGCCATGCCGCAGGTCATCGCTAATTTTTCGGGAATTCGGTGTCCCACTATCCAAGCTAATAATTTCGAGATCAAGCCTGCTATTATTCAGATGGTGCAGGCGAGCCAATTCTGTGGACTGCCGAATGACGACCCGAATGCCCATATTGCTTCTTTCCTTGAGATATGCGACACGTTCAAAACTAATGGTGTCACCGACGATGCCATCCGATTGAGGCTTTTCCCTTTCTCTTTGAGGGATAAAGCAAAGTTTTGGTTAAATTCCTTACCGCCGGGGTCGATTACAACATGGGAGAGGTTAGCGCAAGCCTTCCTTGCCAAATTCTTCCCACCTGCTAAGACTGCGAGGTTGAGAAACGAAATAACCACTTTTGTCCAGTACGATATGGAATCTCTCCACGAGGCGTGGGAGCGATATAAAGAATTGCTACGAAGATGCCCTCATCACGGCATTCCTGATTGGCTTCAGCTTCATATGTTCTATAATGGTTTGAGTGCTTCTACACGCACTCTCGTGGATGCGGCCTCTGGTGGGACCTTCATGGGAAAATCTATGGCCGAGGCACACGTGCTTTTGGAAGATATGGCCGAAAACGCATACCAATGGCCATCAGAAAGATTGACACCGAAGAGAGTCATGGAAGTTTCAAGCAATGACCCGATTTCCACATTGTCAGCTCAAGTCGCCGCTTTGACACAACAGCCAGCATTTTCGCACGCACCAGCCCCGCTACCATAGAGACATGCAATTGGTGTAACGGATCACACCCGAAAGTGCGGAATGTCAAGTTGGAAATCCGCTCGAGCAAAATCGATGGAGCAGCTCAATTCGTAGGAAATGGGAATCGGAATAACCCGTACTCCAACACTTATAATCCGGGTGGCGCAATCATCCTAACTTTTCATGGAGAAACGGACAGAACTCACACCAGCTCCCGTTCGCCTGTAATCAAAGAGCACTCTCCCCGCTCCCAAAGTGTCTCTCGAGGAAGCACTTGCAAAATTGGCGGCAAATACGAGTCACTTTATGACCGTGATTTTAAGCTACACTACAAAATCATTCGCTTCCATTCGAACTTGGAGGTCCATTGGCCAAATTGCTAATGTGTTGACAATCGTCTGAGGGAGCATTGCCGAGTACAACAGACAAATCCTAGAGAGAGTCTACACGCAATCGCCTTGAGAAGGGAAAGTGGTGCGGATCACCGAGCGGGTAAAGAGAAGACGGAAATTGAGGAAGAGAAGGATTTAAAGCCGAGGAGTCGAAGGATTTGAAGCCGGATAACTCAAGACATGTGTGTCCCTGCTCCGCTTCCGCAGAGATTACAGAAAGAAGGGCGACAAACAATTTTCTAAGTTCCTTGATGTGTTTAAAAGCTTCACATAAACATTCCGTCACGACGATTGGAACAGATGCCGAGTTACGCCAAGTTCATGAAAGAGATATTATCAAGAAGAGAAAGCTTGAGGAGTTTGAAACGGTCACCTTGACAGAGGAATGCAAAGGTAATTCTTCAAAAGAAGCTCCCACCTAAATTGAAAGATCCGGAAGCTTCAACATACCGTGCACCATGGGGAATCTTTCGCTTAATAAGGCACTATGCGATCTTGGTGCTAGTATCAACCTCATGCCTCCGTCGATTTTCAAAAGCTGAATATTGGGAAGCCAAGCCAACAACAGCCTCCTTACAATTGGCGGATCGATCGATAAAGTATCCGAGGGGAGTGATCGAGGACGATTAGTCAAAGTTGATAAGTTCATCTTTCCGCCGATTTCATCGTACTCGACATGGAGGAGGATGAAAATATTCCAATCATCTTGGAACGACCATTTTTAGCGATCGTCAACCCTTATAGACGTGGAAAAGGGGGAGTTAACTCGAGGGTCCAAGACGAGCAAGTTACTTTTCAAGTATTCAAATCGATTCCATGTCCCTAAGTATTGATAAAAGGTCGCAAAGTGAAATTGTAAATTCCTTTGAAAGAGGAAAGCAACGACAACATGGTCGGTGGGAAAATTCAGATTTTTTTTTTAATGGTCCAAGTCTTAAGAAGGATGTAGACCGAGTGGCGTTCCTCGAGCATGAGGAAAAATCACTGCAGCTTTGAGTGCGTTTGTGAAGGAGGAGAGTGAGCCAAAGCCCAAATGACAATTAGTCATGGAAAAACCGGTGTTTTGGGAAGTTATTCACGCCGAAACCTTTTCGCAAACAACATTTGATGACCGAACCGAAAGTCGATCGCTAATGACCAATGGTCATAATTTTAACAAAATATGAACGGTTCGATGAACGGGCGGAAACCAAATGGAGTTTGCGAAAAGCCAACTAACGTTGTTCCAATAGGTCTATCAAGACTATAAACTTAGCGCTCCTGGAGGCAACCCGAGTATTAGTTGTAGATTCTTTGTTGTTTTCGCATTTTTAGAGTCTCTCTTTGTCTTCTTTCTTCTTTGATCCATCCTTCCTCTCATCTTGATGTTTTCATGTAAAAATTCTGTGCAGAATCAAGAAAGGGGAGGAATTCAATGATGGGCCGCAGATACCCTGTGAGCCGCGGCACACACCAAATGATGAAAATGGCCGATCAAATCAGACTCGTGCCGCGGCACGATCTTACTGAGCCGCGGCACACCAGGTCGCTGAGCCGCGGCACACGAAAACAGGGCCGCGGCACACTAAAAGGCCAAGAAACACCTAGGGAGCCTGTACTTTGTGCCGCGGCACACAAGACCTGAGCCGCGGCACACTAACACGCTGAGCCGCGGCACACGAAAACTGAGCCGCGGCACCCGACGCCATTGCAAAACGCCCCAGGCCTATCAGACTTTGGGCCGCGGCTCACTTATATTGTGCCGCGGCCCCGCCGAAAAATAAGAGCAGCCAGTAGGGCTCATTCAATCGATCGGCCTGCGTAAGATACTTCTTCCTCCCTTCCTTTCTTCCTTCACAGTCAGCTTGATACCATTCTATTGTCTCCTTCTCAAATTCTCCGTAATTGTTGATTTCTAAATCATAAGTGATTCTTGATATGAAAAGATTTGAAGTTTTATATTGCTAGTTGTTCTTCACTTTTGTTTCTAAAATGGAGTCGAATATGGGGAATTTGATATTGTGATGGAATTGATGTTTATGAACGAATTGTTGATGATAGTTGTCGTGATTCGTGGTTATAATCAGGTTATTATTTTTGGGATTTGGAATTAACCATCAAAATTCTTGTTCTTCATTTTAACTTGTGCACACAAGGTGTTTGATAAATTGCAGAATGAAAAATTGGTAAGCTAGGCATTTTCAAAATTATATGCAATGAATCGTGTTGTCGAATTACATTATCCCCAACCCCTACATCATGTTCAACTTGAGAGCTCGTACTTAACTTCCTTTTGATGATGCAAGCTCATTTATTCACACTCCGCATGATGTAGTCAAGAAGCGTGCAAGCTCACCGGACGATGCCTGCACCAAATCCTGAGCAGAGGAGGAGTACTTGACCTTTACTTGTATTGATATCATTTTTTGTCCATTGAGGTCAATGTACGTCCTAAGTTTGGGGGATTTACTTTCGCTTGCTACATTCATTGTTGTACTTTATTTTCTTGTCAGATTTTATTTCGTTGCACCGCTCATTACGCTATGTAAAATTTTTTAGATAGCCTTGCTTGTCTTAGTTTTCTTTATTCGTGAATTTTTCGTGCTTCTATTTGTGTGATACCGATGTTACGATACTCGTTTTCTCTCCAAGAAGCGGTCGAGTTCTAGCCGAGTTGTAGCCGCTATTTCGTTCGCTTAGTATTCATTTAGGTCCAAATTTTTCGTGATTGTAGAGGTCTTCGCGTATAAGAGACGATACATACTTGTTTTAAAATCACCACAATACGCTTGGCTACATTTTCCTGATAGTGAGTCGACTGCTCCTTTAGTCGTGTTGGCACATAGATTGAGGTTAGAGTCGTGCAGTTTTTACCTAAAGTCGAGATAATGTTGTTCTATGAAGGGAAGTCTAGTAACCGGGGGCATTCGCGTGACCCGTTGTTTACTCTCGCGTAAAACGACGACCCTGATTAGACTAGTGAGTTAGATATTTCACATGTGCCAATGATAGGGAGCCTAGTAACCGGGGGTATTCGCGTGACCCGCTGTTTACTCTCGCGTAAAACGGCAACCTTGATTCGGACATGCGTAAATTTTATATTCGAGTTGTTTCTCCGCTGTAGATGGGAACTTAGTAACTAGAAGCATCCATGTGCCCCATGAGTGTCTTTTACGTCAAACGGTTTCCTAATACATGAGAATGGAAGTTCCACCCTAGGATTATCCCGATGAAACATCCCGAGATCCTAACCTAGTGGTCAACTCGAATCAAATTCTTGAGCATATATATAAGGGGATACTGTCCGAGGTTTATTTGTTATGAAACTCGTGAAAATTGTGCCTTTAGACTGTGGAACGGGACGAACTAGCTTGTTTATTTTAGCCTTTCATATTGACGGTCGATTTGACTCACGTTTTGTTAATCTTTGAGCTGGATTTTCTTCATGAACGAATGATTAGGACTGAATTTGATTACTTTGCGGAATCATTATTCGAAAGTGCCGCGCTTTTACGACACTCGTATTATTTAGAGAGAATTACAGGATAGTATTGATTAGGTTGAACACTATGAGTTGCACGATGATTCACGACATTCTTTTATCAATTTAATTCTTTTTGCTTGAGGACAAGCAAAGGCTTAAGTTTGGGGTATTTGTTAGGCGTATTTTTATACGCTATTTATCATTATTTTGTAGTGTTTTGGTGAGTGAAATTGTCTAAATGAGCTTTTAATGCCTTAATTTTGTATGATTGACAGAAATTGAAGTCCTAAGCTAAAACGAGGCAAAACGGCGAAAACGGCAAATTGACTCGAGCCGCGGCACAAGGAAGCCGAGCCGCTGACAAGAAGACACCACCAAAGGGCGTAGTAACTGTACTCGTGTCGCGGCACACCTGTGAGCCGCGTACGTAAGAATTAATTAGCGCCCAGGCATTCAGCGAAGGCGATGTGCCGCGGCACAGGTTTAGTGCGTCGCGGCACACTTGGAGGTTTTTGTATGCCCGCACGGATTTTGAGCTGTTTCGAAGCCAGTTTTCGACCGACTAATACGGATGCGATTTGGAGGATGTGCTGAGCTATAAATAGGGTTTAAGACCCTAATTAAATCATCTTGGAATCTGGGGATCTTTAATTTTTGGGGGCTTAAGCTTGGAAACGGCAGAAGAAGAGGGAAGCAGAAGACTTCAAGGGCAGAAGGCGGAAGCTGAAGAACGGAGGAATCCGAGCTTCATCTGCGTTTGAATTTTATGCTTTCGTTTATTTATTCGTATTTTCGCTTTTAGTATGTCGCTAAAGCCCTAATCTAGGGTTTTGATGAAACCTTTGTTTTGACGAATTGATTGAGATTATCCAATTTATTACCTTTTATTGAGTTTTCCCAATTATGTTTAATGCTTGCAATTATCCGCCAATAGTTGTATTGATTTAATCATTCACTTCAATCGAGAGGAGATTTGGTGAGGAACTATTGGTGAGGACCGTTTATTCGTGAGATAGGAATATACTCATAGGAACTACGTGGCCTTTAGGAGATTTTATGCTTTTCGCCTATTGACGAATTAATTCACCTAGGGATAGAGTGCGTTATTCGCCTTTAGATAAATCTATTGACCTCGGGAGAGGCGGTAGAATATATTAGCAATCTCCGCCTTCAATAAATTGGGAAAATTATTTATTACGGATAATCGAGAGTAAATTCGGATAAACTAAGGTGGATTCAGAACCCCAGACTTATTTATCATTTGATTTCTTTTATCCAAGATATTGTTTTCTACTGCTTAGTCTTTTAGTAATTCTTTTAATTATTAATCGCAAAACCCAAATTCAATTGTTCAGATAAAATTGGAATACGAAAAAATCGGTAGTTAGAGATTCAGTCCTCGTGGGAACGATACTCTACTTATCACTTTATTACTTGTAAACGATGACGTGCACTTGCGTGTAGGAAATATCGCAACAGCTGGTCCTCTTAAAGTCCGCATGAGTTGCTGGCAGCCAGCTGTGAGGTCCAATGAGAAATCTGCACGCGTCTGAGTCACTATCACGGGCGGTCCCACCTTGTACCTTTCGGCGGGTTTGTCGGTAGGTGATAAGGTGGTGACAGGCTGTGGTCAACGATCCATGTTATGCGGCGCCTTTCGCGGATCTGCACATGGGTGCTGCTTTGAGATCCAGTCTTCGTAGACTTTGGCGGACGATGGTCTTGTTCGCGGCGTAGGACGGTCGTCTTAGGTCGGGCACCAGAGACGATCATTAGATGCCAAAAGGCGGTCGCCTTGAGAGTCGATTGCTAGATACTTTGAAGGTGGACTGTTATCTCCGTTTAGGCAAGTTCGCCGTAGCCTGATTGGTTGAAGACTCGGTCGCTCGACACTTACTCTGATCGCCGCCGAGGCGTAGAAATCGCCGCACAACAATTGCCCCCCAGCTCGCTCCGATGTTGGAAACGTGGGGTGAGGTGGTTTTGTTGGCGATCGCTGAATTATGACGAGTGACTCTGCATTTTACGGAGCTGGCGATCGTCTTTGAGCGGTTTGATTCTGAATTTGTACGACCTGGTTGGTCGCTGAAATGAGCGGGAAATGATAATGGACATGGAAAAGTATCCGGGGCATGTGTCGGGATCCTGTTGGGGGATACCGACGGTTAGCTTCGACTCCTCATCTGGCGTGCCCTCGAAACGATGCATCGCGGGTTTCAAGGGAGTCATTAATAGCGACGGTTGCACTTCGGCCCCTGATATTCTCCTTAATTGCATGGAAGTCCCTTCTTTCTCCTATAAAAGGGCGTCGGGTTGCAGTGTTAAGACCCTTATGCGCTTTATCGGAGAAGAAGACTTTTGCTGAAGATTTTCCTGGAGATCTGACTGCCGATCGTTGATTGATTCAATCTTCGGTAAGAAAACACTCATTTTCTCCTCTTTTCTTCGAGAATGACTGGAACATCTTCTTCGCACGGAGTGGGCACCTCCTCCGCCGCCGGGGCATCGACTGCCCGGGGAGGATCCTCAGCATATTTCCATCTGGAGATGGCCGCCGAGGCTATCCGGGCCGATATTGACCCTGCGGAAGTCGAGGCATTGTTCAATGAAGCTGACGTCGCCAAGGAGGCGGCAGTTGAGCGGAGACGCTCGCAGATGGAGAGAGATTTGGCGGTTAGGGCCTACTGGGAGCAAAGACAAGAGCTGACTGTGCCTATTCGCCTTTGCTGAAATTATGGAGAGGTTGGCCGGTCCGTCTCCTAAGTTCAATTACCGGGAGTACTCGATCACTAATCCTTATCAACCTCCTAAGCAATCGCTGTTTCGGGCTGCGCAGCGATCTCTGTGGTACCTTGGCCAGATAAGGAGCTCGGCGACCAAGAAGGACCTGGCCGTCTGGAGGACGAGGTTCCATGTCCCTTCGGATGTGGATCTTTTTGTGCCGACCGAGAATGAGCGAGCCGATCAGCCTCCGGAGGGTATGGTCGCCGTGAACGAAGCAATCATGGAGGCTGGGCTGCGGTTTCCTTTGCCGTTCTCCATCTCCCATCTGCTGGCTGCTTGGAACGTGGCGCCACTACAGTTGACGCCGAATGCCTGGCTCCAGATTATTTGCGCTCTCACCTTGTTCGGCTTTCACCGAATTTACCGCCTTCTTTCGCCATTGGAGATGAACCACCTGTTCAAGTTAACGGCTCAGAAAGGGTCGATCGGAGGCTATCACATTCAAGGTCGATCCATTCGGGTGATCCTCGGAGTCCCGAACAAGGTGCGGGGCGACCCGGCGAAGTGGTTCTGGGTCGCCGGTGCGTGGAAGGCCTCTGCGAGCGACAATCCTACGGGCGAGCTGGAAATCCCCACTAGCTTTCGGGAGAGGAATCTGGGTAAGGGTTCAGACTCTCCCTTTGTTCGGATATGTTCTGAACTGATCTAATTTGGTTTTACTTTTGCAGGTTTCCATATTCCGACGATCGACGAGCTTCCTTTCGACTTTCTGGTCATCTGGGAGCGGATACGAAGTTTGCCGGACGACGACTTAGACGCTAGCCGGATCAACAAGGAGAGTCGTTGGCTGTCTGCTCGGCTATTCCATTTTCCACGACATCTCTCGGTCTCGGGTATGATTTCTGCGATCTTCAATTGCTTGGCGATCGTTCTGTTTGGAGAGTGTGTTTGACCGTGGTTTTATTGTCCTTACTGTAGAGGTCTGCTTTCCTCGTTTCTTGGAGCCCCCACCGGAGATAGCTATGTCGAACCCTGGAGTTTTGGGCCGTCTCCGCCAGAAGAAGTCATCTCGGGTTCCTCCTGTGGCGTTACCTCTCATTCCGGAGGTGGAGCCTCGCGTAGAGCCGATCGTGGCTGAGGAGGAAGTTCGGGAGGAGGGGTTCCGGACGAACCGCAAATGGCAGAGGTTGGGAGAGACTCCAGTTTCTTCCCCTGCTAGTGAGGTGCCGATCGTCGCGCCTCCGATCACCGTTGTTCCTCCGGCGGACGAGCCTATGCCCTCTGCGGCTTTCTTGCGGGAGATGGCGATCGCCAAGGCTGAGACCCCTCGTGGGAAACCATACTTCGGCCGTGATCCTGAGAGAGCCGAGAGGTAGACTTTGTTTGCTTGGGTGTTGGATTTCGTCATTTGCGTGGGAGATGTGCTAACTTTTGTTGTTTGATGCAGATCCGTAGCACTAACCCATCCCGCCCGCCGATGGTATTCGATTTTCTCGCGAGCCGATCTCCTCGCCAGGCATGCGATGTCCCGCAGTATGTCAATCGGGCCGTTTCGGCTTTGCCGAAGGCTTGGACGTCGGACTTAGATGCGATCGCTCGCCAGCGATCCAGGAGTGCAATGCAAGCCGCTTTCGCTCTCTCTCTTCAGGCGGCGACGATGGCTGCCCAGGCTGTGCAGGAGTTTGAGGGGCGTCCTTCCACTACTCGCCTGCAGGCGGATCTCGAGGCGGCTCGGAAAGAGAACGCCGAGTTCGCCGACAGGATTGTGGCAATGGAGAAGGACTCCCTGGATGCAGCTAAGCGGGCGAACCATAAACTTGAGCTGGCGAGACAGGATGCCGAACAAGCCCGGGCGACTGTCGACCGATTTCGGGACCGGATGACAAATGCCCGACGGTCGCAGGAGGCCGCTGAGAAGGAGGCCGATCAACTGAAGGTGACTGTTGCTCGGCTGACTAGCGAGCTGGCGGCATCGAGGGGAGAGACGGCTGCAAGGGTGGCCGAGCTACAGGGTGCGCAACAGGCGATGGCGGAGTTGAAAGGGAAGCTAGAGGCGACCGAGGCCAATCCCTTTCTTAATGTGGAGTTCGTCAGTGAGTTTGCCTATTATATGGCGTACGCTGACTCGCTCCGAGCCGCTAATAAGGGAGGACTGGAGGTCAGCCCTCTAGCCGAAAACTTCAAGGCGTACGCGTTGGAGCACCCTCTTCATTGACTTCTCCGTGCATATCTTGGATCCCGTGGATATCGGTGTAGACCTGAGCTGGTACCCGACCCCGACGAACCTTATTCATCCTGACGCTCCGGAGGACGGGGAGGCCGCTCCGGAAGCTGGCGAAGGGTCGCGGGCCGATCCGGAGGTTGAAGGCGAAGGCTGCTGTGGCCTCGAGGCTCTTCTCTTTTACTGCTTTAGCTTTTACCCGTAGTTTTGTAGCTTTATCTCGTAATACTTAGGCCTTCGGGCGACCGTGTATGTACTTCTGAAACTTCAAGTAATTAAATGAATGTTTGATTCTCCGATTTATCACTTGAATGATTGCTTTTTTTGAGTCTATTGCTTGACTTTGTACAAATGTGTGAGGAGAGATTGTTGCGAGTGTAGCTCTAAGTGAATTGATAAACTCATATAGATAACTTTTACAACAAATTCGATCGCTGCATGAACATCTGATAAATGACGATCTCCGTATGTGATTGAATAGGGACGATCGTCGTATAGGTAGCTCCGCACTCTTCCCCCTTGTTTTTGTTCACTTAGTGAAAGTAAGGGGACGAAAATAAATCATTGAGTGAGCGGTCTTCAATTTTGTCGAATCCTCGAGGAAGGCCGTCTATCTCGGTCTTGAGGAACCGTGCATGATCGCGGAGTTCGATGGACTGACCTCCACGACCGTGTCTTATGCGCGAGCGACATTCCGTCTGATGGCTAAGTTCTCGCGACTCACTTAATTGGTAGGGTCTTCCGAAGGCTGCGCCTTGCCTCGTATTTAAACGAAGGGCGTGCGGTCTTGGTCTGGAAGATTCCTTGTGCGGGGCGTCGTCGGGTTAATCAACTCCACTTCCGCGGCTTGGTAGCTCTGCTTCCACCTCGGCCCGCCATGAAGATGGCGACCCTCGACGGTGTACGTTGAGACGGGGGAGGGACGCGTCGCATTGTCCGAGAAGGACCCACCACGTTAAGTGATGGACCTTTGAGGGCGGGCGAACAAGTCCACAGATTAGTTTTGGAGGGCCCTCAGACTACGCCGGCCTCGAATTTAAACGAAGGGCGGGCGATCGTGGCCCAAAGGGACCTTGCATGGGAGCAAAGAGCGGTTCCATCGTCCTCCACGACCATGGCGACACTCTTCTACCTCGGACCATCAAGTTAGATGACGATCTTCGACGGTATACGTTGTGCTGGGGGAGGCGATCACTGCCTAGGTCCATCATGTCAGATGACGAACTTTTGGTGGCGAGCAAGTCATCCTCTTTTTCGAAGCTTTAGCTGAGGCAGTAGCCTTTTGTTCAATGAGGTGGGAAATCGGGGAGAGACTTCCGAAGTTCCTTTCTCTTGATTGAAGCATGTAGATACGGTCGCCGAGGTTGATCGAGGGGTTGGCTCGTATGAGCTTTCCAGCCTGTTCGCATTCGACTCGGACGATCGTGTTGGTAGATTGGTAGGGGCTCCGTCTAAGCCAATAAGCTGTCCAACTTGCCTTCCTCGAACAATCTCCAGAGTTGTCTGAGGAGGTCGCGGCATTGGTTGGTGCTGTGGTCGGGACTCTTATGGTAGGCACAATATTTATTGTGGTCCAGGTGACCGTGGTCCCTTATCGCCTTTGGTTTGTTTAGAGGTTCGCGCCCCTTGATGGCATAGAAAATGTGGGCCGGAGTTCGGTTGAACGTATGGAGGAGATGGGCTTCCATGTCCTCGAAGGCCCTGAGATCTCCGGGCGGCTTGGCGACCGCCTTCTTGGTTTTAGCGATCGTCGTCTTTCGGACAGGAGGTGGCATTTCCTCGCCTAGGCGGAGGGTGAGTAGCTTCTGCCTGGCCAGGAAGTCGGCAGCCTTAGCGCGGAAGATCGCGTAGGTTGGAGGAATGTCCTTCGTCATATGTCTAAACATGGGTGAGTGACCATAGAATCCCCCAGGATTAAATAGAGAGCGAGCTCGTCGCTGATGGGCTCGCCGGTGAGGACGATTTCGTCCACCCGGTCGATATAATCTGCATCGGATTCGTCTTCCCCCTGCCTGATTTTCATCATGCGGTGGGGGCCTTCTGGTCTAGCGACCTTGGCGGCGAAGTATGACGTGAAGTCATTCGCCAGTTTTCTCAAAGGAGATGATCGATCGAGGTGCTAGTGAGATATACCACCTATGGGCCAGCTCGCCTAATGTTAGCGGGAAGATTCGGCATTTGGTTGCATCTGATGCCCCACACCCGGTCATGTAGATCCGGAACTTTCTTAGGTGGGTTTCGGGGTCCGATCTCCCTTCATATAGAGGTGTTTTGGGCGGAGCGATCCTTGGTTGCACGGGGGCGAGTTCGATGTGGACCGCGAGTGGCCTGGCCGGTCCGATGATCTTTCTCAGGTGCTTGCACCACGGTGATGGTGGCGATCAAGGGTTTCCACTGGAATCCGACTCTGCACTATATGAAAGCAATGCCGGGTGCACCAAATCATCGGGCGGCGCAGGGGAATCAGACTAGGTTTTGGTGTTGGCCGCGGCCCTAATATTGGATCTAACAGGATTAAGGGTGATAGGGGTTTGGGGTTTGGTGTTCGTTCGTGGGTTCAGTGAGCGGGAATTGAGGGGTGACTTGACTGGTGACGGAGCGGCAGCGCCAAAAAAGGCAGCAACCCGACTGTGGTTTTGGGTTGTTGCCATTTCGAATTTTTTTTCCAGGAAGGAATGATAGGAGCCTTTTGTTTTATAAATTTGATTTCCTGTGCGTATAAGATGAAAAATTGTAGGAAAAAAATTTAGGGTTTACCTGTATGGGAAGATGATGATGATTGCTGCAGAACTGGTGAGAGTTGCTTAGACGACGGAAACGCATACTGGTAGTATTTGTGTATGTATAGATTTTTGTACTGTATACAATACAACATTTATACTATAGAGTTTAAGTTTAGGGTAGAGATATAATTGGGCTAGGAAAAGAGTTTGGGCCAACTCATCAATTAAACTTAAAATAAGATATTTCAAATCCAAAATGAACATGAATAATTATTAGGCTAAATTAAATAATAATATTAATGATAGTAATAATAATAATAAATAATATTATTATTTAGCTTTTAAAATTTTTTGGGTAACGAGTAATATCGCTTAAAATTTGACTCAGGCCTAGAAATGATGAGGTGAAATGTAATAAAATAAAATGAGAGATGAAATGAGATTAAACACATGACTTGACATGAATTGCAATGAGCTAAATGAGTTAATGAATTTGACATGCGTCAAAATAAAATGAAATGAATTTGCCTGATCATGAAAATAAAATGAATTGAGTGATAAAATTATTCGGATATTAATTTAATAAAATTAAACGTGTTTTCTATAATTTACAATAAATGTATATGCGAAATCGGGGCGTTACAACCTACCCCCCTTTAACGAATTTTCGTCCTTGAAAATTAAGTTACGTACCTTGAAAAATGAATGTTGGATACTTAGAACGGATCTCTTCTTCACGTTCCGAGGTTGCCTCATTTGGTCCATGACGACTCCATTGAATTTTCACTAGTTTAACCTCTTTGTTTCATAACCGATGTACCTTACGCTCCAAAACAGCTGTAGGTACCTCCTCATAAGTCAGCTTATTGGCTACATGCAACTCTTCGAAATTGCATATGTGATCAGGATTATGTATGTATTTTCTCAGCATGGAGACGTTAAAGACATTGTGCACTCCCGATAACTCCAACGGCAATGCCAAACTATAAGCAAGATCAAACACGACCCAAAATATCAAAAGGTCCGATGTAACGAGGCTGTAGCTTTCCCTTCTTACCGAATCATATCACTCCTTTCATCGGCGCTACCTTCAAGAACACCTTTTATCCAACTCAAATTGGATATCTTTCCTTTATTTATCAACATAAGATTTATGCCGATCATGTGCAGTCTTAATTCTATTTCTAATTTCAGCTATCTTCTCTACAGTCTGCCCGATCAAATCTGGACCCAAAATCTTTCCTTCTCCAACCTCACTATAATAAAGGGGCGATCGACATTTCCTTCCATACAGAGCCTCATACGGGGCCATTTGTATAGTCGCTTGGTAACTATTGTTATAATCAAACTCTACGGCAAAATTTTTTCCCAATTCTCACCAGTATCAAGAACACACGCCCTCAACAAATCTTCAAGTGTCTTGATAGTCCGTTCTGATTGACCATCGGTCTGCGGATGATATGCAGTACTAAAATTCAACTTAGTTCCCAATGCACTTTGCAGACTTTTCCAAAATTTCGACATAAATTGCGGATCTCTATCTGAGACGAATGACACCGAACTCCATGTAACCTCACAATCTCCCGAATATAAATATTTTCATACTGCTCCATGCTATAAGTCATCCTCACAGTAGAAAATGAGATGACTTCACAAACGATCTACTATTATCCCGATAGCATCGTTCTTCCTCACATTTCATGCGAGACGAACCATGAAATCCATTGTGATATGCTCCCATTTCCATTCTGGAATTTCTAATGGTTGAAGTAAACCTCCTAGCCATTGGTGTTCTGCCTTCACATGCTGACATATCATACACATATCCACGAATACACCAAGTCCCGCTTCATTCCTCTCCACCAAAATAACTTCTTCAGGTCGTGGTACATCTTTGTACCTCCCGGGTGAGCGGAGTATGGTGCATTATGGGCTTATTCATGGATTTGATTCCTAAGGGATAGATCCTTAGGAACACAACCTCCCATCATAAGTCAAAACGTTGTCTTCAGCAATGACAAATTTCTCAATACTTCCATCTTGTGCTCGATCTTTCATCTTGCACAAGAACTTATCGCGTGGTTGAGCCTCCTTAATCTTATCCCTCAAGTTTGGTTGTAAGACCAAAGATGATAGGATTGCTTTCGAACTTTTTGAAGACTCAACTACCTCAATCTTCAACTGGGAGGAACTCCTTTATCAAACTCTCCTGGTCGGCCAAGCAAGCTAGCTCGCCTATAGTCTTCTGACTCAAGGCATCAGCTACCACATTAGCCTTACCCAGATGGTAATGAATAGTACAATCATAGTCCTTCACTAATTCTAACCATCTCCTTTGCCTCATGTTAAGATCCTTCTGTGTGAAAAGATACTTCAGACTTTTATGGTCTGTGTATATCTCACACTTTCCTCCGTAGAGATAGTGACGCCAAATCTTTAACGCATGTACTACAAAGAGCCTAACTCCGTATCATGCATCGGATAGTTCAACTCATGTGGTTTAAGATGTCTCGATGTATAGGCTACTACTTTACCATGTTCCATTAGAAAACAACCCAACCCCTGCTTTGAGGCATCACTATAAATAACAAAGTCTTCCATCGGATCAGGAATCATTAATACTGGTTCCGAGGTTAGTCTCCTTTTCAACTCTCAAAACTTTCCTCACACATCTCACTCCATTCAAACCTCACACCTTCTTCTCACGGCACCTTTTATCAGATCATGTCTATTGAGCCACCATATAAAGGATCACATCAAAATCCATAGAGTTAATCAAATACAGGCTATCATCAAATTCTCTTCCTCCTATCTCAATATTCTCATCAATCATTCCATTAGTGAGGATTGATTTCCTGACGGTAAGCTAACCTCAATAAACTCAACAGTTTTAACGCTTCTATGACCAATGGCATGATAAAAATTTGCAGACATAAAACAGTGTGTGGCAGCCCAGTGTCAAACAATGTAAGAGTGGGTAAATTAGATACAGTCAACATACCTAACATCATGCCGAGATTCTCATCTGCGTCCTTTTGGGTCAAAGTATAGATGCGAGCTTTTCCTACAGGATTTTGACCTTTGACCTTTTGGTGATGACAGTTCGGAGATGAATGCCCTGGCTCCTTGCATCTGTAGCAGACACCTTTACCGTACAGGCACTCCCCGCCATGATTCTTACCACACTTCGAGCATTCTGGCTTACTGGTTTGAGGCTTAGGTCCCGACCTCTGATCAACCTTTTCTTGCTTATTAGAAGCCACGACCTTATTCTGGTTCCCATTCCAATGCCTCTTACCGGTATTAGGCCTCACATGCTGTTGTTGATCCAGATTATGGCTAGCCTCAACCTCTTAGACTCGAAACACTATCTCGGTATAGGGTAGCACCTCATGATTAGCCATGATGTGACGAATACTTGTGCATAAACCACTCCGAAACTTAAGGGCCCTCTTTCGTTCTGTATCTACCATGTGCTCCACAAAGAAGCTAATTCCAAAACGTTATTCCTCCTTGTTCGAGATTCCAAAACTCTCTCTCCATCTTCTCTCGGTAATGCTGTGGGTAGTACTGCTCCATCATTAGTTCTTTGAACCGATACCAAGTTAATGTAGCATGCTCGGCTGCCGGACTCAAATGCCAGTAGCTCATCCACCAGCGTCCAGCATCCTCCACCATTTGATACTGGCCGCAAAGAATTCTTTGTGCACCATTGCACCCAATGAGCTCAAAGGTGCACTCGAGCGACATGAACCAGTAGTCGATAAATGCTGGTCCTTCTCGACCATTGAATAATGGTGGTGTGAAACATCGGAATTGTTGCACAACTTGTGCCTGAGTAGGAGCTGACACGTTATTATTGTGATTATTCTGACCTCTGTTACCACCACCACCAGCACCAAGGTTGGCATTCTGATCACCGAGATTATCTGCTCCTCGGTTAGCTGGGTGTCCATGTCCACGAGTTACCATTATCCTAAGGCATATCACACGCAACGATCCCTCAGTACTTACCTAATGAGAGGGATAAATAAAATGAAGAATTACATCGCATCTATGGGTTGAGAACCAGAGATTTCTAGCAATAATGAATAACGCTTGTCACACATATATGTATGAATTTATAAGAAAACAATTTCATGCTCAAATACTTTATCATAAAATTCACCCAAGTAGACCCAAGAAAGTTGAGGCAATCTTGGAGTGGGAATCTCCTAAGAACGTGAAAGAAGTTCAAGTTTCTTAGGACTTGCTGGTATTATCGCTGCTTTGTGGAAGGATTTTCCAAAACCGCTCGTCCACTTACTCGGTTGTTACGTAAGACTCAAAAATTCGTATTGAACGATAAATGTCAGATTAGTTTTGATGAACTCAAGAAGAGACTGACAACGGCGCCAATATTAGCACTACCAGACGGAACTGAAGGGTTCGTAGTCTACAACAATGCTTCAAATCAGGATCTGGGTTTCGTGTTGATGCAGAAGGATAGGGTGATTACCTATGCTTCTAGACAGTTGAAACCGTATGAGGCTAACTACCCGACGCATGATTTCGAGTTAGCAGCCATTGTCTTTGCTCAAAATCGACATTATTTGTACGGGACTCACTGTCAGATCTTTACAGATCATAAAATCCTTAAATATATTTTTAGTCAGAAGGAATTAAACATGAGACAGAGGAGATGGTTGGAATTAATTAAAGATTATGACCTGGAAATTCTTTATCATCCAGGTAGAGCGAACATGGTAGCTGATGCACTAAGCCGCAAACCTGTTTCTATTCGAATGTTGGAAACGCTTACGTCTCAGTATTATGAACAAGGAGGAATCTTGTTAATTTGTATGAATTCGGAATAGAGTATGTTATGTAATCCTTGCTATCGGGATGAGTTGATCGTTGATAAGATTATCAGATTATGGAATCTTATTGTGGTTATAGATTCGTGATTTATTAATTTGGGTTGTTCAGATTTTATTTAATTGAGATATTGCGGAACCATTGGATTTAGTGATGGGTTATATTGAATGTTAAATTGTTTATCGAGTTGCGGCTTGTATTGTCGATATGAGTTCGTATTTGTTAAGTTAGATTGGTTGGTTTTGTATATGACTGAGGTATAGTTGAACTGTTGAGTTTGATTGGTTGGCTATGTCGGTTATTGATTGTTATCGGATTTCTGTTAATTAATTTCTTCAATAGGTTGTGATATATGATCATTGATTAGAACCGTGCTTCGCGGTCATATTCGAGGATGTTCGTGAAGTGCTTCGGTCAGGGCCAAGGAGCTCGTAGACGAAGGCAAGGAATCGGTAACGGCTTCACTATCATCGTATCGGTATCGAGACAAGTTATTACTTGCTCAATTTATAATATTTAATGAATAGTTTCAGTTTCATTCCGTTTATAATGCATATAGCAATGATTATTGTTATGAATTCTGGAGATTTGGATTGTATGTTGTTTTTCCGATTTTGGGAGTTAAATCATAATGTATATGATTTACTTTGGTTATTGGTATAATCGGGTATCAAGGATACATTGTGGTAAAGACGAAGATATGAGTTATCTATAGTCTATGGTATGTTTGGATCGTCGAGCATTGAGGATAATTGTTGGTGATGGTTTCGACATCGAGATTGCTCTTGAAGGACTCGGGGCAAGTATTCTAATCATTTTTGTCATTTTGTGTCAATCATGTTATGATACATTCATGTATTGTTATTGTCGTGCATTGTGTATTGTTGTTTTATGCAGTTGTGTATTGTTGTCGTATGTCCACCATGCGTTGGTCCGATGGGATCATCATGGGAATCTATAGCTGTGTGCGTTGGATTGTTGGACAGGTATTTCCACCATGCGTTGGTCCGACGGGATCATCATGGGAATCTATGCTGTGTGTGCTGGATCGTTGGATTACCATGTGTTGTTATTGTGCATATGTATATTGTTCGTTATCCACCTCGTGTTGATCTGATAGGATCATCTTGGGATCTATGCTGTGTGCGCTGGATCATCGGATTTCCATTGAGTATACATTGTTGTTATTGTTGTGAGCATATTGACGTTGTCATATGAGTATGCTTTACTTTTCTTGCTTGTCATATTATTGGTGGATCATCATGTTACATTACTATCTACTGCGGGGCTTATCACTCAGGAGTTCTGGGCAGGTGATCCCCTCCCGATTGTTTTCAACGAGCCTCTTCACCCCCCGCTCAGGAACATCGCCCTGTTCCAGTTGTTTGGCTTCGACTAGAGACCCCTTGGATCAAGCTGAATACTGATGGTTCATTTGACAGAGATACTCAGACTGCTGGTGGTGTAGGCCTGATTAGAGATCATCATGGAGAGCTCATTCCTGCTTTCTACTCCTCTTTTCAAGCTTCATCTAGTTTTGATGCAGAGATCAGGCGCTAGCGATTTTTCAACCTGAAAATAAAAATAAAACAGTCAATTAATAATTTGCTCACTCGTTAGATGCTTGTAGATGAGTTTACATATTATTTTTATTTATTTGTCCAAACAAGATGATAATTATAAGCTTTTTATCTACTTGAAAGTGGTAGACGCAACCGTGGTGAATTAGGAAGAGATGGTTCAACTCGGGATTCTAAGAAAATGAAGTTATCAATGTCAAGGACGACAATACAAAGTTCATCGAAGGAGGTGAAGTTCTTGAACCATATGTCGGCATGGAGTTCGACTCGTAAGACGATGCAAGGAGATTTTATAATGAGTATGCAATGAGAGTAGGATTTGTCAGACGTGTTATGCAACGCCGCTGCTCGGAAATCGATGGTCGAACACTTGCTCGCCGGCTCGGATGCAACAAGCGTGGTTTCTCTCCAAATGTAAAAGGCAAAATCAGGCGTAACGAAAGACGAGGCCCGGCGCGCTAAGGTTGCAAGGCAACAAGATCGCTCAAGGTGGATAACCGAAAGTGGGTCGTTACGAGATTCGTCAAGGATCATAACCATCCACTAGTCGTCAATGCTAATGAACATATGAATGAGGTACGCCTTTTATTTATTGTCGACGTATGATATCTTGTTATTAAACTCAGCTTTACAATATAATAGAACACACTGAATTTATTCCTCACTCCATTTGTCTTATATCTAATCATTGTACACCAAATTGCAACATTTTTCGTTGTCTAGCATATCTTGTGTATTGTGAAAATGATGCAGAAATGACATGAGCTCAGTGACGGATGCCGAGTGATAATCTCGGCATGTGGATTATATTTTAAAATTTGTTGTATTTCTATTGGCATTATCGATGTAACAGTACAAAATGATAATTATTTTCTATTTTTCTATTTAGTATTGTTAGTATTATTTTTTTAGCAAATTGTGCTTATCAAGTAGGAGTTTTATAATCCAGGCCCCAAAGATAGGACAACTAACCAATTCCTGTCCGTCATCTCAATATACCAAATACGTACACGCGACATATTGAATACATATACTGCTCCAATAACATTCTCATACGATACACCTGATACACGATATCCTCAATGCAATTGTCAACCAAGTTACGAGAACTCCACTTACCCGAGATGCTTGACCCAATCCTTACCCCAATCAAGCACACATGCTCTCAACATATCCTCCAAGGTTTGTATCGTGCGCTCGGTCTATCCATCCGTCTGAGGGTGATAGGCTGTGCTAAAGTGTAACTGGGTTCTCATAGCTCTATGAACGGCTTTCCAAAAACGGGACACGTATCTGGTGTCCCTATCCGAAATGATGGATGAGGGAACGCCGTGCAACCTCACGACTTCCCGGATGAAAATAGTGGCTAAGTGCTCTGTTCCGTTCGTTTCCTGAATAGGAATAAAATGTGCTGATTTCGTTAATCGATCAACGATAACCCAAATTGTGTCATTTACTCCCACCGCCGTTGGTAACTTAGTGACAAAATTCATGGATATGCTTTCCCATTTCCACTCCGGAATGGTAAGGGTTGCAAGACTCCGACGGGTCTGCGGTGTTCAATTTTTACTTGTTGGCACGTCATACATCGGGCAACGAATCTAGCAACCTCCTATTTTATATTTTTCCACCAAAAACTCTGTCGCAGATCCTTGTACTTCTTTACTACGGATACAGACTCTGTAGACATAACGGCCATCTCAAAAGTTAAGGCTCGATCTTGATAATCCTTCAACGTGGTACACATAAAAGGAGCCATACACTGCCGAACATGAGGTTCCATAGGCATATCAAAATGACGAACCTTATCAGTTTTGCTCTTCACTTGATCCCGAACATAACACAGCTCCCGATTATAGTCGACTATAGCCTGGGATATCGACACATCCCGGGGCTTAGCCGAGAAAAATTCAACGATTCTGAACTCTCGAACAGGCAACGGACAATACTCCGCCTCCATGGCATTCTTGAATTCGGCCCAAGTAGCCATATTATTCCTAGGTGCTACGGCCTCCCACCAGTCTGCAGCTTCCTTGTCGGGGAGGTACTGAGCAATGGGTACCCCCCTTTCATCTGGATAAGCTATAGCATCAAATGTTCTCTCTAGCTGGAAGAGCCAATTCTCCCAGCCTAACTAGTCAGAAAAACCTGTAAAACGAGGCGGGTGCATTTTCATCACATCTCGTAACCACTTACTCGCTACGTTATCCCCATTTGGGTTCTCATTCCGGTGTACGGTCTGGTTCATCTATGCCAACAGGTTGGCCACCTGCTGAAGGATGGTGGTAGCACCAACATCGACATTACCTCTGGTTGAATGCCCCTGATCACGCGATTGGTCATCCCGACCATCTGTACTGAGCTGATTGGCACTCGGCAATGAGCGAGTCACCCTCTCAGCTCCTGATTACGACCATTACCACGACCACATCCTCGGATTCGACCCCTCGTCATACTAAACATGCAACCGATCAATACAATGAAACACAATGTCGCAGAACAACAAATCTAAATTCCAACTCGGCACAACATATCGCAAACAGTATACTAAAAGGCCAACTTAACACGACATATCGACTTAAGGCCACGAGCATCAATGAGACAAAAATATCCGCTCAGGTTAATTACACAAATACACGAACTATCACTGCAACAATAAGACTGAAATTCATAAGTAATTCACATGGCCATATCAACAGAAACTTACAGCCTTCACTAATACAAACACGATTAAAACATCATATGCATCATTGTGGTCAAACATTAATAACATCCTTTTAAAATGATCTGAGATATTTGTTCCAAAAATATTTTTAAAATTCTGAAGTTTGTATGATTTTACTGAAATTTGGTTTTGAAAATAATTTTAATATCTCGGACTTTTAATCAAAACCATGAACCCATTATCATAACTGTTTCATTTTTGAAATCACTTGCAAAACACTATTTTGAAATATCAATTCTACTCGATACACGATATCATCAAAATGATTTCATCAATATGTATCAACGTCACTAACAACAACATACAGGGTAACCACATGTTACCATTGTTACAGCCCTTTTATCTCTCCCTCTCTCTCTCTCTCCCTATATATATATATATATATATATATATATATATATATATATATGTATATCTTAGAAGAGATATCATTACAGCACAGTGTAAACTTTATTATAATATAACGTTCACAAACCTTATTTACATAACATAACGAGCTATAATAACATTCGATAAAAAGTACAACATTATTTTACAAGTCCAAATAAAGTTTTGACTGTTTATTTAAAACTCAAACTTGAAATGAAAGGCAAAGGTGCTCCACAGGTCAATGTGTTCATATACAATAGCTCGTCTGCACCGAGAAGCAGCCCAGTCAATCTTCTATGCTTTATAGATGGGATCATTTCCTGTATCACAAGAAACAATTAAATGAGCGAAAGCTCATTAAGTAGTTACCCGACTTATGCATGTATGCATGAATGAACTCATGATATGTAGCTTATACTCTTTGCTTTCTAAAGAACTTTTATGCACTATAAATTTTTTATTTTTGAAAACTTTGTTCATGAAATTTATATTCTTTTCTTTCGAAAACTCTTTCGAAACTCTTTTAATCATATTTATGGCGCGCCGTTATGTACCACTTGAGTTCACTGGCTTAGGCCCCTGTCTGTTTAACGTTCCACCATAGCCGAAAATAAGTTGCCCATACATATAACACATGATTCACTAGGGTGTCCTGCACCCCACCGGATCATGTCTATTAACAGTGCCCAATCATGTTCACATGAGTCACCCTGGTATGTCCCAGACTCCACCAGTATGTAGCGTGTCCCAGACTCCACTACAATGGGTCAGCCCGACGTGTCCTGCACTCCCACCGGAAACATGGCTATTAGCAGTGTGTCCCACACTCCACCGCGAGGTATCACTTATACTGTAACGTGTCCCATACCCCGCTACACATAGTCAAACCAATCCAGGCCCTCTACCACCAACTCACGACGTAGATAACCCAATATCTATTTGTTCTTATCTCTTTCAAAACACTTGTAATATGATCCATACATGAACAACACATGTCAATGTCATGCCTTGATCATAAGTAACCTGGTGATGCTACATAACCGAATGCTTTATGTGACTCACCAAACAAACGCATCAATTAATAAAAGGGCCACAAATAACTCAAGATACAAGCAACATCAACCAAAAATAGATATCAACCACATAGGTCACACGAAAAGTCTTGTGATATAGTTTTGAAATTAGTTACTACTTACTTGGGTCCAAAGCTTATTGTTGATGAATTTAGATCAGCCTTTATGCTTCTTCGATATGATCTAACCACCAAATAATATTGATTATACCCTTATTTATTAGTCAAATCACCGGAACTGACCTATATTCTTACTTAACCATATCTAAAACCAACTCCAACAACCTATTTACATTAAGGTTTTTAAGGTATCGAATATCCGGTCAAAACAATTTAGGGTTGAGAAAATTCTGGTTGATTTGCAATTTGGGATCTCTCTTTTTTAGTACCAAACCATAAAAGTAACAAGTTATATATCCCCATTCATAAAACTATAAGTTTTTGATACCAAAATGTGTTAAAAGACTTTATTACCCTTAAAGTCTACCAATAAGAGAAAAAAAAAACTAAAAAAGAAAAAGGAAGATTATTAAAACTAAACAACAATAAAAAAGGTCCCACAACTCAATATTGCAAAAAACTCTCCTCCTCTCTGCAAAAAAAGTCTCCCGTCGTGAAACCCTTCGCCGGCCAGAAAATGTCGACCTCCGACTACCACAATGAATCTGAAGACGCCAGAAGTTCCGCTAGTGGCACTCCATCTGAAGAGCAATTCGTCAATGAGCCGCCGGTTAGTGTATTTCATTCACACACGATCGTGCCACGATGGTTGTTCATCTTCCCACGATCGTGCTGAAGAAGATGAGACCATCGTGTACACGATGGTCTTTCGTGGGCACGATGGCTACACACGACGGCCGCCGATCGTGTGTGCCGTCGTGTGCTAGAAGTGCAAAAGCTCTGCCTTGCACACGATCGGCCGCACACGATCGCTTCCCGTCGTGTGAACCGTCGTGTGGCACGATGGTCTTCACACGACGGGCATCGATCGTGTGCATGCGATCGTGTGCAAGCGCATTTTTTTTTCGCTCTTAAGCATTTTATCATATTCTTATGAGTTGTATGTCCATATTGCGGTGGTTGCGTATGGAAGAGACCTACATTGCGTTTTGTTACACGTCAAGTGAATCTTTACATACGGGAGGCGGTATTTAAAGAGATCATTGAGACATTAAGGAGTATGGGCCGCAATTCCGCCGTTGCCGATCGAGCTATCGAGAGCTTGACCGAGGGGTCTGGGGCGCTTGATTAAAGTTAGGAGGAATGGGAGTTCAAATCGCCCTACATCACTTGATTGCTCGTCAATTGGAGGGTGATCAAATCCCCGGATGAGTCGTGGTTCCGTGGTTTGCGGGAGGACCATTCGCTTTACCGCCCGTGATTTCGCCTTGATCACGGGACTCCATTTTGGAAACTCTACCTTCCATCCCCGTGACGACCATCTCCTTCCGTCCGACGGTATTTTCCACGAATACTCCATGGCCAAAACATTAAGGTTAGTGTTCGGAAGAGGTTCAATGCTCGAGATTTTGGTAGAGACATAAGAGATTATCTCAAGGTTGCCAATTTGCTTATCTACTACTACTTTATCCTATGCCGTGACGACATGATGGTCGAGACATGGGCATGGGCATTAGTGGAGGATTTCGAGCAGTGGGATATGTTTCCTTGGGGTTCTTATGCCTTTGGGGTTTTATCTTACTACATAGGCAACGTTGCCATGAAGGAGGGACAAGAGCACAAGGACTATCACTTCTATGGTCCTGTTTGGGCTTTACAAATATGGTCGTATGAGATGATTCCTGCATTGGGAGCATTGTGTGGTAGTCGAGATAAAACTGTCCAAGTCCCTCGGTGTTTGATGTGGACTACGAGGAAGATGTTTTGTGATTTCACTCATTTCTTCGACGATAAGGTACATAAATTTGTAAACGTGTTTTCTCCTAACTTCACTCATCTCTTCAACATTATGTGATTGCCCATCTAATGGTATGCTTTAATGACTATTGTTGCGGACAAAGTACTTCCCTCTTTACCGCATCTGGAGGAGGATGAGGCGGAATATTACTACCTGAGCTTTGAGAATGGCTCGCCTTATGACGTTAAGTTCATTAAGCCTGTAAGAATAGCTGTGAGGAATAAGGAGGATGAGCCTGCGCCGATCCCGAGGAAGAAAGTTATGGATAGGTTGAAGAAGGCTGCCGGAAAATTGATTACATATGAGTCGGCACATAAAGTGTCGAAGCGACGGCAGAGTACCCCACCGGTACATGGTGCGAGACATCGGACCGGAGAGGCAACAGAGAGGGTGTGTTGTGTCCACGGACTTCCTTGTCCGACCACACCCAGACACGAGCAGGATGAGTACTTCGATCGCCGCTTGAAGGCGATCTTGTACGACGATTCGAGTCCGGATTTATTGCTCGAGTTTCTCGCCGGTGCTTTCGGGATCGTGGATTTCTTCGGACCTATGCATAGGCGTTCTAGGAGCCCAGACACTACTCACTGGGAGCCATGATAGGCCTCGTCATTCGCCTCGATAGCGGCGCCGGCGGAGGATTCCCGACCTCCACGTCACTCGGTCTCGGGCGCGGACACAAATACCATTCTCATCGTCGGCTAGTCATCATTCGAGTCACCATTCTCGGCGTCGGTAGAGTCACCATTCTCGGCATCCGCCTACCCACCATTCCGAGGTCCAAGACACTCACCATTCTCGATTCATCATTCGTTGAGCGGACTCGGCAGCCCCTTGATTACGAGCATCGGTATGAGCCATTTGAGGCGCCGTTTCAAAGAAGATGGGACGATGTTCGACGGTTTCGGGACGAGCATCATTACGGGCGATGTTTCGTAGTGAGGGTGGTGGTCTGGCGGCAACCTCCATTTCGTATCGAGCGGCTTTTGAGATCGAGCACCGGCCGTTATGCCTCTCTCGATCGTTATAGTTGTGAGAGGGATGCCGAGGGTGACGAAGATGGTGAGAGTGCCGGGCAACGGCATTTGGGTGAGCGTAGTCTTCCACAGAGATTGAGTCGACCATCTGCTTCTCTTCTATATCCATTTGTTGTTGCGCCTCCCAGATATAGAGAGGCTCTGAAGAAGTTGTACCTACAGTTCAGGAGGGAGCAGCCACGTGATGCTATTGTCCGGTGTTTGGAGACTGGGCATGCTCTCACTCAGGCGTTATTTGACCGGATAGAGTCTAGCCGTGAAGACTTTGATGCCGAGGTGATAGACTATTATGTGCTTGCGACTCGAGCGAGGCTTCGGAGGGGAGTCCGTAGTGTTGGTGTCGGTAGAGTTGGCACTGTACTTGCCGGCTCCCTATTTTACGTAAGTTCTATAACCTACTCACTTGTATATCATTGGTTTGATATCGATATTTTTTAATTTTGTGGTTTGGCTTTTTGTAGTTAGTTTTGGCCAACGAGTTTGCAAGACTCCATCCGGATGATCCACTTGGCATCAAGGTGACGGGGAAGCCGGTTTACAAGGAGTGGAAAATTCCTAAATGCATCGAGGACTACATGACAGTCTTGATACACCACATGCGGTTCCATTGTTAAATTGCAAAGATGTAATTTTTAAATTTATATTTATAAATAATTTAAGATTTGTTGCCATTTTAAATTTATATTTATAAATTTTTAGATATGTTTGATGTGATGTTATTATATTATTACATATTGTGTCCGAGCAGATCATTGCCATTTGTTGCCTCGACCAAAGCCACTGGGTGACTATCAAGATTGACATCATATCATGGACCGTGGAGTTGTACGATTCCTTGTCACACCACCACGAAGATGGTCGTTACCGCTTCAACCAACTGCGACCGATTATGCGTCTGATGCCTCGTGTGCTAGCTCAATCCGGGTATTGGATGAACAACCAATCGAAAACGAAGTATGACACGGAGATGAGTTTCAAAATTATGCCACGAGAGCTACAGTTCATACAGAACGACAATCACAGTTGTGGCCCCTTCGCGTGCATGTACTTGGATCGACTCGTCTCTGCAAACCCAGGAGCAAGGCACCAAATCAAGGAACTTAATGAAAAATATATTAAGAAATATCGATATGGCCTAGCTGCTAAAATCTTTATGTTGTCTTTAGACATGTAGAATGGTTTATGTTGTGTTGTACAATATTTATGTTGTATTTAGACAGTTTTGGATGAATGTGTGAGTGTTGTTAAATCTGATTGTGTTGGCTCTGTGTTACACACGATGGATGCACACGATCGTGGCCATCGTGTGTTGCGATCGTGTGCAACCTACCCACGGTCATGCGTCTGATGCTGTCGTGTGCGCACGATGGCTGGCATGACCGTGTGCACACGACCGTGAGTACCATCGTGGGAACGGCCGTGCACACGATCGTGTACACGGTCGTGGCCACGATTGAACACGCGACCACGATTGAACACACGATCGCGTGTTCAATCGTGGCCACGTTCTTGTGCACACGATCGCGTGATTTCCGTGCACGATCGTGTACACGATCGTGTGCATATGAACTTTTGATATTTTTGCAAATTTGAAGTATTGTATTATCTAGAATGATGTTTTGTGATTCAAACATCACTTGTTCAAACATTAATTACAATATGGCTTCTTATACGAACTCCTATTTGTCATTTCGTTGTAATTCATTAGTATATGAGGTCTTTCATCCAGATGATTGAACTTATCCGTACGTACTAATAGAACAATTGGACGACACATGATATGCAATATATTATGGTAATTCAATCAATAACTTGTTATATAAGTGTATCATTAACAAATAATTGTTAATATATAAGTAACAACACCTAAATTGACGAGTAATTTGAGAAATTGGTGAAAATTCTTGACGTTCTTGTGCACACGATCGCGTGTTCAATCGTGGCCACGACCGTGCACACGATCGTGTGCATATGAACTTTTGAGATTTTTGCAAATTTGAAGTATTGTATTATCTAGAATGATGTTTTGTGATTCAAACATCGCTTGTTCAAACATTAATTACAATATGGCTTCTTATACGAACTCCTATTTGTCATTTCGTTGTAATTCATTAGTATATGAGGTCTTTCATCCAGATGATTGAACTTATCCGTACGTACTAATAGAACAATTGGACGACACATGATATGCAATATATTATGGTAATTCAATCAATAACTTGTTATATAAGTGTATCATTAACAAATAATTGTTAATATATAAGTAACAACACCTAAATTGACGAGTAATTTGAGAAATTGGTGAAAATTCTTGACGTTCTTGTGCACACGATCGCGTGTTCAATCGTGGCCACGATCGTACACGATCGTGTGCATACGTGGATACTGGCGCCAATTTGACACTGTTGCCAACGTGTCACACGATTGGAACACACGATCGCGCGATCGTGTTCACGATCGTGTGCATACGTAGATACAACGCCAATTTGACACTGTTGCCAACGTGTCACACGATTGGAACACACGATCGCGGCGATCGTGTACATCGTCTGCATACGTGGATACAAGCCAATTTGACACTGGTTGCCAACGTGTCACACGATTGGAACACGCGATCGCGGCGATCGTGTACACGATCGTGTTTACGTCAAAGGTCATTATTTTATTATAAAATCCCGTCGGTCCCCCTTTATTATAAGTCGGTCCCCCTTTATTATAAAATCCCGTGTCCCCCTTTACTTTAAAATCCCATCGTCGGTCGGTCTCCACCCCTTTTTCGCTTCAAACCCTAATCAATTAACATCGCTTAAAATTCATTAAATTTCAATTACGCGAAATGAGCGGCCGATTACGAAACCGATTTAGGAGGAAGCACCACCACCAAAAAGAAGAAGGAGGATACCTACTCCCAACCCACCATACGTAACTAGGCCGAGAGGAAGATACTCAATGCTCGAGTAAGTTTTTGATTTTGTTGTATGTGTAGCGACTATCATTGCAAATTAATGTGTTCCATGAAACAGGTCTATTTAAAAACACCGCGAGCACTCCGGTCATACTAGATGGTGATGATGATAATGATTTGGAGATTTCGAGAATAAAAGCAAAAATTTATTTTGGAAGAGGAAGTTCATGAAGACGGTGATACAAGACTAAAGATACAAGGCAGATTGGGGAAAAGGGATCCAATTGATTGTTTTTGTTATGTTATTATTAGATATTTTGTGTGATGGTGATTAAATTTTGTTTTGTAAAGTTATATGCTTTGGAATCGTAAACTATTGCTCTTTGAAGTGAGCTACTTTGTTATGGTTAATGTTTGGCTCCATAGTCACCTTTATTTGCTTTACATTCGAACACTTAAATTTCAATTCAAAGGTAAAGAAAATATACACAAGATTATGCATTTCAACTAATAATCAGAATACTGAATCAATACATGGTCGATCAAAATATCAACACATTATTGTTGCTAGTAAGTCACAAAATATAAAAATACATAAGGAATTTAAGTTTCACGGTATGGACATCCCCTTATGTCATGGTCATCATTACGGCAAATGCTACACCTCTTCTTCTGCCGGCGCCTTTGCCTCGGTTGTGCATCGATTTCTTGAGTTTCTTCAGGGATATTCAAATCCACACCCCCTATGGGAATGAATGCTTTGCAAGATTTTCTATTGTGGCCGGTTCCTTTACACCTACCGCACACCTGAGACCGTCCACCTGCGTGCAAATTTTCAACAATGACCGTGCGCGACTCATCCTTGGTCGGCCGGCTTGTCGTACCTCCTCTGGAGGTACGCAAACGATGGATGAGATCTCCGGTGGGACATTCCACTCATCAGGATGTGGGATGGGACTAATATGCTCCTTATAAGTCTCTCTAAGGCCTTGTTGCTTGAAATAACGACTAACAAAATCATACACGGACAAACCATTGCCGCACGCTGCTACAATAAGCAATTATGTCAAGGATGTTGTATAGGATAATGAATTTTTATATTGATGAGGTGATAAATCCGGACCATCCCTGTTTTGCAAACGATGGGAAAACACGATCGCGTCGATCGTGTGTTACGATCACGGGATCGTGGGTCACGATCGTGTGTTACGATCACGGATCGTGGGGTTACGATCGTGTGTTACGATCACGGGATCGTGTGTTACGATCGAGCCCATTGTGTTACGATCGTGCACATCGTGTGTCCCATCGTGGTCTACGATAAGGGCGATCGTGGTTACGATAAGGGCGATCGTGGTTACGATCGTGCCCATCGTGGGTTACGATCGTGCCCATCGTGGGTTATGATCGTGCCCATCGTGGGCTACGATCGTGCCCATCGTGGGTTACGATCGTGCCCATCGTGGGTAACGATCGTGCCCATCGTGGGTAACGATCGTGCACACAACAGCAAAGACATGTACCTTATAGCGGCATGACGACATGGAATCGATCCAAATCAAACTCACGACAACAACATGTCCATGTTCAAGGTCGACCTCATAAGAAACTTTGTTTTCTTCGACTTTATAAACAAGTGGGGTGGTAGCTCGAACTTTAAGAGTCGATCGCTTGCACAGAGTTAGAAAGCTTTTCAAAAGTGTGCATTGTCAACTCATGGTCTCTTGACGTAGCTTCTCCCGCTTCTCATCAAACCAATTCTCTAAAATTAGGCGAAATATCTCAAGTAACGAGCAAACAGTAAACGTCTAGCCCACAACATACGATTATTAAAGCATTCAACAAAGATTGGATGTCAAGAAGTTATAGCGTCGTCGACACTTCGACCTAGCCCACCTCTCTGGCCCAATTTCAGAAAGGCGCCTGTGCGCCCCATTAGGGCTTTCGATATGTAGTTTCGAAAAGTAGTTTTCAAAAACTTCTTCTCGATGCGTGTAGGCAGCAGTTCTAAAGAGTCCTATAGCATGCGCACCATAGGAGGTCAGATTTTTTGCAAGATGGTGATAGCAAAACCCGTGGAATGCATTCGGATAGACGGCTCGAACAGCATTCTGAATGCTCTTATGTTGGTCACTCACAATCAGTAAATCTTCCGTCGGATTGTAGCATCTGCGCAGGTTATACAGAAAATAAGTCCATGACTCGTCGTTCTCTATCGGACCGAGACCAACAGCAAGAGGAAAAACTTGCTCGTTCCCATCAAATGTGACGGCCGCAAATAGAGTTCCTTTATTCCTTCCCTTTAGGTGGGTCCCATCAACTATAATCACCGGTCGAAGGCACGTATCAAATGCCCTAATACTCGGTCCGAGTGCAACGAACATGTGGCGAAACACTCCCTCACGAGTCGCCTGAAAATCATAAATTGTCCACGGATTACGCTGTTTTAACAAATACGAGATAAGATGGGAGCCTCGATACGACTCATCAAAGCCGCCATATGTATTCTCTATCGCTATATTCCTCGTCCGAGAGCAAAGCGTATAGCATGTCAATGCCATACTCCCTACACATCTCTGCAATCATCTCCTTTGGCCTCAAAGTGACCCCTCACCGGCCAATCTTTTAGCAAAATAATGGGCGGCAACCTCGAAGTGACCGATCGTGCGGCGGACGGTTCAAATCAGTAACAGTGTGCTCCAATGTCAACTTAGTAATTCTCCAAATAGTTGCACCCTCAATAGCACACAACCTAAACCGACAATTTCTTCGCCCACTCTTACAGACAAACACTATACGTTTATCGGCGAACGATCGGTGATACACGTAGCATGTTTTCCAAATGATACATTCCTACGCTTATCCTCAACTCGTCTTGAACGAAAGGTGGACCCCACCTCTAGCCGTGCTTAGAGTGGAGGCCGCTCGACCCAACCCAAAGTCCCGGCACTACCGGGTCCGAAATGGAATAATCGATTCGCATTGATTGTAGATGCTCATGCTCGCTCAGATTGATGGTCGGATGAGAAGTTCCGACGACTCATAATCCTATCCATTTGGGCCGGTTGGCGAACCCAAGCAAGAAATCCGCAGATAGTGACTCAAGCAAGTCTTTACAACAATCTTCATCTTCGGATGTATGCACCTCTTCATCTTCCTCATCTTCCTCGTCTTCCTCATCTTCCTCGTATTGATACTCTTTGGAAGGCATGTCATAATTTATGTTGCCGGCTCTACTCTCAGTGCTACATCCCATATTAACCTCGGGAGTGGAGGAGCTGCCGTTCTCAACATAGACCTCGGGATCCTCCTTGTATTCTACTAGTAATCGAAGTATCTCAGATCGCCCCGTAATAGGACTTTTACTTTGTTTCCTTTGGCCATGTGTGTCAAGTACCATAATTTGTAATCGGACTCATTTGGACCACCCAAACCCTCTCTGATAACCCCCACGAGGTTTGCACGACTAACTTTGCTCGTGTCGATATAGACAAAAAAGGAGTCCCCGTCTACATATGTCGATCGCTCCCAATGACCACCGTGATGTATCAAAATACGCTGCCACAACATCTGATTACAAAAAGATGAATAACTATTCAGAAAAATGAGCGAACAATATTACGGTCTGCCTTGGACACGACCGATGTACACGGTCGTATACTACCGTGTGCAGTGATCGTGTGCAAGTTTCTGTCCATGAACACGATCGCTGCACACGATTTTATACGATCGTGTTAAACGATCGTGTACACGTTAGTGTTGCGCCGCGATGTTAAGGTCGCTAAGCGCGATCGCTGCACCACGATCGTTGCACACGGTGGCTTCCCATCGTGTGCAGCGATCGTGTCCGTAAGAACAGATCTGGAATTTTTTTTAATCGTTCAAATAATGATACATACCTTCTTTATGAACTCAGAAGCACGACAAATGAAGTCCTATTTCAACGTCAACTTTTATTTTCGAACAATCTTGTGATTTCTATAAGATTTTTTGAGAGACCCTTTGTCAAAAATAAAATGGCTGTGTTGTTTTGATGTATATGTTTGTAGTTAAATTTTGGTTCCTGGACATTAATATCGATCGGAGGAGGAAAGTAAAAAGGAAAAAAGACAAGAAAAGTAGTTTAAATTAAATATATAAAAAAAAAAGAGAAGTCAACTTTGAACACAAAAAGAGAGGACATTTTAGTCTTTTCAATCAAAATGGTACCAAAAACTTATAGTTTTATGAATGAGGATATAGAACTTATCAATTTTATGCTTTGGTATTAAAAAATTGATTCCCACTTGCAATTTTATACTTCAAAACCTTTGAATTCAAATCCGTATTGAATAACAAAGTACAGCAAATATCAGTTTTAATTGATCAAAATCAAAAGAACATCAAAAACTATAATCGGATTTCATAGAGAACTTTTATCGGGCACCTAGTGGGCAATTCACTTATAAGACAATCTAAATGATTAAATCAAGTTTCTAACCCACTATAATCGATAAAAGTAACACCATGATACTCAAAAAAAAATTGATTTACGTGAAATTCATTTATTTGTTTTTTTTTTCAGAATTTTGGTTTAAAATATCGTTAAATGATCATGGAATTGAAGATACCAAACATGATCTTAAAATATTTGAATCTTTAAATGATAGTTTCAATCCTTCAGGCTTGATAGTGGTATATCTTCCAGGATCTGAATTGACAGTTCCATATATTTCAGGCCCCGAATTTGGTAGCTTTCTTATCTTTCGGACCTTGGTTTAAAAAATATCCACGTATGTGTCATGTGTTAGCCTGGTAGACCTTGTGAAGGTTCTACGGCGTGTAATGTCCCTTATGAGATTTGGGGTGTTACAATTACAATCTACTGCCAAACCACAGCTAAAACCACACTTTATTATAATAGCCTCCATCTCCGAAGATTTTAATATAGTCTCGATTAGAAATAGAACCATGGGATTTTCAAGTTTGGTGAGCCTCAGGAAAGCTCGAATTGCAGAAGGATTCCCGAACACTCTACAACTACAACTGATAGTTTTCACTAGGGAAGGAGGTGCTGGCTCTGTAACACCCCCAGACCATATGGGAATATTACATGCTGTAGACCCTCCCCACGAGGACCTACCAGGCTAAACAACACAGAACTACCAAAAACTTGACCGACTGAAGTCAATCATTACAATAATGCAGACCATTAAGGTCAATTACAATACAACCACACGGACCGATGAGGTCATATGACTAATGCAAAAGAGATGAAATACAATTCTTTACAATAAATAACCACGCTGGTGTAAAAGATACTCAACAGCGGATGTCTGACTATAACTCGGTTGATACAACATGAACCGACCAAACTCTCAACTCTTGATCAAGATCATAGCTCGTCCCTTCCCTGTGCCAATCCTGTGATCGCCTCCCCGAACTAAAGATGTACCGGATGCAAACAGACATCCACCCCCGATTACTGGGGTTAGTAAAACTCCATTGTTTTACTAGTGCAAGTATAATAGTATACGAAATGTATCAAGCAGAAAGCAATCGCGAATCAGGTAACACAATCAATTGTCAAAACATTCCCGAAAGGTTTTATTAATCAGAAAACAAGTGATGAAGTTTTTTTTTAAATTAAGTTCGGCATCTCGGGAGTTTTTAAAGTATAATTTCTTTTGGACCTCGAGTCCCAAATTACGAATCCTCTTTCGAAAATTGTCAAAGCCTCAACCCGGTTCTTGTTTCAAAACACATTAGTGAAAATATCATTATGTGTCCAAGATTTACCATCAAAACATTATCTACACAATCACTGTTCGTACACCTCATATACCAAACTCCATAGGTCCCACCGACCGCACTGACCACACACACTGCTCGTACACATCATGTACCAAACTCCATAGGTCACACGGACCATACCTGGACCACACACACTGTTCGTACACATCATGTACCGAACTCCAGAGGTCGCATGGATCGTACCTGGACCACACACATTGTTCGTACACATCATGTACGAACTCCAGAGGTCACACGAACCGTACCTGAAACACACACACTGTTCGTACACATCATGTACCGAACCCCAGAGGTCGCATGGACCGTACCTGGACCACACACACGCACTTCCCAACACATATCAAACAACGCAACACATCACCACGAATAACACACCTTATAATATAAATACGTTCGAACATCCAATCATACACCAAAATACATGTCCAAGTGTATAATCAATCCAACACAATAATCACAATCAACACAAGACATCAGACCCGAGCAATCAAGTCCAACACGAATCACGCAACTAACATGACCAACACAACTTCACAACATTAAACAAGCAAGATATCATTAATACCAACAAACATTCGAATAATCAAATCGCACGAATTATATCCATGAAGGTAAACCAAATCATCGTAAATCCAATATGTAAACTCTATTCACAAGTCACAAATCGTATAAGTAGAATACTTGCCTCAATAACTGATACCGAACACTCCAAGAACACGGTTCAACCGAAAAACCTCGGACCCCGAAGACGACGAGCGAAGCGGTTGTAAATGGAAAACTATAGAAGCCATAACCAACGTAAAGCATACGAGCTAACGTACGTTAAGTTACAAATGATTACGTACGTTAACGTTACATCGTTACGTACGTTAAAGTATCAGGTGAGATACAGTTGGCTGATCAGAGAGGACTTTGTCACTACAAGCGTAACGTACGTTAAGAATAGTATCTAACGTACGTTAAGGTACAAGCATATTGTACGTTAAGAGGAGCACATAACGTATATTATGCAGAGAATCAGGCAGGATCTGGATATGATCGACATGTTGGCCCGATGTCGGCAACCTTCGGCGCAGAACGTCGGTGGGCGAGTCAATGCTGAGGTTAGCGTATGCTACGATTAGTGTATTACGTACGCTAAATGGACATTTAATGTAGCAAGTCAACGTATGTGTTACGTACGCTATGGCATATGCATTACGTACGTAAGAAATCGAACGAAACAAGGCAGTGAGTTCTGGAATGATGTTATGTACGCTATGTAGGACATGCAGCGTACGTTAGGAAGCATTATGTACGCTAATGTTGATTGATAACGTACGTAACGAGCTGTGCAGATTATAAATTAAGGTTCGGTCTTTCATTTCTTCACCCGAATAGAATGATGTCTTCCTCCCAACTTCGTCCATTGAGCCTTGGATGGGTTAACTTTGTATGGGTTGAAGTGTGGGACCCAAGTAGAAAGTCGTATGTACCCGGACTCCAAACTCTAAGATGGGTGTTGGAAGATATAGTCCCTGTCTTCCATGTTTTGAAAGAGATGTTGAAGTATCCCCTCCCGAGGGGGATCAATTTCCAATTTAATGAAATATTCCAAAGCTTATATAATTCATATTTTAAATGATCCAAAGAGTATGGTTTAGACAGTTTAGCTTGCATCAAACAACTAATTAACATGCTCTTAAGATGTTCAACCCTTTCAGCATAAATTTTATCATCTAAGGAAATAGAAACGAATTGACCTTTTTTAACTAGACTGATATTAGAGCCATGATTTTTGTCGTCGTAGTGAATATCCTTGGTCGGAGCTATGTTCGAACCTATTAGCACTTACATGAACGATAGAAATGGACTGTTTAATGGAACGGGCTGCGAGACAAATGTATCCAGAGATAATAATGTCGTATCCTTACCTTGATGCCGCTTTTGGGTCAGGTACAGATCCGAATTGCTATATGTAACCTGACACTGCATGGGGACCTGAGTTAGGGTTAGGAGAATACGTGAATGACACAGTTGCAGGGTTAGAGTTAGGGTTTTACTTATCGGTGGTTGTGGATGATATCGTGGTCACCTGCTGCATATACGACGGCTGAGTGAAGGCTGCAATCAATTGTGTAAGGCCAATAGCATATCGGTCGTCGAGATGGTGTCACAAGTTAAAGTCCGTGAAGATTTTGTTCATGCGGGGATCTTCTTTGAGGAGTTAGTATGCCATGAGGGCTGTAGTAGGGGAGGTCGACGGACATCACCCTTAGTGGTAGAGCCACCGATCTGGGAATGAGAAGAGAGCCGCCAAATTGCTTGGTTGCCCTAGGAGGAGACGATGAACTTTTCTTGAGAGTCAATTTCAAGTTCACTTGAAAGCGAACTTCTATGATAATTCATAAAAATCCAACACTTGAAAATTTGAACCTTATACCCCGAAAATCAAATTTGCTCACAAAATCAATAACTATTCCAAATTAACCACACCACTTAACTTAAAACATGGGGGTTTATTGACTAACTTTTAATTTTGAAAATAACCTTCAAGAACACCAAGATCTTTCATGTCCCTAAGGTGTTCAATAGATTGATCAAAAGAAAATCAACAAGCACAAGAAATTCCAAAGCACAAACATCAAACCTGCTACATCATAACAACTTGATACGTGGGAATTCACCGTAATAAGAATTCTTACAATTGTTGGGGCAATTTCTAAGCATTTGTAAAAATTTTTATTTCGTAACCTTAAAAAATACTTTTGAAAAATACTGTGGTAAAATAATTTAAAAACTCCATTTATTGACTCTAGATAATTTAACTACTTTTGAGATTTGAGGATCAAAAGGATACACTTGAAAAGTAGTTTAAAAATTTTCTATGGATCCTTGACCCAAAACATGCTTTCTCAGCGAATTCCTCTAGGGATCTCAATCCAAAATGTGATTTATTTTCGAACACCGAGGATACTTGATCCAGGTAAACCGTCCTGAGAAACCTGACCGCAGGAAAACCGCCCAAGGGTACTTGACCCTGGAAAAGGCATTTTAGAAGAAACCCTCACTGAGGAAGAAATTCCTGCTCAAGACCATCAATGACTATCTAATCCTTGGAGATCTCATCAAAAATTCTTAGTCATTTAATTCTTGATTTTCTTATTGATAACAATATTTTTAAATGGTTTGAAAAAGATTAAAAAGTTACGAATATATTCAGTCTTAGCTATCACATAAGCACTCTCCGCTCAAAAGCTATCCAGAAGTCGCATAATTGAACATGTGCGGCATCTACTACACTATGGGCTCCACCCCTTTGTATATGCCACCACACTGGCGTCATTCCCACAGGAGACAATTATAAGACATATTAATATTAAGTGGGGCCGTGGCCTCGGCCAAAACGTTTTAATTCAATACTAATAAAACATAGAGTGAAATGTATTCAATGCCCACGCAAGGGAGTTCAACGACATCATTAACCAATCATACGTTTACTTGACTACATCAACCAACAACTGAATAAACATAATAAAAGAAATAACACTGACTCGAGCCTCATCATCATGCTGGGCCATCGTTTGCATGCGTGTCCCGTGCCGGCTCCTCAGCTCGCCCGATACCTGAAATGCATAAGACACATTTCCGCCATTTAAGGGGTTAACATTCGAATAGCTAGTGCAAGCACATAATTACATTACATTATATACAGATACGATTCAACATAATTAAATCTTTTGGAAATATTTGCAATTAATATTCTGGAGTATCACATTTAGATCAAAACAGTATGTCAACATATCTCAACATCACAACTATCCGCACTTGGTAACCCACGGCCGTACCCATTAGTATCGACCTCCAGCCCCGTCGGACCATCCCTGGGTGGGAAATAACTTCTACGGCCGTACCCATTAGTATCGCCCCCCAGAGGTCCCGTCGAACCATCCCCAGGTGGAAGAACGACAACACACGCACACATGCCCACTTCCGTGGCCGTACCCATTAGTGTCGGCCCCCAGAGGCCACACATGCCATCCCCGGGTGGAAAAATGACAACACACCCACACGATGTCACAATTCATCATTCGTATCGAAACCGTAACACACATAACGGAATGTAATACATGTACTTGCCTTGATTAACTCGTCGTGAAGGAAACGGTGAAAGAAAAAGTTTCGGTCCGAATAATCTTCACAATATCACTCCTATCACAATAACGATATTCAATCAACCACAAGATTGTGGAAACGGAAGAATTCGTCCTAGGTTCTACCCGAACAATTCATCGGGCACTAAGAAATCATGATTGATCCTAATCTATTAATGGAGAAAACCTCAAAGTTTAATCTGCAAAACCACAAGAAAGACAAGGGATTACGATTACACCATCGTAATCTAACAGTTATTTAAGCCAAAACGGACTGGAATGATAAAATCACATCAAAACCCCCAAAATTCTCAAAAACTAGGGTTCTAAGAATATACCTCGATTTGAAAGCGAAACCTCAAATGATTTGGTGTTAGAGTGATGTTATAATGCTCAAATATACTTCTCTAATGGGGTTTGGGTGGAAATCAAATGATTCCTAGCCTGAAGAGTCGCTCCCATGGCACAAGAAGAAGAAGAAGAGTGAGAAATGAAGAAAAAGGTCACTGCCCAGTATATATTCTGGGCAGGTGTTATGGCCGTAACACCTATACCATTACGGCCATAATGGTATTCACGACCTAACTCGTCAAAACTATTGTAACTTGACTTTATGCGTTTGCTAATGCAAACCGAGATCACCGAGCTCTCATGTATCAAATACAACTAGTTTTACATGCTTTGGTCGCATACTTACAATCTCATTTGCCACTAACTGCATAGGACATCTACTTGTTCACTTACAGGAGAAAGAATCTTATTTTGATAATCAATAAAGACTATTCTCGAGGTTGACCCCACAGCCACTGATTGGATCGAACTACTCTAGTGATTAACTTAATATCACAAACACATCTGCTACTGACTCCTCAAGACAAATGTTATACCTATCACAACCTCTCGATTCAGTCATTGACTATCCTAGTGTGATATCCGTGTGACCCAATCAAGATGAGTTGAGTCCGAGTATACTAATCCCATTAACATACCTATAACGTATTCTATAACACCCCCAAAATTTTATTGGGTTATGCAGTACTGTGGACCCCATACAATGAATCCACCATACTAACACCTTAAAATACCCTAATACCGACCAAAAAGAAAGATCACAGTCCTTACTATGATATCTAAAACAATATTCCGGTATGGAATTTTGATAATAATGTGGGCCTACATGACCAAAATATAAATACAACAACATTCACGAGCCTTTCTCGGATAATGCAAAATAACAACAACTGACAAGTTGGAAAATACTCCAACAACGCTGACCAATCAACATAAACCTCGAAACAACTCAGGACTACTATCGCTCGAATGTCTCGTCACCATTTTCATGCCCTTGTGTCTAAGCCCCTCCTCGGAAATACCTGAAATATATAAACATGTTCCACCACCATAGGGTCAGCCATCCAGATAATGCATACCAAATACATGCATATCATGATGCGCATCCAAAGGAAATCAAACGATATAGCAATAATATGAAATGCTCAGAAGAACAGTCAATACCAAACAATCATGAAGAAACTATGCCCACGACATACGATCAACACCTATTCACAGGTTATAATATAAATACCCAATGACAACTTATCAGCGTTGAACATTAAACAACAAATTGCCTGAAGGCAACCGATCAAACCTGAAACAAATAACAACAAAGATGCCCGAAGGCTCCAATAAAAATCACGATACATCGTAAATGGCTTGAATGCCTCCAATCGAAGCTGCAATACACCACAATAGCATAAAAGGCCCTAGGCGAAGCTACAAAAACATCACAATGGCATAAAATCCCTCAGCCGAAGCTGCAATACATCACAAATGGCCTTAAAGCTGTCATCGAAGCTGCAAAATGAGATCATCCACTGATGGTGACCTGCTGAATTGCAGGTGCATGGAAATTAATTGCGACAAGTTTAAACCCCAGACATACCCATAATGAGATTACCAAGTGACAGTGACCTACTGAGTTGTAGCTGTTGGGAAACCAACCGCGAATATTCAAGCCCCAAACATACCCATAATGTGATCACCAAGTGACCGTGAACTACTCAGTTGTTGGTTTTGGGAGACTCACCGCGAAGGTTCAAGCCCCAAACATACCCATAATGGGATCACCAGGCGACCATGACCTACTTAGTTGTAGGTGTTGGGAAATCAACCGCGAAGGTTCAATCCCTAGATTTACCCACACTATTGGGATAAACAATCCCGTTTTGATAAATTGCCAACATACAGCTAGGGCTGGGACCGGTTCGGTTCTTGGTAAAAAAATTAAAGAACCGGAACCGGTTTTTAAATACATAAACCAGTTCGATTTTTGACCACTTTTTTTCAGGAACCGAATTAGGAACCGAAACCGAAAACTAGTTTTTCTTCAGAAACGAATTAGGAATCTAACCGAATTTAATTTGTAAAAACCGGGTTTTTGTTCTTTTAGGAACCGAATTGTGCAAAAAAACCGAATTTTGTAAAAAACCCGAATTTTGAGTAGAAACCGAATCTAATGTGTAATATTTTGAACAAAATACATTTAATTTGCTTTATTTAATACCTATATTATGTAAAAATTTATATATAATATTATTTTTATTATAATATATATAATATATATAGAACCGGTTCCAAATCATTTTTTTCTAACATCATAAAATAGGAAACGGAACCGGAACCGAATTATTAAAAAGGAACCGAATTAAGAACCGAAACCGGTTAATAATAAAAAAACCGGAACCGGAACCGAATTTTTTGGTTCGGTTCTTATTAAAATTCGGTTCTTCGGTAAAATCCCACCTACGTACAACAAGTAGTTCAAGTCTGAATTCTTCCAAGTATGGAAGCTGGAATCACCATAGAGCCCTATTCCATACAGCATCGAAGAGCTTTAGCAAGTCTATCCTATAGAGCCTACAGCTACAACAAGAGACCGTCAGATACAGCAGTAAGACTGCAAGATGTTTTACTTTGGAAAAGTAAAACACATCCGACAGAACAAATTATATAAAGCCTTATAACCATTGTGAAATACGATTTGTTTATTCAAAAAGGATTCACGGTTTAAGGAAAGCATTTATTGCTAATAGGACAACATTTAATGCAGCTGGAGAGAGAGAAGTCTGAACATGCTACATAGCATTTAATGCGAAGACAGAAATGATGTAAAGCATTAAATGTGATCTGATTTAATTTAAATATTCAGCAAGCCACCAATCCAATCTCAGACATCAACATCTCAGCAACCAGCAACGGCTTCATTTATAACGGATAAAATTCCAAAAGTTATAAATACCCCGAAGCCTGAAGACTCATTTACTCAACAACAAAGAACACAAGCTATATATCGCGAAAGCTCTGACAAGAAAGCTCTGACATCTTAAGCAATTCAAAAGCAAGTATATTTCATGAGCATACAACATATTCAACAGTGAAAGAAATATACGAGTCTTCAACGAGAACAGGACATCATACAACAATCAGAACTAAAGATCAGCTGCTGTTTAGAAAGAGTTCTACCATTTAATCGTTGATAAACCATCAACCCTGTGTGGACTAAAGAAGCCTTGCTCATTCGGAACTGTGTGTGAAGAATAAGCATTGTAGACGAAGCTTCCAACTGTGTGTGAAGAAGCAAGTTAAGAACAAGCTTTATCCAATCTGTGTGAACGGCGAACAGCTTTAACCCTTGTATCAATCTGTGTGAACGATACAGTGGGAAGTTTAATTATTAGTGATTATAATAAACTGTTTTACTCCTGTGTGGAGGACCAGTGGACGTAGAGGGGTTTACCTCGAACCACTTTAAATACTGTGTTATTTACCTTTTGCCTTTACCGTTTTCATAACTTTGATTTACATAAGTATACATTGCAAAACCCTGTACGCACCAAGCTAACAGGAGAAAGACAAGTTGTTGTATTTACAGCAACTCACTTAAACAAACTTCCGCTACGCACTCACATTCAAAATAGTACATCTTGTTGTATAACTAACACTTTCCAAGCTGTAGCTATATACTTAGTGGCCAACAAGTGGTATCGGAGCGGTTGATTCTAAAAAGAATCAGTCATATTTTTAACCGAATCAGATCCAAAAATCACTTATTTTCGGAAACAGTCTTTTCTTTCCCATTCTCTCACATATGGATACCTCATGATAAACAAGGTACTCATGTTCTCTATTAATGAGTTTGATGATTGGAGAATTAGGATGGAGGTCCATCTCGCTGCCATGCACAATGAGATGATTTTTGTCATCCAAGACGCCCCCATCAAGATCATGAAGGTAAATCCTGCCGCAAGGATTGAAGACCAAGCTCATGCCGAGATGCTCGAGAAGGAGCGCGATCAGTAGACAACTGACGACCAGAAGTGCGCCAACTTCGACAACGTAGCTAAGAATGCGCTATTTGTCACTCTTGACAAAGGCACATTCTCGAAGGTAAAAAGTCAGAAACAGCCAAGGAAATCTGAGAGAAACTCAAGCAAATTTGTGAGGGCACTGAGCTCTCCAAAGAAAACAAAATTTCCAAACTGACTCAGTAATTTGAGTCCTTTGAAATGAGATCTTCCGAAATGCTTGAGGAACTTGACCTTAGATTCATTGGCATTGTCGGTGAACTTGAAGCATTGGGTAAAATTTACACCTAAAAGGAGAAAAACTTGAAAATCTTTCATTCTCTCCCTGCCCGATGGGACATTAAGGCCACAGCTATGCGTATGTCTTGCAATCTCAATTATATTTCCACTTTTGATCTCTTCTCTGACCTCAAAGCCTTTGAGTATGATATTGACAAGAGAGAAAAAGCCGAAGAGTCACCTGCTAAGACTACAGCACTGGCTGCTGTATCTAACAGGAGACACAGCACATCAAGCTCATTCAAGTCTGCCCTCAAGACTGCTGACAGCAATGACGATATCCCGTCACAAGACGAAATGGCCCTTCTCATGCACAAATTCAAAAAGTTTATCAAACAGTCTGGAAAGACTCCCTACAAGCCCAAACCTTTTCACAAGGTAAGTTACGAATCTCCTTCTTTTGGTGATTCTAACCTTTGTTACAACTGTAGGAAGCCCGGGCATTATACAAATAAATGTCTGCACCTAAAAGTCCAAAGTTACCGGAAGCAGAGCAACAAGAGAAAGATGAAAGAAGGCGTGTTTGGAAAAAACAAGCTCAAGGCCCTGATTGGTGAATCAGAAGCCTCGCCTGCATCGACCAAGACCGAGGAGTGTCTTCAGGCAGTCACTGACAGTGACTCATCCGATGATTAAATCGAAGAAAAGGCCTACATGTGTTTCATGGCTAAAGAATACAGGATGATGAAGATAGTGATGATGAGGTAAGCTTAAATTCAATTACTCTTGTAAATGCATCGCATACCTCTGAAAATATGATGAATGAATTTAAAAACATTCAAAAGGCCCATGAGACTCTTAAGAGAGAAAACGTACAACTCGAAATTTCAAACTTAGAGCTGAAATAAGAAAATGACTTGTTGAAAAACAATTACGAAAGCATGTCTATTGATTGCGAAAACAGCAAAGTCACAGCTGAAAAACTCATGGAGAGTAATCATCAACTTGCCCACGATCTAAATCAGATTAAGTCTCCTCATGAGAGCAAGACAAATGATTTTGTTCTACTCAAAGCTAAAGTTAAATCTCTCGAAAAACGAGAAGGAGAATTAGAGGCAATCTTGAAATCATTCAAGAAATCCTCTAACGAATGGAAGAGATTCTAAGCACTGGGCAACATGCTCATGATAAAAGTGGCTTAGGATATAACTCATTCTCCAACAAAGTGAAATCTATTACGGTGTTCGTCAGGGGTGTGGAACACATTCCCGCATCTGAAGAGATTCCTAGTCCTAAGAAGGCTACAGCTGCCCCGCGTGTAGCAAATGCTGCCATTCTGCCACCAAAGTCATATCATCTACAGCGGAATCCTCAACCTCTAGGACTTGTAAGGCGTAACCAACAGCATGCTCCCCGAGCATATCCGAAGCGCCAACAGCCATTCAGAAAAAAGGTTGTATCCAAAAATCAAAGGTCTGCACAGCAGTACTTCCAACAGTACAATGCGCCTAGATATTGGATACAGGAGCCTCGTTATCCTTCAAGAAAACAGGTTGCCGTGCAGTATCAAAAGCAGCTCTGGGAATCCAACTGGAGACCCAGGAGGCAAGCTGTAAAGCCAAAGAAAATGGCTCCACCTCCAAGACGACAATCGTACTGGAATAATAATAATAACCTTTGATTTTGACATGCATAATACTCAAGGTTATAGCGACTACGTGTATGCTTCAGGTAGAAAACCCAACACTAGACTAAAAGTAGCCTACAGTAAACCTAATGCTGTCAGGAAAATTTGGGTACCAAAAGGCACTAACGTTCAAGGACCCAACAATTAAAGGGGACCTAAATCTACTTAATTTCTTTGGTTGCAGGACATCAAAGAAGAGGACACCTGGTTCTTCGACAGTGGATGTTCTCGACACATGACATGAGATGTTAGCAAGCTGTCAGATTATGTAGAAGGTCGCGGTCCAAAAGTGTGCTTCGGTGACAAGTCCAAAAGAAGAACAAGAGGGAAGGGAACCCTACTTGTAGGAATGTTCAAAGTCACCGATGTAGCCTATGTTGAAGGCTTACACTATAATCTACTTAGTATTAGCCAGTTCTGTGACAAACAGTTCTCGGTGAAATTCTATACTTTTAACCGAGAAACCTCAGAAACCGTTCCCGATATCACTCACAGATATCACAACAGAGATATCCCAAGATTTCACTCAGATTCTCAGAAGGTTCAAATCGCTTTTTCTCGGTGTACACGAACCAACCATTGCCGCACCTTTTATACACAGAGCGATGAAATCGGATACAAGAAGTGTCACGGGATTTCATCGTCCACATCAGAGGCTCATGGGATGGTGGTTGATGTGTGAATCGGGAGCAGAATCTCGGCGGAGGTAAGAGTTGACCGACAAGATAGGTGAGCACGGGAGAAAGAGGAAGAGACGAGAGAAGAGAGAGTGGAGGCGGTGAGAATGAGAGAGGGGGTTAGGGTTTGGGGGTATATAAGGAGTAATCGGACGGTCGAGATTAGGAGTAGATATCTCGATCGGACGGCTCCTATTAGAAGGGCTGCCAAGGGCTATGGGCCGGGTTCGGGCTGATAATTAAAATGTTATAACAGGCCGGGATGGGCCAAAATATTATAACAATATTAAACACTAAAATTTTAAAAATATAAATACAAATAGGAAAAAAATAATTTGTATTTCAATTTAAATTGAATCTATGTAATTTTAAGATGGCCACTTTAGGAAAATTTCCTACAGTGTAGGAATATTTTACGCATACAAATAATATATTAAATTATAAAAAATATTTTTCTAATTATGAGCTAGTTAATCAGGTATCTAAAGAGATATCTCCGACAAATATAAGAGAAAATTGTATGTAAAGAGACAAAAAATATTACTACTTGTTGGGATACAAGGATATTGTTTTGATAATTGCCAAACAACAAAGCTTGATACAGCAAGCCCTGTATCGAAAGCCGGTTGAAGTTGCAATCCTGTATCGAAGACCTTATCACAGCGCCAGCATACAGCAAGCTCTCGCGCCACCAAGATACAGCAACAAAGTCTAAGTAAGCACCAAGTATGGAAGCTGTCTCGAAACCTCAATACAGCACCCTTCCATACAGCGCCTGACTATTCCAATATGGCTACAGCTCTAGTGGATACAGCATCCACATCGAATCAGGACTGAAGACCGTTTGAAAAGGAATCTTTAGTCTTCACTAAAGTCAAGTACCGTTTGATAAAGAAGTATTTAAATACTGAAAGGATAAAAGTATTTAAATACTGAAGCTGTCAGAGATCTTCAAATCCCGTAATATCCGGATCCTGGTCTATTCAAGTCAACTATCGAATCTTGCCCAACGGATCTATCTCAACGGATATATCCAAGAAAGCTATATATATCCCCAGAGTTTAAAGATCAAGTAGATGCAATCAATATACGGAAATAAGTCACCAAGTGAAGAAGCTATTATTATATACATCAGAGCAAAACATATCTCCAGAAGCTTTCTGCAAGTTAAAGATCCAAAGAGATATACAGTGCTCAAACATCAAGAACAGTCATCATCAGCTCAAGAACTTCATATTCAAAGCTGCTGTTCTTACCCGGTTACCTACCTTTTTACCTTGCATAAAAACTGAGCTCTGTGTGAACTCAACAAGTTATTCTGACCTGTGTGGGACGAATAAGAGGACGAAGCTTTGGAACTGTGTGTGAAGAAGCAAGTCAAGAAGGAAGCTTTAACCAATCTGTGTGAACGGTTGAAAGCGATAGTCTTTATATCTATCTGTGTGAACGATACAAGGATAGGTTTGATTATAAATACATAGTTGTGTACGCAGTATTTATAATAAACTTTTTACTCCTGTGTGGAGGACCAGTGGACGTAGAGGGGTTTACCTCGAACCACTTAAATACTGTGTTATTTACCTTTCGCCATATCGCTTTCATAACTGTGATTTATACAAGTATACACTGCAAAACCCTGTACGCACCAAGCTAACAGGAGATCAGACCGAGTTGCTGTATCGACGGCAACTTACTATATTAAAGACTTCCGCTACGCACTCAAATTCGAAAATCATACAGCCTGTTGCTTAAACATTTCCCAAGCTGTATCGAGTATATCAAGTAGGGGACCAACAATTGGTATCGGAGCGGTTGATTCTAAAAAGAATCAGTCGCATTTTTAACTGAATCAGATCCTTAAAAACACTTATTTTCGAAAACAGTCTTTGTAATTCCCATCTTCTAATATGGATACCTTTATGTCAAATAAGATATCTATGTTTCACATTAACGAGTTTGATGACTGGAGAAACAGGATGAAGAACAAACTCAAGGCCCTCATTGGAGAATCAAAAGCTCCGCCCGCATCAACAAAGACCGAAGAATGTCTTCAGGTGGTCACTGATAGTGACTCGTCAGATGATGAGCTAGAAGATAGAGCCTATGTGTGCTCTATGGCCGAAGTTAAAGAAGAAAATGAAGACGGCGACGATGATGAGGTAAGCTCCACCTCAACTATTCCCATAAATGCATCTCATACCTTTGAAAATATGCTGAATGAATTTAATAACATTCAAACGGCCCATGAGATATTGAAAGGAGAAAACACCTAGCTTGAAATTTCTAACTTAGAGCTGAAAGAAGAAAATGACTTGCTGAAGAATAATTACGAAAATATTTCAAATTGACAAGTAAAACAAAGAAAGTCAATTTAGAAAAACTCATGGAGAGCAATCATCAACTTGCTCATAATCTAAATGAGACAAAATCTCATATTGAAAGCAAGACAAATGATTTGGCTCTACTCGAAGCCAAAGTAAAATCGCTCGAGAAACGTGAAGGAGAATTAGAGACAATCTTGAAATCTTTCGAGAAATCCTCTAAAAGAATGGAAGAGATCCTAAGCACTGGGCAACATGCTCATGATAAACGTGGCTTAGGGTACAACTCGTTCTCCAACAAAGAAAAATCTAGTACGGTATTCGTCAAGAGTGAGGAATCCATTCCTGTATCGAAAGAAGTTCCGAGCCCTGTGAAGGAACCTGTTGCACCGCGAACAGCAAAAGCTGCCATTCCACCCCCGCAACTCTACTATTCGAGACAATGGAACCAACAGCCACTCAGAAGGCATACTCAACAGCATGCTCCACAAGCATATCATAAACGCCAGCAGTCATTTAGGAAGAAGGTTGTATCCAACCAACAAAGGTCCGTACAGCAGTACTCTCAGTACAACGCGCCTAGACATTGGATACAAGAGCCCCGTTATCCATCAAGAAAGCAGGTGTCCGCGCAGTATCAACAACATCGTTGGGAATCCAACTGGAGACCCAGAAGGCAAGATGTTAGGCCAAAGAAAATGGCTCCACCTCCGAGACGACAATCGTACTGGAATAACAACTATAATTCTCGATTTTTCATGCATTATAATGATTACAACGACTACGTGCATGCCCCACGTAGATATCGATATAATGGACCAAAAGTAGCCTACAACAAACAAATTGTTGCCCGGCAAATTTGGGTACCGAAAGGCACTATCGGGAAACACCACAGCCAGAAAACCCTGTAAGTTTTTATGCTTTTACTCATTAAGTGAGGGGAATGTCAGAAGACCCATGAATACAAGATTCGCCATTAATTAATCGTACACTCGTAATAGTCAAGACAACATCAGAGGACAAAGAAGGCATGAAACCTTCCTACAGCTGACGTGTGCATTAATTAAGGGGGAATACAGTACGACCCATGAATACAGCGTTAATCCGAACATAAATTGAATCCTGTATGTACCTATTAAGGAAGAACATTTTCGCAACAGGACACCAATTATAATTAATAAATTTTAGCTTATTACTGCTGTAAGAACTCGTCTGTGAACAGTTCATAGGTTCAGTTGCACTCAACTAGATCACAAATGTAAGATTGTGCCTGCGCGCCAATCATAAGTCTAAGATGTAATAAACTTTCCTATCATGTTAGAACTTGCCTACGAGCAGTTCACATCTCTTTTAGATTAAGTGCCGAAGACCAGATCATTTGACAGAAGATCAAGAAGCCTGCTCAAGATATTATCAAATAGAGAAGGAAACAGTGGGATTAAAACATCTCCTGTATCAAAGTCTTCTCATGTTACCAACAAGTGGTTATCGAAGGGGAAATTGTTTTTTTTTTTTTAGCCTGAAGAGGTTTTGATATCAAGAACTTGGCATGATCAAGAAGTTTTTGAATCATGAAAGAAGTTTTGGAAATTATCAAAAAGGGGGAAATTGTTGGGATACAAGGATATTGTTTTGATAATTGCCAAACAACAAAGCTTGATACAAAGAAGCCCCGTATCGAAAGCCTGAAGTTGCAACTCGTATCGAAGACCTTATCACACAAAGATACAAAGAAGCTCTCGCGCCACCAAGATACAGCAACAAAGTCTAAGTAAGCACCAAGTATGGAAGCTGTCTCGAAACCTCAATACAGCACCCTTCCATACAGCGCCTGACTATTCCAATATACAGCTCTAGTGGATACAGCATCCACATCGAATCAGGACTGAAGACCGTTTGAAAAGGAATCTTTAGTCTTCACTAAAGTCAAGTACCGTTTGATAAAGAAGTATTTAAATACTGAAAGGATAAAAGTATTTAAATACCAAGGTCGCCGAGATCTTCAAATCCCGTAATATCCGGATCCTGGTCTATTCAAGTCAACTATCGAATCTTGCCCAACGGATCTATCTCAACGGATATATCCAAGAAAGCTATATATATCCCCAGAGTTTAAAGATCAAGTAGATGCAATCAATATACGGAAATAAGTCACCAAGTGAAGAAGCTATTATTATATACATCAGAGCAAAATATATCTCCAGAAGCTTTCTGCAAGTTAAAGATCCAAAGAGATATGCAGTGCTCAAACATCAAGAACAGTCATCATCAGCTCAAGAACTTCATATTCAAAGCTGCTGTTCTTACCCGGTTACCTACCTTTTTACCTTGCGTAAAAACTGAGCTCTGTGAACTCAACAAGTTATTCTGACCTGTGTGGGACGAATAAGAGGACGAAGCTTTGGGCGTGTGTGAAGAAGCAAGTCAAGAAGGAAGCTTTAACCAATCAGGTGAACGGTTGAAAGCGATAGTCTTTGTATCTATCTGTGTGAACGATACAAGGATAGGTTTGATTATAAATACATAGTTGTGTACGCAGTATTTATAATAAACTTTTTACTCCTGTGTGGAGGACCAGTGGACGTAGAGGGGTTTACCTCGAACCACTTAAATACTGTGTTATTTACCTTTCGCCGTTCGTTTTCATAATCGTGATTTATACAAGTATACATCGCAAAACCCCGTACGCACCAAGCTAACAGAGATCGAGCCAGATTCTTTGTATCGACGGCAACTTACTATATTAAAGACTTCCGCTACGCACTCAAATTCGAAAATCATACAGCCTGTTGCTTAAACATTTCCCAAGCTGTATCGAGTATATCAAGTAGGGGACCAACAATTGGTATCGGAGCAGTTGATTCTAAAAAGAATCAGTCGCATTTTTAACTGAATCAGATCCTTAAAAACACTTATTTTCGAAAATAGTCTTTGTAATTCCCATCTTCTAATATGGATACCTTTATGTCAAATAAGATATCTATGTTTCACATTAACGAGTTTGATGACTGGAGAAACAGGATGAAGAACAAACTCAAGGCCCTCATTGGAGAATCAAAAGCTCCGCCCGCATCAACAAAGACCGAAGAATGTCTTCAGGTGGTCACTGATAGTGACTCGTCAGATGATGAGCTAGAAGATAGAGCCTATGTGTGCTCTATGGCCGAAGTTAAAGAAGAAAATGAAGACGGCGACGATGATGAGGTAAGCTCCACCTCAACTATTCCCATAAATGCATCTCATACCTTTGAAAATATGCTGAATGAATTTAATAACATTCAAACGGCCCATGAGATATTGAAAGGAGAAAACACCCAGCTTGAAATTTCTAACTTAGAGCTGAAAGAAGAAAATGACTTGCTGAAGAATAATTACGAAAATATTTCAGCTGATTGCGAAAACAGCAAAGTCAATTTAGAAAAACTCATGGAGAGCAATCATCAACTTGCTCATAATCTAAATGAGACAAAATCTCATATTGAAAGCAAGACAAATGATTTGGCTCTACTCGAAGCCAAAGTAAAATCGCTCGAGAAACGTGAAGGAGAATTAGAGACAATCTTGAAATCTTTCGAGAAATCCTCTAAAAGAATGGAAGAGATCCTAAGCACTGGGCAACATGCTCATGATAAACGTGGCTTAGGGTACAACTCGTTCTCCAACAAAGAAAAATCTAGTACGGTATTCGTCAAGAGTGAGGAATCCATTCCTGTATCGAAAGAAGTTCCGAGCCCTGTGAAGGAACCTGTTGCACCGCGAACAGCAAAAGCTGCCATTCCACCCCCGCAACTCTACTATTCGAGACAGTGGAACCAACAGCCACTCAGAAGGCGTACTCAACAGCATGCTCCACAAGCATATCATAAACGCCAGCAGTCATTTAGGAAGAAGGTTGTATCCAACCAACAAAGGTCCGTACAGCAGTACTCTCAGTACAACGCGCCTAGACATTGGATACAAGAGCCCCGTTATCCATCAAGAAAGCAGGTGTCCGCGCAGTATCAACAACATCGTTGGGAATCCAACTGGAGACCCAGAAGGCAAGATGTTAGGCCAAAGAAAATGGCTCCACCTCCGAGACGACAATCGTACTGGAATAACAACTATAATTCTCGATTTTTCATGCATTATAATAATTACAACGACTACGTGCATGCCCCACGTAGATATCGATATAATGGACCAAAAGTAGCCTACAACAAACAAATTGTTGCCCGGCAAATTTGGGTACCGAAAGGCACTATCGGGAAACACCACAGCCAGAAAACCCTGTAAGTTTTTATGTTTTTACTCATTAAGTGAGGGGGAATGCTGTAAGACCCATGAATACAGTATCTGCCATTAATTAACTGTACACTCAGAACAGTCAAGACAACACTGTAGGACATAGAAGGCATGAAACCTTCCTACAGCTGACGTGTGCATTAATTAAGGGGGAATACAGTACGACCCATGAATACAGCGTTAATCCGAACATAAATTGAATCCTGTATGTACCTCTTAAGGAAGAACATTTTCGCAACAGGACACCAATTATAATTAATAAATTTTAGCTTATTACTGCTGTAAGAACTCGTCTGTGAACAGTTCATAGGTTCAGTTGCACTCAACTAGATCACAAATGTAAGATTGTGCCTGCGCGCCAATCATAAGTCTAAGATGTAATAAACTTTCCTATCATGTTAGAACTTGCCTACGAGCAGTTCACATCTCTTTTAGATTAAGTGCCGAAGACCAGATCATTTGACAGAAGATCAAGAAGCCTGCTCAAGATTTTATCAAATAGAGAAGGAAACAGTGGGATTAAAACATCTCCTGTATCAAAGTCTTCTCATGTTACCAACAAGTGGTTATCGAAGGGGAAATTGTTTTTTTTTTTTTAGCCTGAAGAGGTTTTGATATCAAGAACTTGGCATGATCAAGAAGTTTTTGAATCATGAAAGAAGTTTTGGAAATTATCAAAAAGGGGGAAATTGTTGGGATACAAGGATATTGTTTTGATAATTGCCAAACAACAAAGCTTGATACAGCAAGCCCTGTATCGAAAGCCGGTTGAAGTTGCAATCCTGTATCGAAGACCTTATCACAAGCCAAAGACAAAGAAGCTCTCGCGCCACCAAGATACAAAGAACAAAGTCTAAGTAAGCACCAAGTATGGAAGTCGTCTCGAAACCTCAATACAAAGACACCCTTCCATACAAATACCGACTATTCCAATATGGCTACAGCTCTAGTGGATACAGCATCCACATCGAATCAGGACTGAAGACCGTTTGAAAAGGAATCTTTAGTCTTCACTAAAGTCAAGTACCGTTTGATAAAGAAGTATTTAAATACTGAAAGGATAAAAGTATTTAAATCTAAGGCTGTCGAGAGATCTTCAAATCCGTAATATCCGATCCTGGTCTATTCAAGTCAACTATCGAATCTTGCCCAACGGATCTATCTCAACGGATATATCCAAGAAAGCTATATATATCCCCAGAGTTTAAAGATCAAGTAGATGCAATCAATATACGGAAATAAGTCACCAAGTGAAGAAGCTATTATTATATACATCAGAGCAAAACATATCTCCAGAAGCTTTCTGCAAGTTAAAGATCCAAAGAGATATACAGTGCTCAAACATCAAGAACAGTCATCATCACCAAGAACTTCATATTCAAAGTCACTGTTCTTACCCTGCTACCTACCTTTTACCTTGCGTAAAACCGAGCTCTGTGAACTCAACAAGTTATTCGACTGTGTGGGACGAATAAGAGGACGGCTTTGGAACTGTGTGTGAAGAAGCAAGTCAAGAAGGAAGCTTTAACATCTGTGTGAACGGTTGAAAGCGGATACCTTTGTATCTATCTGTGTGAACGATACAAGGATAGGTTTGATTATAAATACATAGTTGTGTACGCAGATTTATAATAAACTTTTTACTCCCTGTGTGGAGGACCAGTGGACGTAGAGGGTTTACTCGAACCACTTAAATACCGTGTTATTTACCTTTCGCTATCGTTTTCATAATCGTGATTTATACAAGTATACATCGCAAAACCCCGTACGCACCAAGCTAACAGAGATCGACCGAGTTCTTTGTATCGACGGCAACTTACTATATTAAAGACTTCCGCTACGCACTCAAATTCGAAAACCATACAGTCTGTTGCTTAAACATTTCCCAAGCTGTATCGAGTATATCAAGTAGGGGACCAACACTACTATAAATATTATGTATACATTTTTTTATAATATAAAGTTTTAATTTAATTATTTATTTTAAAATATATTAAATTAAAAATATTTATTAACAAGTTCTAATTCTATGCACGGACGGGAGAGATATTTTGGGATAGAGATATTTTGGGATTGTGGTTTCCAAAACATTTGAACCTCAAATCAGGTAATTTTTCATCGCACGGTTAAAAGTTATTTATCTGTATCAGCAGGTGTTTTCTCAAATAATTCAGCGGAACGCCCTTTCTCTATCAACAGCTTCCGTATATACTTCTTCCGTTCTTTTATTATTGCAACGTATTGACTAGTAAACTGTTCACATACTCTCTTTTGATTATATTTTGTGATTTATACATATGAAAAAATATAGTCACGTGAGATCTTGTTAGATTTATCTCGAAATATACTTTCAAAATATCATCTTTTTATAATTTTTAAAAATAAAGAATTAAAAATATTAATAATCAAGGTTGTGCATTCACAAACGTGAAAGTAGAAATGTTATAAGAGAACGGAACTATTTGGCTGTGGCTGTCGAGATATACAGGTTTTCACTTTGTTTTCCTTGTATTTTTTATAAGCTCAAAAGAGTTCGATCTGTATCTATTTATCATGAAAATCGTTGGTTCTCCCCGCCGTTCCGAGAGATCTTCTCATCCGGGTAATTATTTTTAATTGATCGGTTTCCTTTATCAATTATGAGGTCGTTTCTTGTGTGTTTGAAAGTTTCTTATTGTTCACTTTTTGTGTATTATCGATATATGTATTTCAGATCTGTGTATCAGTTATGTATGTGTATTTGTATGAATTTGCTAGTTTATTTGTAGCTAATTTTGAATTTGCTAGTTTTGTATGTTAATATTAAGGTCGAATGTTATTACTTATAAGTTGATTTGATGATATTATATATAACCTGTGTTGTTTACTAGTTTTATTAATTGATTTTTGGTTCTGTTCAACAATATACATTTGAAATATTAATTTGGCGTTTATATTAGTATTATTTAGGTATAGGTTAGTAACTTGTGTCCTCTATGCGGATTATAAATTTCTGTGTATATGTTGTTGTTGATAGCTTAGTCTTGATTCAGATCTATCTTTTTCTAGATGAGAATTTTGCATGTATAATTAAATATGAGGGAAATGGTGCCGAGGTCGTAAAGATACGAATAAGATTTAAATGTCTTCATTTCTAACTATTGTGGAAAATTTGTTGTTTTAGGACTTGGCCAAGGTCAGGAGATGGAGACGTGGTTAAGAAACTAGACAATGGAATATGTTTCTGCCTCTGTACTGGTTCTCCTGTGGATTGCATGAAATTCTTTCTGTGTCATGTATCGGACAATGTGACAGAGGAGGAGCTGAGAAAACAGCCGCTTCGCAAGCGTTCCCCTCCCGATGCTGATATGAATCCTTTTGGATCTATCCAACTTGATTGTGGAACATCATATGTTTCCGTGGGCTCTATGGTATATTGTATTGGAGGCCATAAAGGAGATGCAAACACTGGTGTTGAACGTGGCAATGAGGTTAGAAAGTTTGACACAAAGATTTCTAATTTTGAAGTTGATCGAATGTCCCCACCTATGAATGAAGGTAGGTGTTTTGCGGCCGTAGTTGCAATTGGTAAGATAATATATGTATTTGGTGGTCTAAGCCCAACAGCTACCGAGGACTCCTTGTGGGCCGAGTGCTTAAACACGGACATGCCTATAGCCATGCAAAAATGGATGCCATTGAAGCAACCCCCTTTCCGCCTTGAACTAGACTTCTCTACATTTGCTATTCCCTATAAGAATGGTTCCATCTTGATTGCAAACAAAGACATTTCTAAGGATGCTCTCCTCTATAATGTTTGTGATGGGATTTGGATGAAATATGAGTATCCTTTCAGGTATCCCCACGTGTCGAGACCGGTTAGTGTGGTCTGTGAGAAGACTGTATATTGGATAGACAAGTTCAACATGTTTGCCTATGACTATGAGACCCATGTTCTCTACAGTGGGTTATTGCGTGAGTTACTTTATGAAAAAGATTTTACTTGCTCGCCACTGAAGGGACCTTATTTGATGCACTTGAAAGATGATATATTTTGTTGCTTCATAACGTATGTTATGTATCACCGTAGAGATCCCACCCCAACTCAAGTTGTGCAGTGCACTACATTCCAAGTTACTAAGCATAGTTCCGGATCTGCTCGAGGGGATCTGCGGCTACATGCCACGAGCTATAAATCCTACAAGTGCGGAATGTTGTTCACTTTGCTTGGTGTCGTGCCTATGTAAGAAACTTTTTCCCACATTAACCATATAATTCTCCTTGCTCATTGTTGATTGATTCTTTTTCTTGTATTTGCTCAAATTCTCAGTCAATTTATCCAAACAATTAAGCACTTACTATTAAAGGAAAAAATTACAAGACATTATTACACTCGTTAAAGAATATTTTGCTTCATAATAACTATCAGGAGTGAAAAAGTAATGGTACTTTACACTAAGAGAGGTAGAGAGAGAAATGATACATTCTATTTGTTTAATGTTGTGAATATGTGTTGGTCATGGATTTGTAATATTATAAATTGAAGTTACCCCTATATGTGTTTATTTGGACGTGGACTTGTCTCCTATAACTGGTGTTACGGTAAATAAAATCTGAAAAAAAAAAAAGCTTTTCATGCAGGAATATTTTTAGCTAACATACTTTCGGAATCTGTTTTTGGGCACACTGCAGTCAAACAAGGATCTGTTTGTCAAATACAGAAAAACGAAGAAATGGCGCAAAGAAAAAGAAATGGCTCAAAGAAAAAGAAATGGTGCAGAGTCATGCCGCCATTCCAGCTTAGGATAATATATGGTATAACATATATATATATATATATATATATATATGCTTTGTGTTCTTTTTTTTAAATTATCAGATGAAAATCATCATGTCTTAAAAATATAGTTTTGAAGAGTTACAACATATTAGAAATAATGATGTGCACCTTCACTATGTAGATATTTTTCATGTTGTGCAGATGTGGTGAACCTCTTTCTTTCAAGTACTACAAGATGCAGAAAGTCAGTTTCTAAAGTAACAGAATTTGTGCTTGGTTTGAACTTTGGAATACTCTGAAGATATATTTTAAACTGGGAACTAATGTCATACATGTAGTGAACTTGTATGCTCAGCATCCACAAGTAGATGCCTCAATCTGCTAAGACAGTACTTTCCTGCTTTTGTTTATATTTTGTGTTTTGTAGCATGCTACAGTTTCATTATGATAGTATCCATCTATTGTTAGACTTTCATGAGAGTGCTTTGTGCTGTTGTAGTTAAAATAAGTCTGGTTTAATTTTAAATTTTAGTTTGGTGTTAAAATGGAACTTTTGCTCCAGTGGCTATAGGCTATAGCTGTTGGTTGTATCTGAGTTAAAACTCATTCACCAAAGATATTTTTCCCTCTTTTTTCTACTGGAAGATGATGTGACGAGGTTGGTAATATCCATATTTAGTTATAAACATAGAACCAATTATCCATAGCATCTCCAACCCTTCTATCCCATTATGTATAATTGACGTGGCGGATCAAATATAGAGAGCTGAGGCATGTTTTTCTACTCCAACGCAGCTCCCCCCTTGTAAAATTTTGCTATTCTGTGTATGGGTTCTTCATATCTGCTAGTGGAATCTATTCTCTAAAACTCTCCACCTAGACTCCCGCCTCTTCTTCTCCTTTTTCGTTTCCAGCTCCAGCAAAATATTGAGGGAGTTTTAATATATTTCACAAATCAAATTCATATTTTCTTTGTTTCACCAAATCAAAATCACGTATGTTTAAACTCAATTTGGATAGTATTTCTGTTGAATTGTAGGTCTCGGATATGTTAAAAGTGAATAAAGGAGTTTAAGTTTTTGAGAGGTTTTAGTTTTTGAAAACTTATTGTCAGATTTTGGAGATCTGTTTGATGTTTCTTTTGTATCCTTACATCTTGAAACTGGGACACTGTGTCTGGTTTAATGTTGCATTGAGTTTTGATAGTGCCATTTCAACCACTTAAATTTCTGCAAAATTTTTTGCAATTTTCTGCTTTTTTATGCAGCAAACTTTTGAATGTTAGTTTTTCTGCAGCAAACACTGATACGTAAGTGGAAATAAGAAAAATAAACATGATGATAGATAGTTAGAGAGTAGCCATAAAGTTTTAAAGTTACAGACATTTTACACTTATGTGGTGTCTAGTCATTACAGTACCAAAAATCGAGAATATTTATGTGGTGTGTCCTTCACTTTGCCTGATGGTGTTATAACTTGATCTTGTTCTTCACATGTGTTTTGTAAACTAGGTTTTCTTTTAAAATTTCAAAGACCTAGTTTCAAAAATTAAGTACATGTGTGAGTGCACTCGTGCCGTATGGGTTTAGAGCTTAAAATGTGGAGCTTTTAAAATGTCAAAAAGAAATGACGGCCTTCTGAATTTTTGTACTTATCCTTCTTTACCATTGCTGCTTAGCTTAGGAGTAAACTTGTATGGATCAAGTATTTTGAAGTCTTAAAGTTGGTGAATAATCTTTGTTTCCCATGTCTTAACAAAGTTCTGATTTTTCTTCGAAAGAAGTAGTTTCTTAGCTAGTTAAAACAAACGAAAATGCAATTTTGGTACAGGGTGACGAAGTTGTAACTGAGCTTGGTCATCTTCAAAAAGTTGGTCGACAACATTACAGTTTGGAGGAGCACCATATCTCCATTAAACGTCTTTTACATTTTCTGTGTCCATCAGTATCTTTATTTCTCCGTCTTGGGCCATTGCTTAAAATTAATATATAATATGAACTATATTTACTAATGTAAACCTCATACATAAAGATAATTTTGGATACGAATAATAATGAGAGGGCGATGTTCAAATATTAATGATAGTCAATGAATTTGCTTCTTACAACTGTTCTTGTTTTTGTTTTATATTGATTCAGATTCGGATATTAAATTAAACTGAATAAAAACACTATTGAGATGGCTGATCATATAAACTCTCTTGCAACCATTTTGGAACTTAACCCCACGTCCCCACCCCAACATTGGTCAGGTCATAAGTTGGTCTACAATTGGGTCTATTCCGCCACAGGATCCATTTATTAATTATTTTAGGCCTATTATTGGAATGCCCATTGAGATCACAACTCATGCGATGAGAAAAAGGCAAAGCCTAAAATTTTCATTGGAATTGGTAAGCATAAGAAACAAAAATACAGAACCAAACTATCATAAATATCTATATCTATGGTATATCTTTCACAAAGTCAAAATTTCTAATCTTAGAAAACAATACTGCTGGAGTACCCCAAATCCGAAAATGTCCTAAATTGGGCTTTCGTCCACTCCAAAGTTCTGTGTGTTTTTGGAACTGATTTCGAAGCGTCGAGTTTATAATGTACACCTTTGTTTCTAAGGAGTATCCCTAACGAAATAGGTAAATATCAATAATTCATCATTAAACTAACCATTTATAAGAGAGTTATGTTCCTTTTCATCATTAAACTAACCATTTATAAGAGAGTTATGTTCCTTCTCTCGGCAATACTGGATCATAGGAAGTAGGAGATAACAGTCATATGCTTAAACGCCATTAACAATCTTTACAGAGTACTACCTAATTTTCTCAACCACAAGTTTTTCGTAACAACCAACCACAACCCAGAGGGCACAAAATGAATGACCAATATTAAGATCCAGGGCTCCAAGCAATGAGCAAAACCGTGAACGAAAAGAACTTTCTCCAAACTGCATGAGCTAAAAATCAAACCTACATGGCCCTTCTGTAAGAAACTCTATAAGTGGTCGCATCTGATCCCTAAAATTCAAGCACAACGATAGTTTATTATACAGACTACATGTATAAATTTATAATACATTTATATGATGAAAAAGTTTTTAAATATTACCGTTCGTTATTGCTATTATAGTTTGGCCATTCACTCTGATTGTGCAATCTGACTATCATCATCTCATAGAGTCCCGTAATTGCCTCCGGGTAAACAGAGTATAGAACTCTATCTGCCTCTCTCAACGTTTGACAACCCTATTTAGAAATTAAAAACAAAATAAAACCAAGATAAGTATACTTATTACATGAATTTGTAAATCTTTTTCATATAGTGCAATGTAAATCGTTTACTTACAGAATTGTGTTCGTAGAAACATCGGCAAAAGTATCGAATCGTTTCAGTGTTGGTATATGAATAAGTGATGCTACCGTCCTTGTTTTCTTTAGTCCCGCGAGCATATATTTGTTGCAACAACTCGTGGTTATCAGACAATGGTGGGACTTTTTGTAGCCTTGCCCAAATGTCAACAATTGGAACTGCTTCTCCAGGGACATCACTAACAAGATCATTATACACCTGGTGATTTGTATCTCTGTAGTCATGCAGTTTCCTAACAAGGTTAAACCTAAGCTCTGGGGAAAGAACCAGGGGACAATGTGTGATTAGGAATGATCCATCCCTGAAAGAAAAAAAGGATATAAATGAATATAAGCATATAGTATATATCACATGATGTAAATAATTAATTCAAAAGTCTCTTTAACAATAATATTCAAGTTATAGTTAATTGTTATGAATGTTATTTGTGAAATTATAGGATCAATTGTGTTGATAGATGTAATTATCCACTTTATTTGCACGTTAATAAACGAATACATATACAATGAGCAATCCTTTTTAGCTTATCTACTATGCAGCATATTCATTATTGTAATATCTCGTAATGTTTAGAATAATAATAGAATAATAGAAAAAGGATTAAAATTTGATAAAAATTAGGAATTAAAATTGGATTCGAATAGTGGGCCTACAATATGAATCAGATTTTAAAACGGATAATTAGTAAGCTTAAGAGTTGAGGTTTTGTAACACTATATATACATCATATTCTCTTTCCTCATCTTTATTTTCAAAATTCGTAGGGCTTTTCACACACAAATCAGCTATCTTGTAACATTCGTAGTAAATTTATCGTAAGTTGGAATTCGCTGATTCTGGACATTCGAAAGGATCTTTTCGTTTTCTACAACTTTCGTGGTTTAAGTTTTTCAAGAAAACATCGTTTAGAGTGTCAAAAAGGCTAAATACATATCTGGACAGAATTGGAATCATGGAGATATTCAAGATTTAACATGTGCCGTTTTGATAGGTTGCTACGAATTGGATATATATTTTAGGATGATTTGGATTATTGATTTTCCGTCCGATTGATCTTTTTAATATTTTCTAAATTATGTGCTATGTGTGTATATTTATTTATCAACACACGGGCTAAGTGACGACATATTTTGAAGTGATATGTATTGTTGTATATGTGTGGTGTCTAGACGATAATTTTGGAACTCTGATTGATGCCATGGTTTGTGAAAATAAAGACTTCGCATCGAGTCATCGGGTTGTAGTGACAGTTTTCTGAAAATTTAGGACCGTTATCACTGGGTTGTAGTGGTCGTGGTATGAATTGTGGATTTCAAGTTATTGTTGTTATGTGGTGTTGTTGTTGGGAAAACGGCCTCAAAGATCCCCAACAACCCTCCCAAAGAACGAAAATTGAGAAAAATAAATAACACAAGAATATATGTGGAAATTCCAAAATCGGAGAAAAATCACGGGCCTCCAGAGAGAAAACTCTACTATATGACAAATTGTTACAATCACATAGACTAATCTCTCAAGCTCTCGACTCCCAACTCCTACACTATTACAAGCCTTTGAAAACCTCTTACCCCTCTAAAATAAAGAGCAAAAAATTTCAAACTAGAAATGTCCAAGTAAGAGTAGTGATTGGTGCATTTGTATCAAAGACCTTGGAACTCCTTATATAGCCTAAAAGTCTCCACCTACTTTGATAGCAAACCAATGTGGGACAAAATCCCCACTTTCATTTTTAACAACTATTCCAACAATCTCCACCTTGTTAAAACATGAAAGAAAACACCATTGTCTTCATCGACAATTATGATTCTTAACACAAAGAACCATCATCCTCAAAAGAGAATAACCTACTCCACCATATGAGTAGAACACTTAAAATAAACCATTCTAAGAATTTTCAACCACTTAGAATCAACCATTCTAAGAACCCTCGGCACATGTCGAAAAACTTGCTGAAATGTTTATGGTACAACTTCCCTGTTGGTCACCCGGAAGTTCATCAGCCCTCGACATCAATCTTCACCACACATCTTGCATCAATGCCAACTCAATGCCCATGTGTAAATCCATGAACCCGCTAACAAAAAGACACATCCCTTTCCATGGTAACGGGCATACCATGGGGATGTCAAATTCTCAAAAGAATTCTTCACCGTCAGTGACGACGGAGACATTGTTAGCAGAATTGGAGCATTTTGCCGAGTCCGCTCCACCTGGACAATTACTCTTGACATGTCCAGATCATCCACACTTCCAAAGATATCTAATCTTCTGTGACTTCTTCTTCTTCCCGTTCCTGCATATCATAATTGTTCCTTCTGACGAAGCATGGCTGCTACTCTCCAGTCTTTTCTCCTCGGACAAGAGTTTTCCAGTAACATCTGTATACTTTAGGGTCTCTTTCCCATACATCAAAATGGGCTTCATATGCTCATAGGAAGATGGCAAAGATAATATGAGCCTTAGTGCTTTATCCTCATCTTCAACCTTCACTCCGATAGCCTCCAATTCTGACACGATGTTATTAAGAACACTTAGATGATCTGAAATTTTTGTATCTCCATTCATACGAAGAGTATGAAACTGTTCATTGAGATACAACCGATTTGAGATGCCTTTGCCTTGATACAACTGCTCAAGTTTCTCCCAAAGATCCTTTGCCGTTGATATCCCATGCACATTTGCAAGAACATTCTTTGCTAGAGACAAACGAATTGCACTTGTCGCTCTCAAATCCAAATCTTCCCATTCTTCATCACCGACTTTACTGGTGCTTGATTCCGCGCTAGAAACAGAGGTTGGTTTCCCCCTCAACGCCTTGTGTAACCCAGACTGAATCAACACATCCTTGACTTGAACTTGCCACAAACCAAAGTTGATTCTTCCATCATATTTCTCTACATCGAACCTCATGGGACTGTACTTTGACATCGTATTTGTATCTTCAAAAACAGTGTTGTATACTAGAAAATATACACCAAGCCTATATAAGTAATATACCCAACAAAGGATTCCCATGAAAGAGAGGTGGGTCACAACGGACACGCTTAAATACCAAGTCTTTCCTAGCCAGAACCTTCGCTGGATATAAACACTCCCAGCTTGTATATAATTCTATCGTACACAAAACAATCAACCAAATCCTCGTTTCTGATATGGAAGGTCAGACCAAGCTGCAACCACAGAGCATACTACGAACCTTCAAAGCACCAAGACACCTTCCAATACGACCAAATAGAAAAATTCGTTTCTGATGTGGAAGCTCAGACAAAGCTGCAACCACAGAGCATACTACAAATCTCTAAAACCGAGACCTCCCCCGAACTTGTCTCCGATACCACTTGTTGGGAAAACGGCCTCAAAGATCCCCAACAACCCTCCCAAAGAACGAAAATTGAGAAAAATAAATAACACAAGAATATACGTGGAAACTCCAAAACCGGAGAAAAACCACGGGCCTCCAGAGAGAAAACTCCACTATATGACAAATTGTTACAATCACATATACTAATCTCTCAAGCTCTCGACTCCCAACTCCTACACTATTACAAGCCTTTGAAAACCTCTTACCCCTCTAAAATAAAGAGCAAGAAATTTCAAACTAGAAGTATTCACAAGACTAAAGAGTAGTGATTGGTGCATTTGTATCAAAGACCTTAGAACTCCTTATATAGCCTAAAAGTCTCCACCTACTTTGATAGCAAACCAATGTGGGACAAAATCCCCACTTTCATTTTTAACAACTATTCCAACAGTCATATCGTATCGTATCGTATCGAATAAGAGTAGGTGTATCGTAAGTTACTGTTTCGTATATCGTTATCGTATCGTATCAGTTATTGTATATGTGTTTCTTGGCCCTACTAGTTGGATCGATTGGTTTCTTGTTAGGCTGTATAGCTCATTACTTACATTTTTCAGGTTCGGTGTAAGATCGAGTTCGATAGCATGAGTTCGAGGAGCTTCATTGTTAGCTACGCTTTTGTAATAGTTATCTTTGTAATAGACATTTGGATTAAAAAATTGTATTGTAGTTTAGTTTTGAATTTAGAATTAATACTCCGAAAAAGTGCGGGTTGTTACAATTATCATTGCCATATGACGTTTTAGTTACGTTGTGGTAGTGTCTTATGCAAATTGAGTTAGTCACGCACATATAAGTTTCAATTTTTACGTCGATAAGAAAATAAAATCCATAACTAAAATCCATGGAGAAGAAGAGTTCAAATTCTTTTTCAATATTGCCTAAATTTAACTAAGCGTTAATTAATAAGGAAATAAATGCTCCTATGAGACTTAGGTGAGTACACTATGATAAAACTGTTGGGAAAAATACCGACAAACGTCACGTCACAACGAATAAAGCGGAACCTCGTTTGACAAATTCTCACTCTTCAATCGTAATTTCACATGACGAAAGAGAGCAACAATTACAACTCGATAAAATAATACAAATGATATTCGAAAGCAATAAACAACGAGACACAATTTTTAGCGTGGAAAACCCCTCAAGACGAGAGTAAAAACCACGGGACCGAAGCCGCTTAAATCCACCATCACCAATACACACAAATACACAATCGTCCCTAATACAAACTAGGGGTATACACCAATCGTCAAATACTTGGTAATAAATGTTCTTCAAGTATTTAGAATCAACAACAACAACAAGATCGAGAAAAGAAACAACCGTAAATAGCTTACACAAAGAGCTAACGAAATACCCGTACTTTCGAACTCAAAAACTCGATCTACACCGGTGAAAAGATTTGCCCAATAGCTACCAAGCTCTTGTCAAAAGATCACGACGATCCGACCGATAAATCTCCGGGAAAATGAAGAAATGTATTTCTCTCTTGTTTCTCTCTCTATCTCTCTCTCTTGTTCTTTCAAGTGTGGAAGATGATAATAATGAAAGTCCCGATCCAAAAACTGCATAAAAGGTACCCATTTGCAGGTTTGACCCGTGTGCCGCGGCCCGGTCCAAGTGTGCCGCGGCACACAGCGCAAAATTGCGCCAGACTCGCGAGGGCCGCGGCCGGCAGGGACCGCGGCCCAGAGTACAGTCGCGCCAGGCAAAAAGATGGGGCCGCGGCTCGGCAGGGATGTGCCGTAGCCCATGGTGATCGGCAGGTCTCGGCAGGTCTCGGCAGGAGGTTGAACGGCATGGGCCGGCAGGGGTGTGCTCGGCAGGGGCCGCGGCTCGGCAGCTGTGTGCCGCGGCCCGGCAGTATAAGGTGAGAAAAATGATTTTTCAAGCGTAGTGCCACGGCCCGGAGGGTTTGTGTCGTGGCCCGGAGTCCGATCAACTCCGAAAATGCCTATATTTCGGAAATTACTCCTACAAAAACTATGTAGTTTTGTTAAAAGACTCGTAAAGCACCAAGATAATCTAATAGTTAGGTTTATAACTTTTGATAAATGTTTGAAGTTATATATTCATAATAAATACCGATGGAGAGGATGAGCGGCTTCCTTTGATCCTTGTCAAAGCCGAGCCTCTCTGACTAATTCGACATTAGTTGTGAGGTGATTTTGAATGCATGACATTGTGTTCTGCAAACAAGTTTTATTTGCTGAAGAATAATTAGTACTCGATAGCATAGCTACATAACTGCAGCCTGTAGGTACTAGAATAGAGAATGTTTTAACAAGTTTTTATTTAATATCTTATATTTTTATGTTTTTTCATTTAGTCTGTCTTTATTATTAATTTTGTTATATGTCTTTATTACAAAAAAGTTTCTTCATGTTTAAAAAAAATGTGTAATTAGTGCTTTTTGCTATTCAATGGTTTATTATTTGTTGACAATATTATTTAATCCTATCACTTTTATTGAGCAAGTATTTTTTCTATAAAAAAAAAGTTACATTTATAAATAATGTTAATTAATACTCACTTTTAAATAACATACCTTATCAAATATAAAATGTTTTGTAGGTTTATCTTTTCTACATTGTTCCTTCAAACCTTCGATCGATAGAGTATTAATGTGTACATTAAATACAAAGATGTTTAGTCACCTAATTAATATCTAACCATGATATTGAAACAATTATAATCTAATTATTATATATATTATGCTCATATTATAAATATCGTACTTGGGTACAATGTGTTTTAAACAAAGCACGGCTACTGATGCGGGACAACCCATTAAGAAGCCCAAAAAACTACTTGAAGCATTCTAGAATTAGTAATATATATATATTTAGGTTGGGATAAAATTTTTAACCTTAATTTGACCCATTCGATATTTTTTGGTTTGCTATCCATATTTACGTTTGGATAAGATCCACAACCATAATTTGATCCATTCTTAATTATAGAAAGATTTGTATACAAATTTAAATATCATTAATATAATTTCTAATATTTATGCTAAGCTCCTTAATAGAAATTTGAATTAATCTTTTAATTTAGGTAAGTTCATTAAGAGCAAGTCCGATAGAGTAGCTATTTAAGCTCTTAGTTGATTTTTAAGGAATGAGATCAAAAAACTACTCCAACAATTTTCAAGTGATTCCTCAAATCACTAATAGCATCAATTCACTACTTATTTTTAAGTAACATCCCTCTTTCTTTAAGGACCCTCTAACTAATTTTCTATAATAAAAATGACAAACATCATCTTTCTCTCTCCTACTTTAATTGAAACAATGTACTTTTAATAATAAAATATTAAATAAGGAATGAATATAAGAGTAATGTTGGAGACAAATTTTGGACTTATTTTTGATTTTCGATTGATTCGATTCGATTAATCTGCGTCGATCCATTTAGATTCAATTCAGTCGATTCGATTCGATTCATTCGATTCGATTCAATTGAGTTCAGTTCTTCTTCTTCTTATTATTATTATTATTATTAATCTTAATTATTATTATTTTTATTATTACTAATAATATTACTATTATCGTTGTTGTTATTAATTACTATTATTATTATTATTTACCATTAATATTATTATTATTTATCCTTAATATATTTCGATTCGATTCGATTCGAATCCATCCAGTTCGATTCAATTGATTCGCCTAATTCAATTCAATAAATTCATTCAAATTCAAAAGAATGTTCTTTACTTATCTATGTCCTAAACTACCAAGAGCCAATTTTTTTATATTTTTCTATATAGGAAATGAGTTAAGAGGCTGATGGACTTTGCTCTAATGCATATTATCACACAACACATATAATAGAATATCTTGTTAAAGAAATAATACCCATTGTGTGTCTAAGTCTGTTAGTTTATGGGCTTTCCTAGATAGGATTTGGCTGAGGCCTGTTTGTATGTAATTCATCCTATTTAAGGGATCTCATTGATGGAATAATACAACACTTTTGCCCTACTTTCAACAAAGATATGCTCGGAAAAAAAAACCCCAATAGCATCGAAAGTAATTTTGACCATATCTTGGTTCTGAAAAATAATAACCCTCCACATTATTGAAAATTTTATCATGGAAAGTACTCATGATATACTGTGAAAATTCATTTTCCTTTTTTTTCTTGTCTCAAGATGGCTGATCCAACTCGTCCTGAATTTGACATCTTGGACTCAGAAGGGCTTGAGTACCATAGATGGGTTTCTGACGTAGAGACCACTTTTATCGCTAAGGACTATAGTGCTACTATCTTTGAAAAAGCAGGTGAAGTACCGTCTGACAAAACCAAAGCCAGTGCATTAATGTTCCTTAGGCGACATATCGACCCGAGCCTAAGGTGGGAATATCTGCAGTTGAAATCCCCGAAAGAACTGTGGGATGCCCTTAAGGGCCGTTTTGGGAACATCCACAATACCTTGCTCCCAGAGTTGACCGTGCAGTGGAATGAAATCCGCTTGCTTGATTATAAACGGATCAATGATTTCAACAAAGATATGCTCATTCAAGGCACGCCTTAATTTCTGTGGAAAGGACATCACAGAAGATGATATGATTCGAAAACCCTTTCCACTTTTCCTACTTCGCTCTTATACTAGCGAACCAAGATAGCCGGAGTATGACAACAAACGCATCACTACCTTCAATAAGCTTATCAACCTACTGCAAGTGGCTGAGAGGCATAATGAAGTGTTAGTGAGCAACAATGCCAGGCCCGTTGGGACAAAGAAAATTCCCGAGGCCAATTATGTGAAAGGTGGAAAGAACCCCAATGTACAGGGGACTGGTCATGGCAACCCCAAACCACCACGTGGAAAAGGGCGTAGTGGTCGAGGACGTGGGGGCTCTTCCAATGTAATGAGAAGACTTGGTGCTCCTGGCTCTACTAGCCAAGAAAAGTATAAAGCACCTACCCCTCCTGACGCTCCTAAAGTCAGAGTTGGCGATGAACCGTGCTATCGATGTGGAGATGCTGGACATTGGTACAAGAACTGCCATGCAAGTAAGCAAGTCGCAGCACATTACAAGAAATATAAAGAGTCCAAAGAACGGGAGGCTCACTATATGGAGGAAGATGCTCTCGACGAGTCCCCTGACGTCAATTTCACATGGTGGATGGAACAGAATTTGGATGTCTTCGCATGGACCCATTCGGACATGTCGGGGATTGACCCGGAACTTGCGTGCCACCGGCTGAATATCGACCCCAGTTCAAAACCGGTTATTCAGAAAAGGAGGAAAATGGGGCCTGAACGACAGAAGGGGCTGGAAGAGTCGATAATGGGTTCATCCGGGAAGCCCAGTACCAGACCTGGGTAGCCAACCCGGTCTTGGTAAAAAAGCCGACCGGGCTATGAAGGCTCTGCATTGACTTCTCTAACTTGAATAAAGCCTGCTCGAAAGATAGCTACCCCCTCCCCCATATCGATTACATGGTGGATGGAACGGACGGGCACGAGCTAATGAGCTTTATGGATGCATATTCCGGATACAACCAAATCCCAATGCATCCCACTGATGAAGAAAACACCTCCTTCTACTCGGCCCGCGGCCTATACTGTTACCGAATGATGCCTTTCGGGCTCAAGAATGTCGGCGCAACATATCAACGCCTGGTAAATAAAATGTTCAATAGCTTGATAGGCCATACAATGGAGGTGTATGTAGATGATATGTTAGTGAAGTCTTTGCGCTCGGCCGATCATGTAAATGACCTCAATAACATGTTTGCTATTTTGCGAGAGTATAAGATGAAGTTAAATCCGAAGAAATGTTCATTTGGGGTAGGTTCAGGAAAATTCCTCGGCTACATGGTGAGCCAAAGAGGGATTGAAGCCAATCCCGATAAAATTAAAGGAGTGACCGAACTTATTCCTCCAAATTCGGTCAAAAAGGTGCAGAGCCTAACTGGCCGACTAGCCGCGCTAAGTCGCTTTATCTCTCGCTCAACTGATAAATGCAAACCGTTCTTTGAGGCGATAAAAAAGAACAAAAATTTTCAGTGGACAGAACCTTGCCAAAGAGCCTTCGAAGCTATCAAGGAAGTCCTGGTAGAAGCCCCGATCTTACAGCGACCGACCCAAGGGGAACTTCTCAATTTATACCTCGCGATATCCGACTCTGCGATCAGTGCCGCTTTAATCCGAACAGAGAACGCGGTTCAACATCCGGTCTATTATGTTAGTCAGGCCCTTCATGATGCCGAGCTCAGATACGCCCCGATGGAAAAGCTGGCCTATGTGCTCATAATGGCGTCCCGGAAGTTAAGACCCTACTTTCTGGAACATCAGGTAGTTGTTTTAACAAACTACCCTTTAAAGCAGGTCATGCACCGACCTGACGTATCCGGCCAGATGATCAAATGGGCCGTCGAACTGGGACAGTTTGACATAACTTATGAATCGCGCACTGCCATAAAGGGTCAAGCCCTGGCGGACTTCATCGCAGAGTTCACACCAGCGATCGCATAAGAGAATGAACGATCAGAAGAGTGGTCACTCTACGTAGATGGATCTTCAACCGCCGACCGGTCGGGTGCAGGAATAGTCCTCGTCAGTCCCGACCAACGTTTGTTCTGCTCGGCCATTCGCTTAGGTTTTCCGACCACCAACAATGAGGCAGAATATGAAGCTCTCTTGGCCGGTCTAGAAATGGCGACTTCCCTCGGTCTTGCCCGCCTCGCTGTTTTGAGTGATTCTCAATTAGTGGTGAACCAAATCAACGGCGAATACGAAGCCAAGAAACCTAAGTCAAGTCATACTCGGCTGGCGCGGCCCTGCAAGATTTTCGGGGAACTATACAACACATCCCCAGAACCGAGAATATCCAAGCCGACTCCTTGGCCAAACTCGCATCCAGTTCCGGAGCCGAACATATGGACGAGATCAGCATAGGATATCATGCCTCATCAGCCCTGGAAATGGCCGAAGTCCGAGCAGTCGAACAATCAGAACCGCAATGATGGATGCAGCCTATAATCCGATATCTTCAAAGCGGCATTTTACCCGAGGACCGAGCCCAGGCGAGATCATTACGAACTCAGTCCGCCCGGTTCACCATCCTGGATGGAACCTTATACAAAAGAGGATATTCGGTTCCATTGCTGAAATGCCTGTCCGAGTCAGAAGCAGAGTATGCCCTCAGAGAGGTGCACGAGGGTATATGCGGTAATCATTCTGGTAGCCAGGCATTGGCCTATAAATTAATCCGGCAAGGCTATTATTGGCCCAGTCTCAAAAAAGATGCCATCACGCTCGTACGGAAGTGCGTCCGATGCCAAATCTTCGCTCCGCAGATCCGATCCCCGCCGGAAACTCTCACTTCCGTATATTGCCCATGGCCATTCGCCAAGTGGGGAATCGACTTGATCGGCCCTTTACCTAAAGGACGAGGAGGAGTACAATACGCCATCGTCGCAGTCGATTATTTTACAAAATGGGCAGAGGCCGAGCCTATGACGCGAACAACCGAACAGAAAATAGTTGATTTTATATGGAAGTCACTCATCTGTCGGTTCGGGATCCCTCAATCTATTGTCTCTGATAATGCAAAGCAATTTGACAATAAGAAGTTTCGAGCCTTCTGTGACGGCCTCCAAATACGAAACAACTTCTCCACACCATACTATCCACAATCCAACGGACAGTTCGAGGCGGTCAACAAGATCCTAAAACAACATCTCAAGACACGCCTCGAGGACCTCAAAGGTTCCTGGCCCGAGGAACTCCCCGGAACCTTATGGGCCTACAGAACAACACATCGGTCCGCCACCGGAGAAACGCCTTTCTCCTTGGCTTTCGGCTCTGAAGCCGTCATCCCGGTTGAAATCGGAGCACCTACCTACCGAATAGCCCATTTTGAAGAGCAAGATAACGACTTGGCCCTCCAAGTGAACCTAGACCTCCTTGCCGAAAAACGGACTCAGGCGGAAATGCGGAACGCCGTCTACAAAAGAAGGAGCGAAAAATATTATAACTCCAAGGTTCACCCTAGAAGCTTCCAGGTCGGCGACCTCGTCCTTAAACGGGTATGGGGCCCGGATCCCGGACCACTCAAGCCCAAATAGGAAGGACCATATAAAGTTAGTGAAGTCCTTCAGAATGGAGTCTACCGGCTGGAATATCTGAACGGCCAGAGATTAACTTACCCATGGAATGCTATGTATTTAAAGAGGTATTATCAATAAAATTTGACGTTATTCCATTTTTTAATATTGGTGCACCTCATAAGACCGGCTCATCCGGCACTATAAGACCGAGCTCGCCTCGGCACCTCATAAGACCGGCTCATCCGGCACTATAAGACCGAGCTCGCCTCAGCACCTCATAAGACCGGCTCATCCGGCACTATAAGACCGAGCTCGCCTCGGCACCTCATAAGACCGGCACATCCGGCACTATAAGACCGAGCTCGCCTCGGTACCTCATAAGACCGGCTCATCCGGCACTATAAGACCGAGCTCGCCTCGGCACCTCATAAGACCGGCTCATCCGGCACTATAAGACCGAGCTCGCCTCGGCACCTCATAAGACCGGCTCATCCGGCACTATAAGACCGAGCTCGCCTCGGCACAATCAACAAGTGATGAACATGATAGAAAGGCAACGGCCCAACCAACTGGGCCCAAACATCCAAAAAGCAACAACATATGCTACAAGGAAGATTTTATTCACTTAAGTCATTTTGGCAAAGTACACATGACGAAAACAGAAAACAAAGACAGATTGGCACGTAGGCCGTACATGAAATAAAGCAAAAATTCTATTCGGCCCCACCCTCCTGGCAGGCCGCCTGGAAGGACTGTCCCTCGCCTTCGCCGTGCGGAACCAACCCGAGATCTTCAACCTCGGCGACCTTTGACTCATCACCTCCATGGATATCAACATGCAGATCGGTCGCCTGGGATGCTATGTAGGCCTCGATCTCTTGAATGGTCTTCCCTCCCTTCATGAGATCTAATATCTCGTAGCAGGTGGAGACGTAATTCAAATTGATCAGCTCCTCGAACTCGGGCGTCTCCTTAAAGGCCGCCGCCCCTTCAGCAAGACCCTTGGCATAGCCCGAAGCCTCGCAGATATTCACACGCTCGGTCGGACTTTCAACTTGGGCCTTGGTTTCTTTCAAATAAGCCTCGTGCTCAGCCCTGGTGTCTAACCACCGCTTATGTGCCTGCTCGGCCGCCGCAGTCATCTCTTCGGCCTTCACCTTCCACATATCGGCCTCGAGGGCCCGACTGTCCAGGATCTCCATATCACCCTTCATGGAGGTTATGTCCTCCAGGGACTTGATCAACGAAGGACAGAGATGGTGCTCTTCCTGCAAGGCCTTAAGGTCGGCCTCCACCTTCTTGTGCTTCTCGACCAGGGCCGTCACCTCATCAGTGGCCTTTATGTAGGTGCACAACGCACGGCCGATCAGAGCATTCCCGAATTGGATCTGCTCATCCAGACCCATGTCGTTGGTCACCATCTCCATCTTCAGCGTCCAGCCCCTGATAGGGACATGACTGGACTCAACCACCGCCAGGGAAAAACGGTTGAGCATCTCAGCGGTCGGGGTGGCAGCTCGGACGTAATCCAGAAACCAGCGCGGCCGCCGCCCCTTCATTTGGGCACAAGGTTCCTCCCGGTCCTTATTAACCGGGAGATAGTGGCCCTCCAAGTCAATTACGGGCTCCTTACCGGTCGCACGACCCGTCCGGACAGGGCTCGGGGCGGATGCAGCAACTTCAGGAACAGACGAGCCCTCCGCCTTGGTCGCACTATCCTCAGGCTCGGCCTCTAACCTCTTCCGCTTGCCAGCACGCTCGCTCCGCTCGGCCTCAAGAAGGCCTCGCCACGCCGGCTGTGGCGTCTCTTTCCGTCCGGACGAAGTCTTGGCCCTAGGAACTGGAAAAACAAGACATGTCAAAAAAAAAAAAAAGCTACCTGATGAAGACATAATATTCGGATCAGTTGATCGAAGTCCGACCGCCCAGAGGTTTTCCTCGGTAACCAAAAGATGTGACTTCCTTTGCTCAGTAGGAAGGTCCAAAAGCTGTTCAACCCGATCGTCGAACTTGGAGGAGGTCTCTTGCGCCGGGATGCGTTCTGCACATGCAATAAATGATGAGCGTTAGACAAAAAAGGAACAGGAATGCGAAACACGACACTTACTCATTTTGGCGGTGAAGTGCTCTGGGACCCGAAGCTCGGCATCTATCACTCCAGGCTCCCACTCATCCGCCGAGCTCCTCCACGGTCCCCCTATGTAAAACCACTGCTCCTTCCAGCTATGGATGGTCTCCAGCACATCCACCAATTCTTTATGCATGGCATGCCGGGCTGTCAGGTAAAACCAGCCGGAGCCGGATCTGCCGACCGACCTCCATAGAAAGAGACTGTTGAACTCCTCAAAGCTGGGCTCGGGCCAGCCGTGCTGGTTGAAAAGGATGAAAAGACCCACCACCCGAGCCCAAGAATTCGGATGGATTTTGGGGACAGGAAGGCCCCACTGCCTTAGCCACCGGGAGAAGGCTAACGGAAGTGGAAACCTCAGCCCTGCCAGCAGAGAGCGGTAGTACACCGCCGTGCAACCAACGGGTGGAGTGTGAGGCCTCTCTTCGGGATTGGGAATGAACATCCGCACCCTAGCCGGGATCTTAAATCGCAGCCGCCAAGCCGCTAATTGCTCTTCCATAACGGTGCTGCGAATCGAGGCTGAATCCCACTCCGCCTCCACGAAAGGGGACGGCCGAGGGCGAGTCCAAGCCACCACCGACTCGACCCTTTCCTCCGCCTGAGTCCCTCCGACGGCCGTCAACGGCACTGCCATCTCCACCTCTCCAGATCCCGGCGACCTCGCGATCTCGCCTTCTCCTTCCTCGACACTCCAGTCGACAGGAACTTCGCCTACCGACAGATCCGCCACACCCGTGCGGTCCGGCGACACGATCAACTCTGCCGCTGTCTCGCCCCTCAGCTCCGACATCTTAAATGAAAAAGGGGGGAAAAGAGCTTACCGGGAAAGTCTCTATAAAATCAGGAAAAGAACGCCGGAAAATTTTCTCTCTCTTCTCTGCAACAAAACTCAAAAATGGCGAAGGGAATAATGAACAAGGAGACATCCTATATTTATAAGAGAAAAAGGACATTAAATGCCAGGCGCGTGGAGCGACGATTCATGCTGAACCGTCGCGAAATTCGAAAGCGCGTGAACGCGTCATCAAATTAGATTCTGCCACGCGTCTCCCTCATCATGACACTTAATGACCCTGAAATCGAATCGACGCGACTCTCGAAGAGGCGTCCCTTCGAGAGATCTTATCCTCCACAAGCCGGATCGGCCTCAATATGAAACAGCCCCGGCCAACCCGGCACGGCCCTGGACTCGGGGGCCCTTGTTGATAGCCCATCCACCTTGGAATCCACGTAAGCACTCCAGGCAGTTGAACCGGCTGAGCAGAGTCTGAAGCCGGACCGGGTATAAACCCGATCTTCTTCCGGGCTCATCAAAACCGGACCGGACAGAGACGTCAGAGCCGACCCGAGGTCCGATCCAGGAGGACCGAGCAGACAGAAGATAAAAAGGCTCCGATTCAAGATTACAACAAGGCCGACCTGAAAGGCGGGAGACCCGAGGACCGACCCCAGCGGATAAGCGTCGACAGAAGCATGCGGGACAGGCCCGCATGCCAATTAACGCATGCAGTCATGCCCCTTCCCAAGGCAATCCTTAGAGGCCGCCACGTGTCTAAGACATATTTGCAGACTGACAAGTGTTTTGGGCATATTCCCCAACATTCGCCAACTGTCATCTCCCGACTGGCCCAGATTGTCTATATATAGAAGGAATATACAGTGAGAGAGGACTTTTGGGATTTTTGGCATTTATGATAAAAAGAGAGAAAAAAGAGAGAATTTGTAACGAGTGAGAAAAGTAGATATACCGGCTAAAAAATAATCAGCTCGGCTCTACTTCATATTACGGTCATTAATAAAATTTAGTGATCTAATCCTTTTCATCTTATTTATTATTTTCTACGTGGCTTCGATCCATTCGTCCAGATCAGCACACGTGACGTTGACCAAATCAGACGTCAACAGGTACCAGTACTGATTAAATCTTATCTTATGCTACAAGCAATGGCAAAACTTGTGATCCAAATAAGTCTTGGTATGTTAGGTTACAGACTTACTGTTCTATCATTTATCAGGATACTAAAAATGAGTTAAAGTTGCTTGTTCCTTATACAAATATAGGTCAAGATTGCATAGTTCTATTGCACTAGCCTAATTCTCCCAACTATGTACTTTAGGTGCATTTTCCCTGCATCATCAACATACATATACACAACAAAAGCTCTAGCATTTTATTTTTCTTTTTTATTTTTTCTTGTAAACATTGCTGATAATTAAAAACTTGCATTTTACTTTTATTTATGATTTTTTCTTGTAAACATTGCTAGTAAATAAAAAATACATATATTACATACTCCAAATAATGTAACTCTATAATAGTCTCATAGTTAATATAAAACTTGGTGAAGATTTATTATTATTATTATTCGATCCTAACTACAAGGGCCTATTTGGGATATCGACATACTAGAAGGTTAGAATTTTTTGTGATAAAATATAGTCACTTGTAATATCAACGCGTCATTTTACACAACATAAATACGCACCTTAAAGCTTCACCTTTGTAGTCACTGCTAGTATATCTTGCACACAACTTGAAGAACAATGCTCTCTCACGATCTCCTGGGATTTTTGATTTTTGAATCATATCACAGAGTTCCAGAATATCGTGCTTTATCCCCTCATCAAGCTTTGTTTCTACAAGGATTTAAATCTTTTTAACAATTTCACATGCACGCATATTTATCTTGGTAAAAGATCCTAAAGTTAACTTTAGGAATTTTCCTAAAGTTAATTAACAAAACCACATAGGTTTGTCTTGCACCAAGTCTAAACACATTACTACTATTGTTATTTGTTTTTTAATTAATGAAAAAGTGAAAGATATCTATACACAGACACAACTGAAACTTACAAACAATCCTAATTTGATATATTTGACGCTTATATGTGATATTAGGTTGATAGTAACCTTAATTTCTGTTAATTTCCAGTACTATAATATTGAAACTTACATGTGAGATTAGTTCGACTTTTATCCTATATGAAATGGCAGAATGAATTTTTGGCTATTGAACTACTGCTGGCAAATGACAATAAAATAAACAAATAGAGTTTTACACCATCACGAATTTTGTATATCTTTAAAACTGGTTTGTGCTGCTTGTTATAAATCTACTTTAAATGTCCTCCTGGATATGATAGGCAGATCAATATGTGACCCATGAGACAAACCGTTTGTTTGATTTTATATAATGAAGGATGGGGATGATAGATGAGGATATAATTTAATAAACATGGTTGTACTTGTGCCTCTTGCTTGGTTATATGTGTATATGCCCGTCATGTAAATAAAACATTGGATTTAATAAGTTAAATGTCTAATGTCCATATGTGTTTTATTTAAACTCAACTTTACAAGTAAACATGTTTATAGACATAACTACGAAGGTTTTGTTAATTTACTTTAGGAAAATTCCTAAAGTTAACTTTAGGATTCTTTTAAACTACACATATATAATAAATGACTTTCCTTTACCTTCAAACCGGGATGGAAACACAAACATCGGGCGATTAGCAGAGATGCGTATGCCCTTCTTCGAGTTACCAAAATATCTTTTCCCTTTATGCAATTTTCCCAGAGTAGAAAACACTTCACTATACAAAACAAACAAATAAGCAAAATCATTTTTCTGTCTTAAACACAAGAACATTACTTGAATAGATAGAAATTTACCGAAAAAATATAAGGGTATCTTCTTCGCTTGCAGTTCCCACCCACTCATCAAATGTCAAATCTGAAACTCTTTCACTTACAAGACAAGGCACTGTGATAGGAATTCGAGTGTTCGGTGAAATTTCCACTTCCATAGATCCTATAGTCATGTTACCACGATGATCAGCAAGTGCATATAATTGCAAGCCACAAAAAGCCTTGACTATAGTATATGGAGATAATTCAGAAAGCATATCGAGGTGATTCCTCATTGCAGTAACTCCTGAGAAATCTTTGAAAACAAAAAAAGAAACCGTCCTGAAATCAGTTTCATCCGCTCTCTCAATGTCATCATACAGTTTTCCATGTAGAACAGTGGATAGATGTCGATCACTATCATCAATATGATAGTAATCTCTTGACTTAACAATCTCAGCCCAATCATGTTCCTCTGCTAATAAAAGATCACTGTTAAAAGGATCTTTCGGAGCCATCAAAAACCTGCACAATGAACCATATAAGTTTATATACATACTGATTATTCAAACTATATACAAGAATAACTTAAATAACATACGAGTTAAAAACAAATAAAACAAAATGTTGTACACATTCTATCAACACTGATTATTCACACTTTGGTATCAATACTGAATATTAATAAATTTAATTTTCTAGTCATTCATAATACTAACTACATACATTTCTTATAGCACAGTCTATGATTATATGACGTATATGTAATAACCCCGTAAATTTATCTATTGAAAGGTTAACCACTAAGAAGGGAATTAGATCCAAGGAAAAGTTAGAGTCATATCAAGTGTCGAGGGTGAGCGTATGATCCTCATTCTGATATACATAATTAAATTAGTGTAAAATGATTCTGATGCAAACCAAACTAATATAGACACCATTATATGATTGTTGTTTTGAGTCCATATACACAGAAAATTATCACAAATTATTCAATATCGATCAGTACAGCAAGTGATAATGAAGTTCAGGTATCTTTTCTAGGAAGGAGGTAACCATTACACTTGGAAGTAGCATTAGAAGTGCAGAACCTGCAGATGAAATGGATGTTCAGAATACTGAACAGAATTAATCCATCTTTGGTGTTAGTTTTGGCTTGAAGTCTCTTATAGTTTCATTTTAGTTTCAGAATGTCTAAGCCGCCTTTAACGGGTACATTTAATATTATCACTGGAGCTTATGCTACAAACACAAACAAATAGCTTCCTCAAACTTATACGTCTATAATCGTATGCTATGTCAAGGTGTAGAGCTGAATTGGTCCACCTTCTGGTTTAGATCAAGACTTGTGCATGTTTTATCTAGATTGAGGATGAACAGGGACATATATTATGATGGACTTTTAAAACTAAGTTACAAAGAATAGTTTGTTAGATTTGTATAATTAAATATTGTGAATAATATCATGAGGTAAGATATATGTTAAAACGTTTATTAGAGACGTAGTACCTTCGATTACTTCAATTATTAGGTTTATTTTACATTGACAATTAGATGTTGCTCGACATCAATGTGGGAGAATGAAAGGTGACCTATTGGAAGGAGATTATTGATGGATATGTAGGAATAAAGGACCTTGAGAGACTTTGAATCTTTAGGAGAACACGACTAAAAACTGAAGTTAAATAAGAATATTTTGGAATATCTTGTTAATATCCTCTAATGACCTAGGTCCATTGAATTTGGATGCTTTGCTTCATGATCGTGAGCTGAAGTGTGGTCTGGAACTTGGTCCTTATACTGCACTAGTAGAGATACATGAAGTTGTTTATTTGGTTCGTAATGCAAAGTATAGCAATGTGGTCAGAGTTATGGATAGTGTGGTTAAAATAATGGGTTACCGGTGGTGGTAGTTGCTAGTGAGTGCGGCTGAGTTGAAAGTAATGCTAAATTCCAAAAGTAGGTTGAATGGTTGAATCTGAGGCTTGTGAAGGTCAAGGTCCGATAACAATTCTCAATAGTCAATATGTGAAATTAAATTCAGTGAGGAAACAAAATATGAACCAAAGTAAAGGTGTTAGTGAGAAGTAGAGTTGGCCCAAAACTAGGGAGTTAAAAGCATATAAATGATGATTTTGATGTTTCCGACAGGGTCCCCACTCTAATAAGAGGGAAACAAATATCAATGCTTTTAGCTTGGTGTTAGTACAAATGTGGATGACTTGAGATCTTATATGATTACAAATCAGATAGATGCGCAAATGGAATGGCGTCTAGGGTGATATTTGCACAAGCTTTAACCTCAAAAAGAGGGCCCTGAATGTTTGGTAAAAACATGCATATCGTCTGCTCATTTTTTTTTATTTAGTTTTGTAAGAAGATACTTGAGTAGTACAGCACAGCCAAGTGAGTGTGAAAAACAAAAAAGGCTACTTAATGAAAGTCATTTTCAATCCAGAAACTATGACACTTCTTTCATCAGGTAAAGGTTCTGGTGTTGGGATTTCATGTGTTGGGCCAAAAGATGTAGCTCAACACTTACTAATCACTTCAATTACTGTTTCCACAAATATGCAGAGTCTTTGGTTGCAAGAGAAAGGGGATGAAATTTTTTTTTTTAAAAAGAAAGAAGAATCAGAGCACCAGTAACCAAGAAACAGTTTCCACTTAATGAACAAGACTACAGGCTAATAGGAAGTTAGCGAAGGTTTAAGTGACATTGCATCATAGTTTCAGTGTTTGGTTTAATGATATAGTAATTACAATGTAACACTGATTTGAATGGTATTCATAGAGGACAGACTTTATAAGATCTAATAATCATCCTAATTTATTAGTGACTCGCTGCGCGTTTACTTCGGACCATAACCATAACCTCTGGATGTGATATGAACAAAGTGGGGATTAAACCTGGTATTATCATTCATCACTTAGTCCTCACTGATGGGCAATGTAATATGAAGTTTTTAAATAAAAAAAGGCGCAGAAGTTTGATAACAAAGACCGAACAAGGAAGACCCTGAGAATGCTATAATCTTTTGGAGAGAGATGAATGAAATGGGTTTAAATCCTGATGTTTAAGCGTTACACTACTCTGATTATAAATCATTGCAAGCCAAACAACCTTCAGGATGCTCTTTGCCTTTTTGTTGAAATGGTGGATTAAGGCCTAAAACCATATACTGTGGCTTTACTGAGTCTCTATATTCGTTTGGGTGATGTAGATAAGGCTGTCTGAGAGGTTAGCCAGTGGCTTTACTGTGGCTTTACGGAGTCTCTATATTACGAAATGTGATTTGCATGGCCAAGAAAGTCAACCGAGTAATCTAAAGGCTAAGAAACTTCAGTTCCCCGGCGTCAAGGACTTTTGATTCTTACAGTGTTGACGTGTTGTGTTGACTGAGTGGATGAGGTATAATGGTAGGAAGGTTTCGTCCTGAAACAACTTTGATGAGATTGAGAGCTTCACAGCTTTTATGACAATGGTCTCTTTTGACTGAAACAAGCTGGTTGAAGTTATTTACTGAATGCAAACTTATCATGGACCTAGAATGCACAAGAGAAAACCCTGGCTTGAGGAGATTGCAGTGAAGATGAGTGAACAGCTAAAAAAAAAAAACGGAATTCAGCTACAGCATTCAACTACTAATTACTAAATAAGCGATTGTGCTGCTGGTTTTGTAGAAAGGCATGTTACTAACATGTTCGGGAGCATTGACAAGGTTCCTCAAATGGCCAGTATCTAGTATCTTTCTAAAACCTAGAAGATTGTGTTACGAACATTCTGCCATGTGGAATTAGAGGGATACTTTCTAATCTTACAAAGAACTTAAATTGTGCTAGCAGGCAAGTTTACTTCAGACCATGACCATAACCTCTGGATTGTGGTACGAAAAGAAAAGGGGGATTAAACCTCATTTCATCACTTAGTCCTTATTGACGGTGACGGGCATTATAGTATAAAGTTTTAAAAAGGGGGGCAGAAGTTTGATAAAAAAAGATGGGAACAAGGAAGACCCTGAGAATGCTTGATGTTTTGTATAGAGATGAATGAGATGGGTTTAAATCCTCTAAATCCTGATGTTAAGTGTTACACTACTTTGATTGCAAATCATCGCAAGCCGAACAACCTTCAGGATGCTAATTGCCTTTCTGGTGAAATCATGAATAGAGGTCTAAAACTACATAATGCGCCTTACAGCTTTACTGAGTATCTATATTCGTTTGGGTGATGTAGATAGGGCTGTCTGAGTTGTTATTCAATAGGTAAAAAAACAAATATCTGGTAACCCATAACATTGATAGATTATCTCGGTAAAGAGGAGGTATGCAATATGTATGTATGTATGTATGTATGTATGCATGGGTTAATATAAACATATCAAAGATAAGATGAAGAGATAGCTGGCGGAAGACCCCAAATAGAAGCCCTACCGTCAACGCAGAGAGAAGCCCCCATTCTTTTTCCGATAAATTTATATATTAGAGCTCTGGGTAGTGATGGTTGCCTTATACTCTCCTGCTTGGTGATTGCTCAGACATTGGAGTAACATCTTTCCGATACTGGAGTAACATGATTGCTAATATCTGAAGAAAAGTTGCCGCCATTTTTTTTTTTTATTTTTTATTTTTTGACTCAGTTGCCGCCAATGCCATTTTGTTGCTGATAAGAAAATGGTATTATTAAACACCGTCCAAAATTATTAGACACCGCCCTATAAGATTACCTTTTTGTCCATTTCAAAATCTTTCATTATTTCTAAATACCACACCTTCAAGCTCAAGTTTTTCGAATTGAAATTTAGAAACAATTTTTCATTTATTCTACAGAACACACAATCAAATATATATCGTCAATATCATCGACAAGTACGAAAATGGACGAGAATTCGCATCTGGAGGTAATTTTTCGGAGAAAATGACGCAGGCGTCTGAATATTCCGCCTGTTCCATGGTACAGGCGTCCCCAGATTCCCCGTAGACCATGGTCCAGGCGTCTGGGGCGGACGCTCCGTCCTAGATCTAGGCGTCTAAACCAGACGCCTGAACCATGGTCGGGACGTCCGATTCAGACGCCTGTGCCATGGCTAGGCGTCCGATTCAGACGCCTGTACCGTGGCCAGGCGTCCAAGCCAGACGCCTCGGCCATGGTCCAGGCGCAATTTTTGGACGCCTGGACCCTTTTTTTTTTGCCTGATTTTAAATTTTAATAATAATATTATTGGTATTATTATTAACATTCTGTCAATTAAAAATTTCAGGTTATATGGGAAGAATTTGAAGGTGACGGCGTTGATTATAGTGGTTATTTCGTTAATGACGAAATATTCGCTAGTGATTATGATGCGATTGGTTGGGCGAAAAAATTCCTCTTCAAATTGGTTTCGAGTTGATCATTTCATCGTACAAGAATAAAGGAAAGACAAAGCTATTGAGATGTAACCATGGTGAACGGTACAGAGGGATATTAAGAGATTTGGATGTCGCTATTCGAAAGGACACAAAGACGAAAGCATGCAAGTGTACATTTCAGATAAAGGCCGAATAATTGCATGACTTGAGTGGTTGGATAATCAGACCGATTTCTGGGAGTAAGGGTATGCACAATCACTCATTTATTGTTTATCCGGAGGGGCATCGTCAAATGAGTGGACTGAGTAAATCGGCCAAACAAGTTGTTCATGAGATGAGTCTTTGCTCAAGCTGCCGTGTGCCATCTTGGCGGCCATTCAGAATAAATTTCCCGAGGACAAACCGACTAGACGACATATCTATAATTATAGAGACCACTTGAGGAAGCATGATTTTGAAGAAAGACATGTCGTCAGTCAGTTTCACCATTTAGCTGTGACGAATAACTACGTACATTGGACGCAGGCCGACCCGGATACAAATGCTGTTACCCACGTGTTCATGGCACATCCAACATCAATCAACTTAATCCGGACCTACAGATGGTTCATTAGCATGGATTCCACCTACAAAACGAATAAGTATAAGATGCCATTTCTCGAGATAGTCGGGATGACTCCATGTAACAAGAACTTCCTAATCGCCTATGCAATTATGAAAGATGATACAGAATCGAGCTATGCGTGGGTGTTACAGAAGTTGAAAATTTTGCTTGGGTTTGATGATCATCCGACGGCTATTGTTACGGATCGCGAGTTGGGATTGATGCGTCCTATTGAAGAGATATTTCCACAGAGTGCCCACTTGCTTTGCACATGGCATATTAATAAGGATGTTGAAGACAAGGTCTACAGAATTTGTGGAAAAGATAAAGAAATGGGCCAAAGGTTTAAAAATGAGAAATGGAAGAAAATCATGGAAGCGGCGACAGAAGAGGAATACGATCAAGCGGTGCAACTCATGAAGGATACATGGATATGGAATCCTAAGGTGATATCCTACGTTGAGGGTACATGGCTAAAATACAAGGAGATGTTCGTTGTTGCCTGGACGAATAAAGTGCTTCATTTTGAAAACACAACCACTTGTAGAGTTGAGAGTGCACATGCCGAGTTAAAGCAATGGCTTAATTCTTCCACCGGAGCCCTCGATACCGTCTGGACCAAAGTGAATCAGGAGATTGAATCACAACTTACGCAGATCAGATACACACTTGAACAGTCTAGGTGTCGTACAGGCGTGGTGTATTCTGGTTTTCCATTCAACTACTTGCGCTGTCGTGTTTCCCATCATTGTTTGCGATTACTGTCGAATGAATTGACACGTATGAGAGAATTAAGTGATCAAGTGTACCATCGTTGCGGTTGTTCACTCCAAACCACCCATCAGATTCCTTGTGCGTGTGAGCTCAAGAGACATATGGAATCGCGAACCCCATGCAGTGTTAGTCGGTATGATGTAAAAATGGAATAGATTAGTCGGTATGATGTAAAAATGAATTTGTATACGAGCAGGATAGAAAAATGGAATAGATTAGTCGGTATGATGTAAAAATGAATTTGTTGTACGTTCCTTAATTAATAAAATTTTCGTTTTTGTTGATCTTTATAGTTGATAGTTGATTTTCTTTTATGTTGATCTTGATAGTTGAATTAAAAAATTTCGCTTTTGTAAGCAGAAGAGAAAAAAACAAATAAAAGTACAGTGCCAAATGCAAAACGAAACTGCCAATCAATATACAAAATACAAAAAAAAAACGAAAGTACAGTGCCAAATGCAAAACGAAAACGCCAAACAAAATACCGTCTTACACAAAACAAACAAAATATAAAATACAAAATCAGTTGGCCGAATGCCAATCCCTCATGTACTCCTCGAGCATCGTCGTCGCTTCTTCCGCCTGGTCTGGGGGAAGGTGTCTGATACAGTGCTGGGTAATACCGGCCAATCGACTCACCCACTGTAAAAAATATAGACAATATAATACAATGAGTAATGTATGATAAAATCAAACAAAGTGCAAAGTTAAAGAACATACGTAATCGCTGCTGGAACGAGAAGGGATCACTGATCCAGGTGCTGCACCGTCGTTCAGTAGCTGAGGGTGTGAATACCGATAATACCACTCAATGTAATCATCGGCGCAAGCAGCCTGATCATGAGTAGCAACCTGATAGTCAGCGAGAGGAAGCCTGTATGCACCCGGAAACATCATCCAAGCATCAGATGACATCCGAATGGGATAGTCAACTCGGTACAATATGCTCGACCACGCCCGAACCGCTTTCTCCGATCTGGTTATCGGGAAAGGGATGGTCTGCACATAACCGAGCTGTCGTAATGCCCGACCAGGCATATATGGCTCGATAATATCCCGATATCGTAGCCATCCAATGAATGTGGTCCTAGGGACATCCCTCACCGGATCTGGGCCATAAGGCAACCACTGTATCTGCGTACATGTAATCAACAAATTATACAAGTTATTTTTAAATGAATTGTGAGATTGTTAGAAGGAATCGTTATACCTCTGCGGCTGTCAACTGATCAATGCGGCGACGCAAAGACTGGAGTCGGTGCTCGTCCTTACCATCGGGCTGGACACTCCATGTAGAAGCTCGAGGCTGCGTGGAGTCAACAATCATACGCTCTCGATGAGGTTGAAAGCAGCGAAAATACTCATAAATCCAAGCCTGAATGAGGGTAAGGCATCCACAAATCCCCATGGAGTCGCCGCGACTAGCGATACCGAGATGCCGGTACATGAAAGCCAATGCGGCCGAACCACATGAATACTGACCGGTAGTATCCATACCGTCCCTCACCTCCAATATGCAGGAAGGCCTAATCCGGTTACCACTCTTGTCAACAAACAAGGTGGATCCAAATAACAACCACATCCAAGCTACGGCCTGGGTGCCCTCCACTCGACCTCCATCGCGACATGACCTGAAAATCGAGTCCATAAGTACGCCGCCACCCCCCCAGTGAGTACTCAGTAGCTCCAACCACGATACTCCAAGAACCTCCATCACATCCACCTGCAACTGTGTAGATGTGCTATCGGCATCAACAAATCGCCCCTCGACAGGAATGCGAAGGATCTGCCACACATCATGTAACATGATGGTCATCTCTCCGAACGGCATGTGAAAATAGTTCGTATCGGGCTGCCACCGCTCAACGAATGCAGAAATCAACGGGGAGTCAATATGTCTGAATATGGCGTCCGTCAGGTGGGATAACCCAGTCCCACTGATCCGACTCACTAAAGAGGGGGACATCACTGAGCGCCACTGACTCAAGCTCTGACAAGCAGCAGTCCTGGTGTGACACTTCAGCAAACCTCTCATATCTCCAGTCCAGATACGCGCGGCGACATGCCCACCGAAACTCGGGATAACGCTGCCGTCGATAGGGCCACCAGGCATCTCCTCAGAAACCATCCAAGATGTCTCATCCTCTGCCCTACGCCGTTTACTACTGGTAGACCCAGAAGTCACAAACCTCCCCCCTCTCCCCTTCCAAACCTGGCACGAAAAAGAAGAAGAATCATCACCGCCCTCCTGATCGTCGGCCTCATCGTGCGAATAATACTCGCTCGAATCCTCAGTACCAAAATCAGTATAAGGTACGTCCTCCAATCCCCTACGCTCTGCCTCCCGCTGTCTACGAACGGAAGCATCAACACCACGAGCTCTGGTGTGATGCGCTCCAGAACCCATCAACTCTGTGACTAGCGGCATAGATTTGCCCGCTCCTCCTCTCATCTGCATTTAGCAAACAATACAACTAATAAGTAATAATCATGCAAAGAATACACATTATTAATTATTAATTGAAAATTTTATTTTTTCCCCAAAAAATGACTGGGGCATCCGGAACGGACGCTTGAACCATGGCACAGGCATCTGGTCTGGACGCTACTTCCATGGTTCAAGCGTCCGAAACAGACGCTTATCCAGCGGCTAGGCGTCCGATCTGGACGCCTGTGCCATGGTTTGGACGTCCGTCGTGGACGTTTGTACCACAGGCTGAGTGTCCGCTGTGAACGCCTGCGCCATGGACAGGCGGAATCGGCGGACGCCTGTGCCATGGCCAGGCGTCACCGTCGGACGCCTGTCACAAAATAACGGCCGCGGCCTCTGTCGTGCACTCCGGCACGGCGGCCGTGGCCAGTGAAACAGTAAAACGGAAAAAAATTGTTACCGGAGCTTTTCCTTTTCCAGTCATGGCGGCGGACGACGGCGGTGCGGCGGCAGACGGCGGCTTTGCGGCGGTGGTATGGCGGCGGTGCGACTGCGTCGGGTGGGTTGTTTAGAGAGAAAAGTATTGTCAATTTAGGATCCTAAATCTGATTAATATGAATAAAGGGCAAAAGGGTAATATTTTAGGGCGGTGTCTAGTAATTTAGGGCGGTGTTTAGTAATCCAGTAAGAAAAATGTCTTGTACAAGAGAATATTTTATTGTAGCATTTTTTGATAGCGAAATGCTTGGGACACGGTTACAAAATTTATACTACTTAAAAATTGAGTGGCTTAATTTAATGTGGAAGAGTAAATGTGCACAAAAGAAAGTAAGGTACAAATCTCTTCTAAGCTCGAAAAAAATACAAAGAGGTCTCAATTGAATGTTGTGATGGTTCGGTTATGATACAAACTTTCTGATTTACAGGTGTACTTAATGTAATTAAAACAAGCGGATTCAATTAGTCTTTTAGTTTGCTCAATCTTTTTAACATCCTGCAGTTACGAATCCAAACCATCTTCGAAGCATTTACACCCAAAAGAATTTGAAACATTTACACCATTAAATTTTTAAATGTGACTTTTCACTTGGTTTTTGGAAGATTATAAATAACCAAACAAATCCACATCTATCCTAATCCGTTCCACCACCTCATATAAACAACAAACAACTTTTTTTTGTCAAAAAGTATGAAATCGTTTTGTTTTAAATTTTGAGAGTCAAAATGCAGTAGTTCATGAAAGTCAAATTGTTTATGAGTTATTATTTTTATCGTGAGTGGATTTAAAATTGAAACTAGTGTAAAACTGTTTCCTTTTTGTGCAGATGACACAAGCTGTGTATATGACTGGAGTTGATATGAAAGAAAGCAGGAAAAGGAGTAACGAAAATACCACATAAAATTCAAATACCTTTACAAGATCCATAACACGAAAAAATTACCATCATTGATCCAAAACTTAAAAGACAACAAGATCTCATAAGTTTCTTGTGTTTCACAAGATATTACAAGACCATAAAATCCAAGACTATCCTAAACCCATCTCACCACTCGAACACAATCAATAACAACATCAACTATATCAAAAAAATCACATCTCCAAATACAGCCACGACTCGAAGCGAACAAATAATAATAAAAGATCTCAGTTTCTTCTTCTCTTTCGTGTATAACAACAATATCTTAGACCTTTTAAGATCGAAACACGAAGAGAAGTACATCATCATCGATCCATCTTTTGAAGCTTAGCCTCTATTTATATCCGAAAAAGAAAGATAGATTTATAACAACTATGATATAATCTCTATTTGATTCGAAGAAAAAATAACAAAATCAAAAATGAAAAACACAAGTAGATCTTACCCGAGACCCTTCAAAGGATCTTTAAGCATTAAAACTCTCTCTTGATTCGTATTATGCAGAAACTGAAGACAAGGTACAGGTATAGATGTGTTTGTATTTGTTTTTCATATGATCGGTTATAATGGTAGATGATGATGATGAGATCGATTTTGTGTGGAGGACATGAGTTTGGTGTGAGGAGAAAAGAGGGGGCGGATTGGAATTGGAAAGAGTATGGTTATCACATATGAAGTGATAATAGGGTTTTACCGGGTATGTAATGTGTTTGGATCGGGTTTAATTAATTTGTCCGGGCCGGATATCCCTTTTGAATTGGGCTGGAAAAGTATATAAAAGTAATCCAATTGTAAATTTTGCTCTAATTAATTATTAATATTAATGGGTTGCAATAGTTTGTAATTTGTGGAATATTTGTCATATATTACCAATAAATGAAGGAATACGGATAAGAATAATTGCGTATTATCGGAGCATATTCTGTTAAAACGTATATATATTCAAAATCTGTCATTCTAGGAATCGATTAAACTTTTAACAAAAGTGATTTAAAGTTGTTGCTTCATGTCTTTTATGCTTAGTATAGTTTATTAAACAAGTTTTGACCTTTAAGCAAAAGTAAGTTTGTAGTTATTTGCTTTTTCGTATTCAATTAATTATTAACATGGATCCGAAAATTTGGGCTGACAAGAGTGGGTTAGTGTTGAGTTATTGCTATTTGTTATAATAGGTTAAGGTTAAAAAAAACATAATAAATCAAGCGACGAACAAACAAATCCAAACTGTGTGCAATGCAATAAACCCAAAAAATGATAAATCTACCTAAAAATTAACAAAATCCTACCGAGGCAGCCCAAGTTATACATTGTTGTATATTTTAGCCTCACCATCACGGTAACAACTCAGCAATTTACTCGAACATTACGCAATCAACAATTAGATACAATTTGTGCAACGCACGGGTTCGTAAAGCCTCGTAGAATATAGAATGATGTGGCAGACATTTATTATTAATTTATTCCACATAAATCCTAAGCCCTAAAACCCTAAACCCTAATGAAGATGTAATGTACGCGGGCCTGTAACCCAAGCGGGGGACCACGAGGCGAACATGTCATGCTGGAAAACTTACATCTAGATCGGAGGTATAAAGTCGAGCCTCTTGGGGGTACTCAGGACAGGGGACAATCCCCCTTTTCCCTGGGGCAAGAAAAAAAAATGAAGATGTAATGTACTATTCACCTAACTTGCTGATATTACAAACACCCTAAACCCTAAACCCTTTACTTCCTCCTTAATGAGGCAAGGGAAAGCGACTCGATAGTGGTACAAGAATTTAGTCAATCTTCTGCTCGTTCTTTAAGTTCCTGTGAGAGCATCAGCAAGGAACACATAGCAATATCTTGTGCAATCATTTATAAAAGTGACAAAGTATTTTTTACCTCCTCTAGTTTGCACAAATTTTAAGTCACACACATCAGTGTGAATGAATTCTAGAGGAGTAGTATTCCTTTCCACTGAATGAAAAGGCAATTTAGCTATTTTTGCTTCAACACATACTTCGCATTTCTTATTAAGTTCAACATGGTTTTTGGAATCAATTCTAGATTAATTAGTCTTTTAATCGATTTTAGACCAACATGTCCCAATCTAGAATGCCATAAATCTAAACACTCGAGCAAGTAAACAAAATAAGGAGCATTATTATTATTGCTTTTATTCTTGCCTTCACGACTTACAGGCATTACATTCATTTTGAATAATCCCCTGTCAAGATAACCTCGACCAAGGAACATTCCAAACTTGCTCATAATAAATTTTTCAGACTCAAAAACTAGTCTAAACCCATGACTAACTAGTAGAGAGCCTGAAACTAAATTTCTTCGGACGTCTAGGACATGCAGCACATCCTTAAGCAGAAGCTCCTTTCCAGAGGTCAGCTTTAAGACCACGTTCCCCACACCTGCAATCACAGAAGAAGCAGAGTTTGCCATATGCAATTTCCTACCATCAGTAACAGTGTAGGAAGAGAACATGTCTTTTTCAGAACAAATATGACGAGTAGCCCCAGTATAACGTACCAGGCGCGATGATTCTCCAACATATAGGTTTCAATCACCATGGCTGAGACCTCCTTGTCCAGCTCCTCAACCATAGCTGACAACTCCAGATCTGGCATGTCAACATCGCCATGTTCAACCACATTGGCAACTCGCTTGCCTTTGTTTCGCTGACCAGTTGAACTTATTGACAAGCGACAATCCTTTGCCTTATGGTTTGGCTTTCCAAAGTTATGGCAATTTCCAGTAAACTTCTTTGTCTTAAATGGCTTTTTCCCTTTATCCTGAACATGGTTCAGTTTCCTCTTTTTATTAGAGGACCCATGTTCAAGCAAATTTACTTTGGCCTCCATAATGCCTCTCTTGAACTTACAATCAGACTTTCGGTTGTCTTCCTCAATTCTGAGTCGAACAACCAAGTCCTATAAGCTCATTTCCTTTCGTTTGTGTTTCAGGTGATTTTTGAAGTCCTTCCAACTAGGAGGCAACTTTTCAATTACCGTTCCCACAACAAACGGTTCAGGAAGGATCATTCCTTCAGCATTAATTTCATGCACAATCAATTGAAATTGTTGAACTTGTTCGATAACGGTTTTGTAGTCCGTCATATGAAAGTCCAGGTAGCGTCCGATCACGAACTTCTTGGCACCAGCATCATCGGTTTAATACTTTTTCTCCAAAAAATTCCAGAGCTCTTTGGATGTCTTGATTTGACTGTACACGTTGTACAGAGAATCAATCAGCCCATTCAATATCGTATTACGGCACATAAAGTCGCTGTTATACCACTGATCGTAAGCAAAACGCTTCGTACAATCAGTTTCCGTCTCACTGACCACAAGAGGATCATCCTTGAGGTAAACAGCAAGCCCCAAGAGTGACATAAAACAACAATTTTGCTGCCATCTCTTAAAATCAACACCCGAAAATTTCTCGGGTTTCTCAGCCTGAACTGCAATGGTAGGTGCAGCAGCTTTGGCAGTGGCTGATAACACTCATTTTTACACATATTTTTGCAAAGCTTTTCCGAATTTTAAGATCCTAAAATGTGTAGAATTGTGTCGTTTATGCTCATATTGTGTTTATTGGACTCGATCATGCTTGGGTACATTTTAATGATTTTATAGGTATTTTATGGAAATTAATCGATCAAGAACGAAGTCTCAAACCCCAATACATATCAAGCAATGCGGAAACGGAAGATCGAGCCGAAAAAGAAGGAAAAATGGAGTCAAAACAGACCAACATTGACTCGGCCGTGTCATTTGACACGGGCCGTGTCACTTGCTCGGCCATGTCAACTGACACTGTCGAGTTTCTTGAACTTAGAATCAGACTTTCGGTTGTCTTCCTCAATTCTGAGTCGAACAACCAAGTCCTCTAAGCTCATTTCCTTTCGTTTGTGTTTCAGGTGATTTTTTAAGTCCTTCCAACTAGGAGGCAACTTTTCAATTACCGTTCCCACAACAAATGGTTCAGGAAGGATCATTCCTTCAGCATTAATTTCATGCACAATCAATTGAAATTGTTGAACTTGTTCGATAACGGTTTTGTATTTCGTCATCTGAAAGTCCAGGTAGCGTCCGATCATGAACTTCTTGGCACCAGCATCATCGGTTTTATACTTTTCTCTAAAGAATTCCAGAGCTCTTTAGATGTCTTGATTTGACTGTACACGTTGTACAGAGAATCAATCAGCCCATTCAATATCGTATTACGGCACATAAAGTCGCCGTTATACCACTGATCGTAAGCAAAACGCTTCGTACAATCAGTTTCAGTCTCACTGACCACAGGAGGATCATCCTTGAGGTAAATAGCAAGCCCCAAGGTAGTGACATAAAACAGCATTTTTGATACCATCTCTTAAAATCAACACCCAAAAATTTTTCGAGTTTCTCAGCCTGAACTGGAATGGTAGGTGCAGCAGCTTTGGCAGTGGCTTATAACACTCATTTTTACATATATTTTTGCAAAGCTTTTCCGGATTTTAAGATCCTAAAATGTGTAGAATTGTGTCGTTTGTGCTCATATTGTGTTTATTGGACTCGATCACGCTTGGGTACGTTTTATTGATTTTATAGGTATTTTATGGACATTAATCAAGCAAGAACAAAGTCTCAAACCCCAATACATATCAAGCAATGCGGAAACGAAAGATCGAGCCGAAAAAGAAGGAAAAACGGAGTCAAACAGACCAACATTGACTCGGCCGTGTCATTTGACACGGGGCGTGTCACTTGCTCAGCCGTGTCAACTGACACGGTCGAGTTCCTTGTCCAGAACCTTTTTCTGTTTCTAGAGCACTATGACACGGGCCGTGTCACTTTTCAGTGGAAAATCACTTTTTGACATTTTTATAAGATTTGAACAAGAAAATGTGGCTTCTTGGGGTTGATAAAAGGCCTTGGATCATGAAAAAGAAGAATATTCTAATTTGGAGAGATTTAGAGAGTTGGTAAGGGAAGAGAAACAAGAGATTTGAGAGGAAACTTACCAAAAGAAGGAGATTTGAAGGGAGATCTTGAAGAACACTTCAAGAACATTTGAAGGCTTCAATCGGGATTAATCAAGACACCATCCGAGTTTTATATTCTTCCTATCTTTTATTCATTTTGTTGTTTTATTTAGCATGAACATGATGATTATAAATCTTTCTTTCATTGCCATGTCCGGCAAAACTTGTTAGATTCCGGGCATGAGAGTACGTTGATTTGCTATGGTTTTAAGGGATTGATGATTATATATCTAGCGTGATTTCTTTATCAAATACTTGGTTTTAATTCATGTTAGAACACTTAATCAATGTTTTTACATGTTTAACTTAATTGTTCATAATTCGAGAGAAAAGGGCATTGATAGGTTTCGAATATTTGACGTAGTAAATTACGAGATTGAGAATCGGTGAGGAACTATGATGATATTTAATCTTATGAACATTTTGGAGTTAGATAATTTATAATAGATGGAGACGTTTATATAGGTTGTTTAATCTACGTTTTAATGCATCTCGAGAGAGACTTTAGAATATTATTGTGATTATCATTTTGGAAACGCACTTAGAACTCTTTGGAATCAATCCCGACTAAACTTAGTAATCAACGGAAACCTAGCCTTGGAATCTATCTTTCAAAACTCTTTAAATTCTCTTTAATTCGGATATTTTCATTTGTTTAAATTATTTGTCATCATTTTATTTTATTTCGTTAAACATTCATCCACCTTTCGATCGTCTAGATAAAACCGGAATCATTATAATCTAGTACTCAATACTATACGAACATTTAGTCTCTGTGGAATACAAACTTGCTCGCCGCTTTCTACATTTACTCCGTACACTTGCGGATTGTTTTAAAAATATAGTGACCAAGTTTTTGACGCCGTTGCCGGGGACTAATTTATTTTTATTAGTGTTGATATTACGATAAGTGTTTCTAGTCTTACAATTTCTTATATTTGTTACATAACTCATGTTGTGCACTTTTAAATCCTACTCAGGGAGTGCATGAACACCCGTTCATCTCGAGTGCCTTTAGAAACTTTCATCCCGGAAGTAGAAGCATTTGCCCGAAGAACAAGTGCTACCTCAAGGAAACTAAGAAGGGATCTTTTTAAAGACATGGAGAGGGCAGGAGACAACATGGGAAGGGACAACACGAACGAGAATGCAATAATCCAAGACAACGAGGGCGGAAGGATTGAAAATCCAACAACTAGGGTGCAATCAATTCAGGATGGATTCCGACCAAAACTGGACCGAAACTTTGGAGGAATCACTTATTTTCCAATCAACGCCCTAAATTTCGAGTTGAAATCAGCCTTAATTTCAATGGTTCAATAAAATCAATTTGGAGGATTTGCTGTCGAAGATCCACATGCCCATCTCACTCATTTCATGCAAATATGTGATACTATCAAAATGAATGGAGTCTCGGATGATGCAATACGCTTACAATTATTTCCATTCTTTTTAAGAGAGAAGGCAAGAAATTGGCTTGGGACTTTAGCTCCCGGAAGTATAAAGACATGGGAAGAATTGAGCGAAAAAATTTTGTTCAAAATTTTTCCACCCAACAAGACAATGAAGCTAAAAAGTGAGATTACTCAATTTCATCAACTGGACTCCGAACCGTTATATGAAGCTTGGGAACGTTTCAAAGATCTACTAAGGTGATTCACTCGACATGGTTTCCCCGAAGACCAACAAATGTGTTTCTTTTACAATGGTCTTATGGGAAAAACAAGAAATTTTATTGATGCTTCCGCGGGAGGGGCATTGCTAGCAAGGAGCGCTGAAGAAGCTTATGGATTGATAGAAGAAATGGCTATGAATAGCTATCAATGGCCGATGAAAAGAGCAAATGTTAGAAGGGTGGCTGAGATATCTGATTCGGAATCTATCAAGGCACTAACCGCGCAAATAATGATGTTAACCACTCAGTTGGGGGCAGTAACAAAAGGTGGTGATTCGAAGATAGCTCCTCAAAGAAGTTCAAGTTCACTACCGTCCGACCCATTAGAGGAGGCACATTACATTAATAATTGGAGTTACAACAATTTCCAGAATAATCCACCGCCGGGTTTCTACCATCCCTCCAACCGAAATCATGAAAAATTCAGCTATGCTAATCAAAAGAATGCCTTGCAACCATCGGTCGGATTCAAAGTGTCGAATGGTGAGATAATTGAAGAAGCAAAGCCGACGTCAAATCTCGAGAATATTTTAGCTACCTTTATGATGGAGACAGAAAACCGATTTAGTCGAGATGAGAAAAAATTAGACAAAATCGAAGGCCATGTCACTCAATTAGCTACCACCATGGGAGCTCAAATGAAAAATCTCGAAACTCAAATTGGACAATTGGCTAAAGTTGTCGGGAGTCAACATCACAGGGGACAATTTCCGAGCAATACCGAAGTGAATCTAAAAGAGTCTTATCAAGCTATCACCTTAAGAAGCGACACAAATTATGAAGGACCAAAGATGCCAATGGTCCAACAAAGCGAGGGAGCCAAGGAGGATCGAATTGAAATTGTAGAGGAAGAAAGGAAGCATGATACATCCAAGGGGGATGCGAAGCCTAAAATATCTTCTAACTCTACTTCTACTCCTAACGTTCCCCTCCCTTTTCCTCAACGTTTTAAAAAGAAAAAGTTAGATGCACAATTCGCAAAATTTTTAGACATCTTCAAGAAAATTAAGATCAATATTCCTTTTGCAAACGCTTTGGAACAAATGCCTAATTATGCAAAATTCTTGAAGGGTATGATGTCAAGAAAAAGAAGGATGGAAGAGCATGAAACGGTTAAACTAACCGAAGAATGTAGCGCTATTATCCAACGCAAATTGCCTCAAAAGCTTAAGGACCCCGGGAGCTTTACCGTTCCATTCACCATTGGAAACGTTTCATTCGATAAAGCTTTGTGTGATTTAGGTGCTTCAATTAACCTTCTGCCTTTATCTATTTTCAGGAAATTAGGTGTCGGAGAAATGAAATCCACAACGGTCATGTTACAATTGGCGATCGATCCATAACACACCCCAAGAGGATTGTTGAATATGTGCTCGTAAAAGTCGAAAAATTTATATTTCCAGCGGATTTTGTCGTTCTCGACATGGAATAAGATGAAGACCTACCACTTATCCTTGGACGTCCGTTTTTAGCAATGGGAAAGGCTCTTATTGATGTCGAAAAGGGAGAATTAACACTACGTGTTAACGATGAGCATGTTCTATTTTCTATATTTAAAGCTGTGAAATTTCATGATGATATGGAATATTGCAATGTTATTGACCATATAAGTTCGTATGGAAAGAAAAAAAATCTTACACTCATTGTCTTCGGATCTGTTAGAGTTTGCCCTTACAAACTCATGTTTTTCTAGTGACTCAATCTTGGAGTTTAATGATTCTGACTTGTTTGATTATGTTTGTGAATTGAATTCTCTACAGGAAGAACCGCAAATCAATAAATCCGATGATTTTGACAAAGAGGAGCATGAAGTAGTTGCGGAAATCAATCTGACGGACGACTCGACCGTGTCAAGTGACAGGGTTCAAAATTTTGGGTCCATTTCATCTCAGTCGGATGTATCACAACCAAGCTTGGACCTTAAAACCCTTCCAGAACACCTCAAGTATGCATTTCTTGACGGTAATAATACCAATCCGGTAATTGTATCTTCTTCACTTTCATCTACTCAACTAGATAAATTGCTTCGTGTGTTGAGAGCTCATAAGTCGGCTATAGGATGGTCTATCTCAGACTTGGAGGGAATTAGCCCTTCAATATGCATGCATAGGATTTTGCTTGAAGAAAATTTTAAATCTAAAGTGCAAAATCAACGAAGACTAAATCCCATAATGAAAGAAGTAGTGAAAAAGGAAGTGCTCAAACTATTAGATGCCGGAATGATATATCCAATTTCCGATAGTGAGTGGGTGAGTCCTACGCAAGTTATGTCAAAGAAGGGAGGGATGACCGTAACTAAAGACGAGAAAGATGAATTAATTGCTATGAGGGTAGTTACAGGATGGTGAGTGTGTATAGACTATAGGGCTTTGAACGCGGCTACTCGCAAAGACCATTTTCCCCTTCCCTTCATTGATCAAATGCTTGATAGATTGGCGGGGCATGAATTTTTCTGTTTTCTTGATGTATATTCAGGGTATAATCAAATCTACATAACACCGGAAGATCAAGAAAAAACGGCTTTTACATGTCCTTATGGAATTTATGCTTATCGTAGAATGCCGTTTGGTTTATGTAATGCGCCAGCCACTTTTCAACGTTGCATGATGGCTATCTTTCATGATTTGATCGAAAAAATAATGGAAGTACTCATGGATGATTTTTCGGTGTTTGGTATTCGTTTGATCATTGCTTGCATAATCTCACTTTAGTTTTGCAGCGGTGTGAAGATACTAATCTCATGCTAAATTGGGAGAAATGCCACTTTATGGTGCAAGAAGGAATTGTCCTAGGCCATAGAGTGTCCGCCGCTGGTTTGGAGGTTGATAGGGCGAAAATTGTCGCCATTGAGAAACTTCCCCCACCGAAGAATGAAAAGGCAATTAGGAGTTTTCTTGGTCACGCTGGTTTTTATAGGAGATTCATAAAAGATTTTTCAAAAACCACTAAACCTTTGAGTAAATTGTTAGAAAAAGATACGGCTTTCATTCTTTCTAACGAGTGTTTACAGGCATTTGAGACTCTAAAGAAGGCATTGGTGAGTGCTCCTATCCTCGTGGTACCGGATTGGTCTCAACCTTTTGAGATCATGTGTGATGCAAGTGATTATACGGTCGGATCCGTGTTGGGACAACGTCGTGAAAAACTCTTTCGGGCTATTTATTATGTAAGCAAAACATTGGACGGAGCCCAACAAAATTACACAACAACGGAGAAAGAAATGCTTGCCGTGGTATTTGCTTTTGATAAGTTCCGATCATAGTTAATTGGGACAAAAACGATAGTACACATGGACCACACAGCTATCAAGTACTTGTTCGAAAAGAAAGATTCTAAACCTCACCTAATTCGATGGATTCTTCTTTTACAAGAGTTTGATGTGGAGGTTCGAGATAGGAAAGGTTGTGAGAATGTGGTGGCTGACCACTTATCTCGCCTCGAGTACAAGAAAGAGGAGAAACCCGAAATCGAAGGGATTAAAGAAGAGTTTCCAGACGAGCGGCTTCTTATGGTAGAAGCTAAATTTCCGTGGTTTGCTGACATTGTTAATTTTTTGGTCGCAGGTCTGCTACCCCCGGATTTATCTCATTATCAAAAGAAGAAATTCCTCCATGATATCAGGTTCTATATTTGGGATGATCCACTACTTTTTAAGAGATGTGCCGACATGATAGTGAGGAGATGTGTGCCGCAAGAGGAATGAGATGAAATTCTTCAACAATGCCATTCTTCACCAACCAGAGGACATTTTGGAGCAACACGGACTGCTGCAAAGGTGTTGCAAAGTGGATTTTATTGGCCTACATTATACAAAGATTGCTATCTATTCATTCAACAATGCGATAGATGCCAACGAGTGGGGAATATTTCAAGGCGGAATGAGATGCCCATGACCAACATAATTGAGGTTGAACAGTTTGATGTCTGGGGCATCGACTTCATGGGTCCATTTTCCTCATCATTTGGGAATAAGTACATTCTGCTAGCGGTCGAGTATGTATCTCGATGGGTCGAGGCAATTTCTTCCCCAACAAATGATGCTCAAGTAGTGATGAAATTTTTAAAGAAGAACATTTTTTGCCGGTTTAGAATCCCAGAGCGTTAATCAGTGATCAGGGATCGCACTTTGTCAACAAAATCATGGATAAACTCCTTCAAAAATATGGGGTCCGATCAAAGAAATCATTAGCCTATCATCCACAAGCAAATGTACAAGCCGAAGCGGCTAACAAAAGGATCAAATTAATCCTGGAAAAGACGGTGAGTACATCTCGGTAAGATTGGTTGTCCAAGCTCGATGATGCACTCTGGGCTTATCGTACGGCCTACAAAACTCCTTTGGGAACATCTCCCTATCAACCCATATTTGGGAAATCGTGTCCTACCTTTAGAGTTGGAGCATCGGGCGATGTGGGCGGTAAAAAGAATAAATATGGATTTTGAGGCCGCCGGAAAGAAAAGATTGTTAGAGCTGAATGGGTAGGAGGAATTCCTGGATGAATGCTACGAAAACTCTCGAATCTACAAAGAGAGATCTAAAAGATGGCACGACAAGGTGATCGTAAAACGTGAATTTATGCCGGGGCAACAAGTACTTCTCTATAATTCAAGATTAAAATTGTTTCCCGAAAAATTAAAATCAAGATGGTCAGGCCCATTCGTGATCAAGAAAGTACTTCCACCCGGAGTAGTCGAGCTCATGAGCAGAGATGGAGAGCTATTTAAAGTTAACGGACAACGAGTCAAGCACTACTATCATCCAAATCAAAAGGAATCCGTGTCCGTAATAACTTTAATCAAGCCATAGAACTTCCCGTTGAAGACGTCCGGCTGAAGACGTTAAACTTAGCGCTAATTGGGAGGCAACCCAATAGTTTCTTTTTAGCTTTGTCCTTTTTCGCACTTTATTTTTATTTTTACTTGATTTAGAACTGACCGGTTCAACTGTTGGTGTTAAATTCGCAGGAAAAAGACCCAAAAATCAAAAATGCACTTTCTAGGCCTGTATGACACGGTCGGGTCAGGCAGGCAGACCATTTCTCACTTTCCGCGCAGGAACGACACGGGCCGTGTCATATGACATGGTAGGGTTTGGGTGACAGTCGATTTTCACGTTCCATGCATGTACTACACGGGCTGTGTCAAGTGACACGGTCATGTCTGGTATACAGTGTTTTTTTTCACTTTCTGAACAGGTATGACACGGGCCGTGTCATATGACACGGTCGGGTCAGGGGTCCAGAAGATACTTCGCTTTTCTGAACGGGTATAACACGGGCCGTGTCATTTGACACGGGCCGTGCCGATCAGGGGTTTAAATACAGACAACGGCCGACTTTTGCTGTTCACCTTCTTCCCCAAATTTTCTTTTCTCCCCTTCTTCCCCAATCCGAAACCCTAGCCCAGAATCTCCTACAATCCGTCAAAATCAGGCAAAAAAATTTGTGTTAAATCTTACATAGTAACAAGGTTTTCATCATTATTCCATAATCCAAGAGCTTCAAAGGATAGGAATCGGACGAATCCATCCGGTTTTGGGTCGCGATTTTTTTGAAATTTTCTTCATTTTTACTCCGAATTCAAGGTATGATTCACGATTTTGGATGGTTTAATTCTTCTGTACATTGAGATTGTGTGAAATATGAATTATTGAACAATTTAGGGTTCTTAAGTCGATTTTTGTTGGAATATTTATTCCGCATATTCATAAATAGAGTTTTGATGATTAAGTTGCTAAACAAAACAAAACAACAAAGAAGTGAAGCAAAGCAACGAAGCAGACGAAGACGCAAAAAGGTGGACAAAATATAAAGCTAGCACAGGCTAGACACAAATGTTAGCGCACGCTAACAGGTCCCGGCTGCAGATCAGACGAGTTCGAAGTTACCTGAAGTGAAGTCATCTGATGAAGATAGCGCATGCTACACATGTTCACTAACGCACGCTATCGAAGGCCATATTACCGTTGTGAAGATATTCAAACACAGAATGACGTATACAGTGAAGTAAGATTAGCGCACGCTACAGATGATATTTAGCGCACGCTAAATATCAGTTTGAATTCAAGTCAATCAATCCGTTGGGAAGATTCTGATGCAAAGTCAAAAAGTATAAACAAATATATGACGCATGCAATGATGCAAGATTAGCGCACGCTACAAGGAGATGTTAGTGCACGCAAATAGTCAGAGACAGAAGCCACTGTACTGAAACTGAAAATCATTAACGTACGCTACATGGAGTTCATTACGTATGATACAGGCAAAATGCGTGATAGCGCACGCTAAGAAGAAGAGCTAGCGCACGCTAGCAAGTCAAAAGTCAGCAATGGCTAGTTTGATGAAGAAGGCTATAAATACCACATCCTTGGTATCAAACCATACAACAACTTCAAGCAATCAAGACTTTGATCTGATATTCATATACATTATATTGTTGTTGTGATATTGATCTTATATTGTTAGTTTGAATGTTTATACATTCAACACATACATGAGAGGTAAAAGAAAAGATACGATTAGATTCGGTGTTATTAGGATCAAGGATCCGGCATTGTTAGAATCGCAATTGCTATCTTAGTGAGGTTTATCTAGTACCGATAGAAAGCTAGAGTGGTTGATTCCTTGTCCAATAGAAAAGAAAAACGGTTTAACTTGGACCGACACAAAGACAAGTACAAGCGGTAATATCTCGACCGATAGAAGAGAGATTGAACGATTTACTCGGACCGATAGAAGACGAGCTTATAACGGTAATCCCTCGACCGATAGAAGAGAGGTGCAGAAGTTTTGATCTTTATCCTATAAAAAAAGGATATCGAAGAGAGGACGTAGGCACGTTTGGCCGAACCTCTATAAATCCTTGTGTGATTTATTTTCCGCACTTCATATTTACGGTAACGCAACACGACGCAAATACCGAAATTGCTCCAACAATTTGTATCGGAATGGTACCTCCAATAAGCGGCTTAACATCCGAGGAGTCGATCGAAATGGCGTTTCAATATGCTCCAGTCGAAGGCCTTGCTCTCAATCGACCACCATTTTTTGATGGCTCAAACTTCATGACGTGGAATAAAAAGATGTCAATATTCATCCGAGCATATGACATCGAGCTTTGGAAAGTGATTTGTCTTGGTCCGAAAATTCCAACAAATTCCAACGGTACGCTTAAAACTTTCGAAGAATATGACGATTCCGATTGGAAAAATGACCACTACAATTGTAAGGCAACTCAACTCCTATATTGTGCCTTAAATCCGGAAGAACACAACCGGATATCATCGTGTGATAGTGCCAAAGGAATTTGGAAAATGCTTGAGGTAACACACGAAGGTACGTCTCAAGTCAACGAGACGAAGATAAACATGCTCCTTCACGAGTACGAATTATTTCAAATGAAGGACGACGAATCCATCACTATAATGCTCGAACGATTCTCGGTCATCACAAATGGATTAACATGTTTTGGAAAACCACTTTCGAGTAGTGAGAAAGTAAAGAAAATTCTCCGATCACTACCTCGAGAATGGGACGGTACGGTGATGGCCATAATGGAATCAAAAGATATAAATACTCTTGATTTTAGTGCTCTCGTTGGTTCTCTTATCAACTATGAGATAGTTCTAAAATCTCAGAATGCCAAACCGAAACCGAATGAGAGATTGATAGCCATGAAGGCTAAGATGTCAATATCTAAGGAAGAAATCCCGGTGGACGAAAGCGACGAAGAATCGGCATATTATGCCAAATATATTAATAAGTTCCAACACTTATTAAACCGGAGGAAGCAGGACATCCAAAAGGGCGAATCTAAGAAATTTGACAACACTTTTCGATTATGTGGTAAACTAGGCCACTTTGCAAAGAATTGTCGTGTAAAACCCAAAGAAGTTTTAATTACAACATGGAGTGACGAAGATATTGAAGATGAAGATTTTTTAAATCAAAATAATCTTGTTCTCATGGCCCGGAGTTCATTCGATGATAGCGACGTCGAAAGCCAAGTAAGTAATTCTTACGATGAACTTTTTGAAGCATTCGAGTTATTACATACGCACTATCAAAATGCTTTAAATGAGATTAAATCCCTTAAATCTAAATATAAATCATTTGAAAATAAAAATTCCAAAATACTTGAAAAAGGGAAAATTTGTTGAGATCGATCATTCAAAATGTGTTGAAAATGAAAATATTTTAAAAGATGATCTTGTTAAAGTTCAAACCGAGCTCAAAAATTTAACGAAGAAATTTTCTCTCGCAAACGAGAAATTTGAAAATATGCTCTCGGTTCAAAAATACACGTTAAATAAAGAGGGGTTTGGATTCAAACCACGTTCTAAAAACGAATCCGTAAATTTCAAAATACCCCATTGTGAGAAATGTTTGAAAATTGGCACCACATTTCAACCTGTAAAAGCCCAAGACGGGCGATAAAAACTAAGAAAATTTGGATTCCCAAGGAACTTTTATTCTTATTATCGTCTATGTCTCAAAAGAAAAACCAACTATCGGTTGGATCCCCAAAAATTAATTTTTAACATTTGATATTTTACAATGGGGAAGATAATATTTTCAGGGGGAGTTATACCCTTCTTAATGCATATAATTATATTTATCAATTTGGTATCTGCATATTCAATAATTGGTATCCTCTATATTTTCTTTACAGTTTTTGCTGAATACAAAAAGGGGGAGAAGAAATTGAATCGGATAAAAAGCGTCATGAAAGATATGACGAGAAAAATAAAAAGTAAAAAGGAGGAGAAAATAATAAAAATCGAAGAAGTCGAAAAAGAGAAAAAGAAAGCATACAAAAAGGGGGAGAAACGAAGGAGTTAAAAATTGAGAAACGGAGAAGTCGAAAATGACAGAAAAAGAAAAGGATTGGAGAAACTAACGAAACGATAAAAGCCGAAAACTTTGAAACGTATATATATATATATATATATATATATATATTACAAGTTTTATCCAATTCACGGGTTGTTTTGTAATCATCAAAAAGGGGGAGATTGTTGGAATATTTATTCCACATATTCATAAATAGAGTTTTGATGATTAAGTTGCTAAACAAAACAAAACAACAAAGAAGCAAAGCAAAGCAACGAAGCAGACGAAGACGCAAAAAGCTGGACAAAATACAAAGCTAGCGCACGCTAGATATAAACGTTAGCGCACGCTAACGGGTCCCGGCTGCAGATCAGACGAGCTCGAAGTTACCTGAAGTGAAGTCATCTGATGAAGATAGCGCACGCTACACATGTTCACTAACGCACGCTATCGAAGGCCATATTACCGTTGTGAAGATATTCAAACACAGAATGACGTATGCAGTGAAGTAAGATTAGCGCACGCTACAGATGATATTTAGTGCACGCTAAATATCAGTTTGAATTTAAGTCAATCAATCCGTTGAGAAGATTCTGATGCAAAGTCAAAAAGTATAAACAGATATATGACACATGCAATGATGCAAGATTAGCGCACACTACAAGGAGATGTTAGCGCACGCTAACAGTCAGAGACAGTAGCCACTGGACTGAAACTGGAAATCATTAACGTACGCTACATGGAGTTCATTACGTACGCTATAGGCAAAATGCGCGATAGCGCATGCTAAGAAGAAGAGCTAGCGCACGCTAGCAAGTCAAAAGTCAGAAATGGCTAGTTTGATGAAGAATGCTATGAATACCACATCCTTGGTATCAAACCATACAACAACTTCAAGCAATCAAGACATTGATCTGATATTCATATACATTATATTGTTGTTGTGATATTGAGCTTATATTGTTAGTTTGAGTGTTTATACATTCAACACATACACGACAGGTAAAAGAAAAGATACGATTGGATTCAGTGTTATTAGGATCAAGGATCTGGCATTGTTAGAATCGCAATCGCTATCTTAGTGAGGTTTATCTAGTACCGATAGAAAGTGTTGGGATTCGGTCCAGCATCCTGCCTGCATGGGCTTAAAAATGCGCGAGGCGCGGCTTGCGATTTGACCTGTGAGATCTGCACTAGAAAGTGGTTAAATGAATTAATTTGGACTACTCATACCAACAAGATGTATCTTCTTTTCTGGTATCCATCTCATAGAAACTACAAAGTTAAGCGTGCTTGGCCTGGAGTAGTTATGGGATGGGTGACCCCCTGGGAAGTTTCCCAGATGCGCGTGAGTGAGGACAAAGCACGCTAGAAAAGACTCGTGTTGGTACAGTGAGGATAGTCTTCATCATTCTTGGGACCAACAATTGGTATCGGAGCAGGTCACGTGTGCGGATTCCCTCGAAGTATCCTACAGTGGAGGCTGCCAGAGTGTTGGAACTGAGAGGCGGGCATGCAGCAAATGTTGCAAGTTGGTCGGAACTAAGATGTTGGCGCTGTGGAGGTTGTCAGGTGCTGGAGGGCTATGTGATCAAATCTAGTATGCTGGAACTGAGATACTGGCGCAACATAAGTAAACGGAGCTGGAACAAATGCTGATGTCAAGTGTTGGAGGACTGTGTGAATGAATCCAGCTGCTGGAGGGCTTTGTGTTCAAATCTAGTTCGTGGAGGTTTCCAGACTATGGGGCTGAGATGCTGGCAGGTACTGGGAGGGGGATTGTTGGGATTCGGTCCAGCATCCTGCCTGCATGGGCTTAAAAATGCGCGAGGCGCGGCTTGCGATTCGACCTGTGAGATCTGCACTAGAACGTGGTTAAATGAATTGATTTGGACTACTCATACCAACAAGATGCATCTTCTTTTCTGGTATTCATCTCATAGAAACTCCAAAGTTAAGCGTGCTTGGCCTGGAGTAGTTATGGGATGGATGACCCCCTGGGAAGTTTCCCAGGTGCGCGTGAGTGAGGACAAAGCGCGCTAGAAAAGACTCGTGTTGGTACAGTGAGGATAATCTTCATCATTCTTGGGACCAACAGAAAGCTAGAGTGGTTGATTCCTTTTCCAATAGAAAAGAAAAACGGTTTAACTTGGACTGACACAAAGACAAGTACAAGCAGTAATATCTCGACCGATAGAAGAGAGATTGAACGGTTTACTCGGACCGGTAGAAGACGAGCTTGTAACGGTAATCCCTCGACTGATAGAAGAGATGTGCATAGGTTTTGATCTTCATCCTATAGAAAAAGATATCGAAGACAGGACGTAGGCACGTTTGACCGAACCTCTATAAATCCTTGTGTGATTTATTTTCCGCACTTCATATTTACGCTTCCGCAACACGGCGCAAATACCGAAATTGCTCCAACATTTTTCCTGAGTATTGATGTGTTGAATTTTTTTGGTTGCGATTCTCATGAATTAAATGTGGGACTTATATGATTGGGATATTGAATTACATATTTGAAATTATTGGGATGTTATATACAATGACGATTGGTGTTGAAATTTACATTTAGGGCATTTTGGAAGAAACGATTATTTTGGGGGAAATGTGAAATTGGTAATAAGTTTGGAGGAGAGTATATCATCGAAAAATAGTGACTTTGAGTTTTTGTGAAACAAATGATAATCGATAAATTTCTTGCAGAGAAATGGCCAGAGGTCGAGGATGAGGAAATGCCCAACAGGGACGTGGTGCGGCTCAACGGGGACGAGGAAGACCCGTGATGGAAATCGAGCAACCGGCAAGAATACCGGCCCAAGGGGCTATTGAGACGCCCGAGACTTATGGAATTGAACTTCCGCCAAGCCGCATAGCACGGTGGGAGATGTTGGGTCAGAAAAAAATGCTCCCCACTAGATGGACGGACGAGGAATGCATGACGTCCATGGGAATAAAAGATGATGTCATGAAGTTGCTGGAAAGAATAAGTTGGGAGATGATGATGACACAGCATTGGCCCACCTACCGATGCCTCACAATGGAATTTCTTAGCACGCTTACGGTTAAAAGAGACCCGATCACTCATGAGCCGACCACTTTGAAATTCCGTCTAGACAACAAGAACGAAAAACTATCTCCCGACGAATTGGATATCATATACGATACTCGAAGGTATAGAGAATACCGAATCAATCGGTTCGAGTGTGAAACATATTGGCGGGCAATGGTAGAGTACCCGGGGAGCGAGGCACGTCCTTACATCCCAAAGTCGGCTAAAGGATCCTCTATTCGCAATCCTATCCTCCGCTATCTACACAAAGTAATTGCGAGCACTACCATCGGCCGGAAAGAAACAGGGCCAATCACCCAACGAGAGTTGTATGTTCTATCTCATATGCTCTACCGGACGGATCCAGCAACCGGAGCTATATTAATGGATCATTTTGAGGATGTTGCTACTAAACCGAGAGGGGAGATTTGGATAGGGGGTTTAATTACCCCTATCGCACTTCATCTTGATGTATCACTAGACAGCCGAACTCCTCTTCCAGGAAATATGCTACTATCTTTGCAAGTCATGAAATTGATGAATATCCTGGATTACGACTCGCGTGTTATATTCCTCCAGAATGACGGAGATCATTTCCTAGGAAACTTACAAATGGCCACGGAGGCGCATAAATTGGCCCGGATGATCTCTCCTGGTGATAGACACTTTGCGAGAAATGTTCGTCCTAGGCGTACAAAAAATGAGGATAGAGCTGACAGAATGCAAGAAGAAGATAGAGCGGAAAGAATGGAGGAGGAGTATGCTTATGAGAGAGGCCCAGAAGACGATGAAGAGGAAGAAGAAAGAGAGAGGGATCGGCCCGAGTCATCGAGACAGGCCGAATCAAGACATACCACATCTCGTTCATCACTTAGAGCAGAATTTGAGTTTTTCCGAGAGGAGACCCGACAGAAACACGATGAAATCCGACAGAAACAAGATGAGCTGGGACATAAACAAGACGAGATGCTGACTTTATTACGACAAATGCACGAATGTCATGTCCAACAAGGCCACTTCCCTCCACCAAATCAGTAGGACCGGTTGTAAGTATTTCTTGACCTAAAGTTTTTATCGATTAAATACTATACCCCCTTCGTGTGTACACTCTTTAATTCAAGTTTGGGGGGAGATATTGGGTCAAGAAATACTTATATTGTTTGTTTGTTCTTATTTTGACTTTTGGATTTTGGTTTGGATTTTGGTGTGAATTTTATTTGCGTTTTTGGTGTGATTTTTTTGAATTAAATGTTTTGTTTTTGTTTTGAACTCGGTGTGTTTTGAGTATCATGAACTGGGATGAAACTCAAAACAATGAACTCTTTTCTTGGATGCCTCGGGATTTATTTTGTTATTTTGATATACAAATCAAGGATAATTTGAAGAGGAAAAATTGTACAATAATCAAAAGGGTGTGAAATTGAATAAATAGTTTAATATCTTGAAAATATGAACAAATCTAACTTGTGAGCTTTTGAGCCTTCGTGCATCATTAAATATGAAAGTTTAATTGTGGAGTGTATGATTCATGTTTTAAGACTCTAGAACTTGCCTTGGTATCTTATTCAAAACTACAAGCGTGTGTGCAAATTAGTGAAAGTGATTTTAGGCGATTTTTTTTGGCAACCCTTCAAACCTTTTGGCCAACCCAAAAATTATTTCCCTAGTTAGCCCGATTGAGCTTAAAGCCTATTTCTTGTTAGCAACATTATGAGCTTTCCGTTCTATTATAAACTTTTGTCCCTATACTTGAGCTTATTAGAACAAATTGGCAAAAGAATGAAAAGGTGTGTGGAGGCGATTGGGAAGATTGTTGGTTCAAGTGCAATGATTTATCAAAATAAATTTGAAGGAAGAATGGTGTGATTATAATGATGATGTTGTCCACCACATGAAAAAAAAGAGTGGGCAGAAAAAAAACGAGATTTATTGGAGCGATACATTACAACTAGTGGTAGAGATGTAGACGATTACAACCAATAAAGTCCTTTTTGATTCACCAAATTTGCATGCACAACTAGTGGTAGAGATGTAGACGATTTGCAAGCCTATGGGAATTCTTATTTCATTGAATGAGTTTTGAGCATCACATATCTCTTTATACACTTTGAGAGTGAGTGAATACACTTGACCGGTGAGGTTTATGTTTTCCAAGTATTGGCTATGATGTTAAGGAAGCACCCCAGAGATTTGAATACTTTATAGAACTCGACTTATTTATTTCTTGAGGTGCATTGATGAATTTTCAAAATGATCCTTTGAGGTATGTTGAGGGATGAGTTCCCTTAAGAGTGGTTATTTTGAAGTGCATTGCTCGGGACGATCAACGTTCAAGTTTGGGGTATTTTGATAACACTTATTTTTACACATATTTTTGCAAAGCTTTTCCGGATTTTAAGATCCTAAAATGTGTAGAATTGTGCCGTTTGTGCTCATATTATGTTTATTGGACTCGATCACGCTTGGGTACATTTTATTGATTTTATAGGTATTTTATGGACATTAATAAAGCAAGAACGAAGTCTCAAACCCCAATACATATCAAGCAATGCGGAAACGAAAGATCGAGCCAAAAAAAGAAGGAAAAACGGAGTCAAAACGGACCAACATTGACTCAGCCGTGTCACTTGCTCGGCCGTGTCAACTGACACGGTCGAGTTCCTTGTCCAGAACCTTTTTCTGTTTCTAGAGCACTATGACACGGGTCGTGTCATTTGACACGGGCCGTGTCACTTTTCAGTGGAAAATCACTTTTTGACATTTTTAAAAGATTTGAACACGAAAACGTGGCTTCTTGGGGTTGATAAAAGGCCTTGGATCAGGAAAAAGAAGGATATTCTGATTTGGAGAGATTTAGAGAGTTGGTAAGGGAAGAAAAACAAGAGATTTGAGAGGAAACTTACCAAAAGAAGGAGATTTGAAGGGAGATCTTGAAAAACATTTCAAGAACATTTGAAGGTTTCAACCAGGATTAATCAAGACACCATCCGAGTTTTATCTTCTTCCTATCTTTTATTCATTTTGTTGTTTTATTTAGCATGAACATGATGATTATTAATCTTTCTTTCATTACCATGTCCGGCTAAACTTGTTAGATTCCGGGCATAAGAGTACGTTGATTTGCTATAGTTTTGAGGGATTGATGATTATATATATCTAGTGTGATTTCTTTATCAAATACTTGGTTTTAATTCATGTTTGAACACTTGATCAATGTTTTTACATGTTTAACTTAATTGCTCATAATTCGAGAGAAAAGGGCATTAATAGGTTTCGAGTATTTGACGTAGTAAATTAGGAGATTGAGAAATCGGTGATGAACTATGATGATATTTAATCTTATGAACATTTTGGAGTTAGATAATTTATAATAGACGGAGACCTTGTTATAGGTTGTTTAATCTACGTTTTAATGCATCTCGAGAGAGACTTTAGAATATTGTTGTGATTATCATTTTGGAAACGCACTTAGAACTCTTTGGAATCAATCCCGACTAAACTTAGTAATCAACGGAAACCTAGCCTTGGAATCTATCTTTCAAAACTCTTTAAATTCTCTTTAATTCAGATATTTTCATTTGTTTAAATTATTTGTCATCATTTTATTTTATTTCGTTAAACATTCATCCACCTTTCGATCGTCTAGATAAAACCGAAATCATTATAATCTAGTACTCAACACAATACGAATATTTAGTCTCTGTGGAATACGACCTTGCTTGCCGCTTTCTACATTTACTCCGTACACTTGCGGATTGTTTTAAAAATATAGCGACCAGCGGCAGCAGCATCAGCATCGGTCGCCATTGGAATTTACAGAAAATATATAAAAATTGTCTTACAATTGTTGGTTCTGTGAATTTCCAACAATGTAATTACAATAAAAATTACAAAGAAAGGCAACCTAATACAATCTTAATAAATTAAAAGCTGAATTGAAAATTACAACTTTAGGAGAGGCGAGTAGAACTCTTTTCGTAAGACAATTTTACCCCCATATAAGAGCAGACGGCTCAGGCAATATGTCCCCAAGATACAAATACTACACGTTTCTGAGTTAGGTGCTCTCCAAAACTCAGAACTCCGGCGAACATTAAGTGCTAGAAACTGGGCACGAAAAATAAGAAAGAAATATGCTGCAATATGTGGTATGCTGTATTTGTTATCTTGTATGTTCTGTTGTATATTCTGAAATGAAATGCATAAGACCCCCTTTTATAGGGTCCAATTCCACTCCATCAGGTGGGGAGTTACAACTAGGGTTATTACCGGGTGGATAGATCAGAGATCCGGACCGAGATCCGGTCCGAAAAACCCGAACCGATCTGGACCGATAAGCTTACCGGTCCGGGAATGGATACCATACCGAGATCCAGTATCCGATAAGACTCGGACCGATAACCCGATAATATAAGTACTATATAAATAAATATGTTCATTAAGAATGCATGAAAGTATTTATTCATTAGGAATTGTGCCTTAGATAATTTTCCCGTGTTTTTCTCGTAGCGAAAATAATGATTTTGTGTTATTGGTTCCCGGAATCGGGTCAGTATTGGATGAAACGGGTATCCGATAAGCTTATCGGATCGGTACGGGTACCCGATAAGCTTATCGGTTCCCGAAATTGGGTCAATACTGGATGAAACAGGTATCCGATAAGCTTATCGGATCGGTCCGGTTACCCGATAAGCGTATCGAATCGGTTCTCGGGAACAATGTCGGATCCGATAAGCTTATCGGATCGGTTCCCAATTACTCGATAAGCTTATCGGGTGGATACCGGGTATGTCAAGATCCGAACTGACCCGGACCGATAACAGCCCTAGTTACAACAAATTAAAGTGCCATTAATTCTCTTTAATCCTTCACCTCAAGAGTTACCTCCATAAATAGTCTCATTTAATTCGGACGTTACATTATGGAGTGTGAAGAGTCATATTCCAGAAGCTAAGTTCTCAACCTGCTTCATTTCAGTCGAGACCAAATATTAGCTGAGTTTTTAGCACCCAAATATCAGATCAGATAGGTTTTCATCCCAAATATCAGATCATATGGGTTTTCATTCCCAAATATCAGACCAAATAGGTTTCAACCCAAATATCAGATTGCTTTCAGCCCAAATATCAAATCAGACAGCTTTCAGCCGAGATATCAGATCAGACAGCTTTCATCCCAAATATCATATCAGACAGCTTTCAACCCAAATATCAGATCAGACAGTTTTCAACCCAAATATCCGATCGATACTTTCACCCAAATATCGATCGAACGACTTTTCCCAAATATCGATCGATAGCTTTCAGCCAAAATATCAGATCAGATAGCTTTCAGCCCAAATATCAGATCAGATAGCTTTCAGCCCAAATATCAGATCAGGCAGCTTTCAGCCCCAAATATCAGATGGGTTTTCAACCCCAAATATCAGATGGGTTTTCAGCCCCCAAATATCATATGGTTATCAACCTGGTTAACTCTTCACCTTTTCAATTAAATGGCCAACTTTAATCATTTATTTCTCACTCACCAGAAATCAGTTTTGAGAAAATTAAAATCCTACGCTTATCTTCTCGAAACGTAGATTCACAATTTATTATTTAATTCCCAATAATTAAATATTTTATCATTATTAAATTAGTTTAAATTGAGTTTGTTGTTATCCAAAATATTATCCGGAGATAATATTGCTGGAATGGTCGAGTAACAAATAAAGTGCGAGAACACTTCCGTGGGAAAATAACACAAGATTTGTCGGGGTTGTAAGTCCCAGGCTTGAATGCTCTCACGAGATGTTATTAATACAAATACTTTGGAGTACAAATATTAATGTTAGGGTGCAATTACAATGAGTGTAAAGACTCTAGTTATCTTAGCTAAAGAGCGTGAAGATTGCCGGAAGAACCAGATATGAAGATTTGTGAGTTCTTGCTTTTTGGTGTACAGTGTTTTTGAATGAGTTTCACCGTGCTTTGGCCACTGTTGAAGGCCCTCTATTTATAGGAGAAGATGTAGCCGGGTCTTTCCCGGCGATCGCGGGAGACCGCCGTTTTCTATATTAGAATAAGGTGGGCGATCGTCCCATCACGTGGGACTGTTTCCTTAAAGTCCGAGGCTGCAGCTGGCAGCCAGACGAGCGAGCCAATGAGAAGTCCGCACGCGTCCTGAGTCGCTGTCAGGGGAGGACCCACTTTGTACCTTTCGGCGGGCCTGTCGGTAGGTGTGAGGGTGGTGATAGGCTGGGGTCAAAAAGCCTTATCTTGTGGCGCCTTTTGCGGATCTGCACGTGGGTCTTCATCCGAGATTCGGTCTTCGAAGACTCTGACGGGTGTCGGATTCATATGTGGCACGGGACGATCGTCTACAGTCGGACATTATAGGCGATCGCCAGATGTCGAAAGACGATCGCTTTAGACGTTGATCGCTAGACACTTGCCCAGCAACTGTCTTCTTTGGCTGGCTCTTGACCATTATGCCGATCACCATCGAGGCGTATAAATCGCCGCACAACAATTGGCCCACAACTCGCTCCGATGTTGAAAACATGGGGTGAGGTGGCACAGTTTTGGCGATCGCCTGTTTTAGACGATTGACTCATCTATTTATGACAAGGATGATCGTCCCCTGGACGAACTGATTTCGAATCCGGACGATCTCCTTATGCGCTGGAAATAGAGAGAAGTGGAGGCGGGCTCTCGAAACGTTGCAGGGACACGCGTCGCGCTCCCGTTGGGGGAGTCCGATGGTTTTGTCAGACCTGTCGCCTGGCGTGCCCTCGAAACGACGCGTACCATACGTTGTGGTGGAGCAATTAGTACATATACAACACAATCAAAATTCTAATATGTGAAAGATTTGGTTCTTGACCAAATGCCAGCTGTAATGGGGAATATTCATGATATGCACTTGGTTTAATATGAATTAGTGTTGCAGCATGCAAGATAGCATGTCCCCATATAGAGATTGTAATATCCACAATTTGGTTTCCGGTATTTTTCTTTTTTTTTTTGGCGGAAGTCTATCTTAACGACTCTGTTGTGACCGTTTCGTCATTTCGAGAATGACTAATTCTGCACTTTTTGTCATCCGAGTTCGTTTCGGTATCGTTTTGTTGAGTTCCGTGTTCTTAAGCGACTTTTCCGCACTTGAGTTCTATTCTGGCGAATCTCGTTCGAAACTATCATTTTGGGTTTCCCGTAAGTTCATTTAACATTTTCTTGCGTGTTGTGAGCTTCGGTTTGGTTAACCGTTGTCGTATCGTGATCTTTCGGACTTTTGGGACCATTTTGTAATTTCCCAAAGTTGTGGGTATCCGTCGTCGTACCTGTAACACCCCAAACTAGGCGGATATTACAGTGCCGTGGACCCCCGACTGGGACCCACCAGGCGAGTGAAAAGAATGAAATACACAGGGTAAATGTAGTACCGAACCACATTACATCATTAATTACTCCGTTGAGGAGTTTCATACAACACACCCAAGATAATATATAATACATGTATATTTTATATGAAGATAAAACATACGACACTAAATAAAATGAGTATTCAAACAGAAGTCTGCAACGGAAATAAAATAAAGAAAACACGAGTGAATGAAAAGGACTGGGGGCCCCTACTAGTATCACTAGGACTCCTCGCCGTCAACGTTGTCTTCCCGTGCCTTAGCCTTGCCATGGCCTGAAAAACAAAATCCCCCAACGGGGTCAGTTACACAGAACAACAATCCTCAATAGTTGAATAAACACAATCATATATACTGTATAAACCACAAGTTCGATCAAAAAATCTCAAACCGTCGAACACATGCGATCAAAAGTGAATCGGTCAGATTATAACCCAATCCTGTTGAAAACATACGCAATCAAACATGCTGTATGAATCAACTAACGGTACGGCTCAAAGGGTGGCGCCACACTACGCCCGGGATGGAAATGTGTCCGTGCACAAGCCACCAATGAATATCGATCGAATACACGTGTGGTCTTGTACCTAATCAGTCTCACGAAGTAATCTTCTCGTGTGCACAGTCCAATGTGAGGCCAACTACCAACACACGACTTAATATGTGCCCGACATGAAAATCCTACACATACCAACCGGCACGCCAGTATGACCCGGAATGCCATGAGATAACAAAAGTGACATCGAAATCAATAATGACTCACCGAGATGAAATGATAGTGAAATGAATGATAGCTCAATGAAATGATTGGAACTGTCGTTCCTCGTGACTGAAGTGATTAATTGACAATGACAAGTCTCGATACGGTTAATACAATATGAATGAGTTATGATTATGAATGAACAACAACGAAAGGAATGAATATCCCTTTAACTGAGTAAGAATTAACTTACTCAACAACGATGAAGAATGTCCTTCCACGAACAACGTCCTAAATGAGATGTCGGTCGATCGAACAACCTTGAATAACACAAATACCAACAATCCATTCAACATACGAATCAAACACGAATATAACGAACTCAAAACGTCGATACGACTAAACCAAGTTCATTGGGGCATTTCGATAAACACCTTGAAAACAAATTCCCTTCTTAAACAACTAAACCCATTTGTATCAAAAACCAACTTCTATTAAATGATCCAAACCATCAAAACACCATCAATACAATCGATAATCCAAACAAAATGCTCAAATCGAGTTTACGATATCATTAAATTGCAAAACTCAATTCCAAGTCAACCTTTAAAGTGTTCTTGAGAAAAACTTCCAACAATCCGATGATAACTCGTAAAAACTCATAATCATACGTATATCCATCACAATTCATAATTACACCATCCAAAACATCATGCTCCAACTCAAAATTGAATTAAAGGGTTGAAGAAAGTTACCTTAGATTAGGATGAAAAATCCACAAATATGTTGTTGATCCACACTACAACTTGAAGAAGATGAAATCTCTGAGTTTTGATGATCTTGAAACACCCCAAAATCGCCCAAAAATCGCCCCAAGGAAGATAGGAAGAAGTGAAATGAAGAAATGAGCTTGTTCCTCTCAAAAAAACGAAATTATAGAGCAGCCTGCACTGTGTGCCGCGGCCCGGCCGAGTGTGCCGCGGCACAGGGCCAAAATCTGCCCCCAGCGCTCGGCAGTGTGCCGCGGCCCGGCCGAGTGTGCCGCGGCACAGGGCTAGAAAACTGCACAGTGACTCGGTAGTGTACCGCGGCCTTGCCGGCAGGATCCGCGGCCCCCGGTACAGGCGGGTCGGCCAAAAACTGCAACATGTGTGTGCCGCGGCGCACACTCCCTTGTACCGCGGCCCACACCCCTTGGGTCCTAAAATGATGAAAAATGACCCGGGAAGAGAATAAAAGCAATATGAATCAATATTTGGAAAACAATAACATGAAATGGAAGTGTGGAAACCCCAAAACGGTGGTTCCAAGCAATGATTACAAGGGTTCGCCCAACAAAAGCACAATTTGAACAATAAGGAGATTTGAAATGACTTGAACTCCAACGTCAACATCGACTAATGAATCAATTACAACAATCAAGATAATACTCTTGTCTCGATTCCCAAGCAAGGTTGAAACACTGAACAATATCGATACATGACTCGAAGTTATTCCGAACGGTGAACACGGATGAATGAATATGGGTGATGAATGATTATTAACAAGTGAAAAATTACATAGTGACAATTATTGAATGAAATTACTGAATGATAATGACTGAATTACAACCGGGTATTACATACACCCCCCCTTAAAAGAGTTTCGTCCCCAAAACTAAGGGTCAAACAACTCGGGATAACTCTCCCGCATACTATCCTTGGTTTCCCAAGTAGCCTCTTCGACTCCGTGTATATACCACTGAATTTTAACCAAAGGAATCGCCTTATTTCTCAACTGTTTGATTCGCCGCTCTAAGACTCGTATTGGACGCTCCTCATACGAATGATCATCTGCGATCTCGATTTTGTCGAACTGAAGTATGTGACTCGGGTCGGCAACATACTTCCGTAGCTGAGAGTCGTGAAACACATTATGAATTCGGATCAATGCCGGAGGTAAGGCCAATAGATAATCTAGCTTGCCTACTCGATCCAAAATCTCAAACGGTCCAATAAATCTTGGACTCAACTTTCCCCGGTTCCCGAAACGGAAGACACCTCGACTCGAGGATACCTTGACCAACACGTGGTCACCTATCTCGAACTCTAATGGTCGGCGACGATTGTCTGCATAAGATTTCTGTTGACTCTGAGCGGTCAACAAACGACTCCTGATCAAAGCTACCTTCTCACGGGCGGCTATAAGCATATCGGGCTCGGTGCCGATTGAGTCTGATAAGTCATCCCAACACAAAGGAGATCGACAATGATGACCGTACAAGGCCTTGTAAAGTGCCATCTTAATCGAAGCATGCCAACTATTATTATACGTGAACTCGATCAATGGTGGTTGTGCTTCCCAATCGTCTTTCCAATCGAGGACGCATGCCCTCAACATATCCTCCAATGTCTGAATAGTCCTCTCTGATTGTCCGTCGGACTGAGGATGAAAAGCTGTGCTGAAATTAAGCTGAGTTCCCATGGCACGATGAACTGATTTCCAAAAATGAGACACGAATCGCCCGTCACGATCAGAAACGATATTCTTAGGAGTACCGTGCAATCTCACTATTTCTTTGATGAACAACTGGGCAAGTCTCACGAGACCCCAAGTATCCTTAATCTTGAGAAACTGAGCTGACTTAGTTAGACAATCCACAATTACCCAGATTGTATTCATGCCACGGCGACTCGTCGGCAAACTCGTGATGAAGTCCATTGAAATATCCTCCCACTTCCACTCCGGAATAGGGAGCGGTTTCAGCATACCCGTCGGTCGCTGATGTTCTATCTTGACTTGTTGACAGGTGAGACATCTCGAAACAAACTCGGCGACTTCACGCTTCATATTACTCCACCATTAATTTTGTTTCAAGTCTTTGTACATCTTGCTGGACCCCGGATGAATAGAATAAGGGGAAGCATGGGCTTCTCTCAAAATCGAGTTTTTCAACTCGTCATTCGCCGGTACACATAACCGATTCTTAAATCTCAAGAGTCCATCCTCATGGAACACAAAGCCTGGGGCTTTCCCCTATGCCACATCCTCGCAGATGCGCAACAAAAATGGGTCCGAACCCTGATTCACTCTGATCGCCTCTTCAAGTGGCGATGAAATCTCCAGCATACAAAGCTGTCCCTGAACACGCTGTAACCAAACCTCGATCTTATGCCTAAGTAATTCTTGCTGAAGTTCCTTCTGAACTGTTAATCGAGCAAGCATCTGCTCCTGAACGGACTTACGACTCAAGGCGTCGGCGACAACGTTCGCCTTGCCCGGGTGGTAAAATATCTCAATATCATAATCTTTGATTAGTTCCAACCACCATCTCAGTCGCATATTTAACTCCTTCTGAGTAAAAATATATTTTAAACTCTTATGATCGGTGAATATCTGACAGGTAACGCCATAAAGATAATGATGCCAAATCTTCAATGCGAATACCACAACTGCTAGCTCCAGGTCGTGGGTCGGATAATTTACCTCGTAAGGTCTCAATTGTCGTGAAGCATAAGCAATAACTTTCCCGTTCTGCATGAGTACACATCCGAGACCCTATCCGGACGCATCACTATAGACCACAAATCCTTCCGTCCCTTGCGGTAAAAAAAGCAAATTAACTGGCTCTTGAGTTCCTCAAAACTCTGTTGACACGCGTCGGACCACGTGTATTTCTTATCTTTCCTTAAAAGGTTCGTCATGGGTTGAGCGATTTTAGAAAATTCTTCCACAAATCGCCGATAATAACCAGCTAATCCGAGGAAACTTCGAATTTCCTTAACATTCTTCGGAGGTTGCCAATCTCGGATAGCCTCCGTCTTCTGAGGGTCAACACGAACTCCGTCTGATGAAATTGCATGTCCGAGAAACGTCACTTCGGATATCCAGAATTCACATTTGGAAAACTTCCCATAAAGTTGCTCTCGTATCAACACGTCGAGCACCTGATGAAGGTGAAACTCGTTCTCCTCCTGGTCATGAGAATAAATTAAAATATCATCAATGAAGACAACCACGAACCGATCCAAATAGTCGATGAAAACCCAATTCATTAATTCCATGAATACCGCAGGTGCACCCAAACGACATTACCACAAACTCATAATGACCATAGCGTGTTCGGAATGCCGTCCTAGCAATATCTGATTCTCAGATTCGCAACTGATGATACCCAGATCTTAAATCGATCTAGGAAAATACTGAAGCTCCCTGAAGTTGATCTAAAAGATCATCAATACGGGGTAGGGGATATTTATTCTTGATCGTCACCCTGTTCAGCTCTCGGTAATCAATACACAAACGAAAAGAACCGTCCTTTTTCTTGACAAATAATACCGGTGCTCCCCACGGAGACGCACTCGTCCAGATATAACCCTTCTCGGTCAAATCCTCCAATTGATTCTTTAGTTCCAGCATTTCGATCGGGGTCATCCGATACGGTGCCTTCGATATTGGAGATGTACAAGGCTCCAACTCAATCGTGAATTCCACATCTCTCTGTGGAGGCAAACCAGGTAACTCGTTTGGAAATACGTCGGCATATTCTCTCACTACCGGAATATCCACCAACATTATTGATGATTTCTCGGTCTTAGTCATATAGCACCAATAACCGACACACCCCTGATTGAGTAATTTCATTGCTTTCCTCAAGTTGATGAATCTCCCGGAACAACTGGGATTACCTCCCTGAAAAACACATTCGACCCCATCGTCTGAAATGATAGTGACCAAACGCTTACGGACGCTAATGACGGCATCGTGACGATCCATCCAATCAATACCTAGAATGACGTCGTCTCTCGGAAAATCTACCACGATTAGGTTTGCTAACCAATCACGGACATGAAGCTGAATCGGACAATCCTTAATCTCACGATTCCCAATAATTCTTCTACCATCAGGTAGACCGATGACATAAGGCTCACAACTAGTAGCACTACCCAGATGTAGTCTACTCAAACATGATTCGGAAATAAAATAATGCGATGCACCAGTATCAAAAAGGGTACACACAGGTTGAGATAGAATATCGAGTGTACCTGAGATCATCCGGGCCTCTGGATCGTCGGTCTTCTTCATCTCGTAAATTTGGGGCTTGCCGGCCCCTGAACCGGACGCTCATGTCTGATAGCTCTTGGCTCTGCCTTTGTTAGCTCATGTCGTCATAAACGATGCGGACTGAGTGGCCTGATTCGGAACCGCTTACTGTTTTGGGGTGTGAGATGTCGCCGGAGTGGGTTTGGAGTCCCTTCGGCAAAAACGGGCCCTATGCCCCGCAATTCCACAGTTATGGCATGTGACAGTCTGCCTCAGACACTTGGTACTGAAATGACCCTGTTCTTCACAGTTGAAACAGGTGATGGCCGAACTGGCCACTCGGGACTGAGATTCTGCGGGTTTAGGCACCATAGGAGGTCGCTCAGAAAAAGTAGAGCCCGCACAAGGTTTCTTGAAAGTGGCCTGACTGCTGTCAGACTGATTACGATTCTTTGACTTCTTGCCAGCAGATGAAGGTTGCTGCTTCGCAATCTCCTTACCAGTAAGCTCATAAGTAAGAGATTTCTCAATGAATTCGGCCAGATTGGTGCAATTGTGATTAAGCAACTGCATCCGAATACGAGGCTTCAACCTCTTGCTGAAATATTTGATCTTGTCCGCCTCAGAATGAATAATGGACGAGGCGAAATGAAGTAGCTCCTAAAATTTCTCGGCGACGGTGAGAACATCATCATCCGCTGATGGGTCGGGTGTAATACCCGGTTGTAATTCAGTCATTATCATTCAGTTATTTCATTCGGTGATTGTCACTCAGTGGATTTTCACTCAATTATAATCATTCATCAATCATGTTCTTTCACCGTGTTCACCGTTCGGAAAAACTTCGAGTTGTGTATCGTTATTATTCATTGTTTCAACTTTCCTCATATGAGTTCGACTTTGTTAGATCACCATTAATTTTTGGTAACTCCAAAAATTCTAAATCTTTGCAATATTATAGAGCATCGAGTTAGCTTTCCAATGGTTCAAACGGTGAGTCAATCGAGTCGGACGAGAGAGTTATGGTCGTTTAGCTCAACCGCTCATTGGCGATCCTTTGCCGAACGAACTTCGGCCGTGTCGTCCGACACGGCCGTGCCGTACTCGTCGGAAAATGCGAAGTGTTCGCCTCGGGACCCGACCGTGTCGTGCAGCACGGCCGAGTCGAACCCTTCGGATAAGCGAGAATAAATCGCCCGGACGCCCGACCGTGTCGTCTGGCACGGTCGAGTCATGCCGAGTCGCTGTCGGACGGGTCACTGTCGGATGGACCTCCGCGCCGCGACCGTGTCAAGCAGGACACGGTCGAGTCACTGTCGGCCAACTGTCGGCCAGCTGTGCGACACGACCGTGCCAATCGGCACGGGCCGTGTCCGGCAGGCAGTCAACTCCCTTAAATTCGTTTTTTTTCAACATTTCAGCCATTTCTCCCCTTTTTCTTCACCTTCAACCGAGAGAGGAAGCTTGAGGGAGGGTTTTTCCTTCACAAATCATTTGAGTATTTGATTTTCTTCATCTCCTTTTAATCGTGAAGCACGGGGAGAGGCCGCGGTGCGGACCGAAACCCGAGAAATAATCACTCGCTGCCGGGAAATCGTGCCCATGACTCGGCTCGATCAGATGATGTTCGGGTTGATCCACTCACTTTTATGCAGGCCATGATGACCCATGTGCAGTTGCTCAATCATCATTGCGCCACTCTGGCCGGATTAATCGAGAGAACTCTCCCGTATGAGCCAGCTGCTAAGAAAATTGCTGAGCAGCAACCTGCATATGTCAAAAGGAAATCAACGAAGCGTAATCAATCCGAAGGCGGTCAGTCAACTTTCAAGAAGCCTCGTGTGAGTCCTATCGTTTCTGAGCGACCTCCTACGGCGCATAATCATGCAGGATCTCATTCCCGAGCGGCCAGTTCGGCCATCATCTGTTTCAACTGTGGGGCGCCGGGCCATTTCAGTACTAGGTGCACGACGCCGTCTATCACATGTCATAATTGTGGGAATTTTGGGCATAAGGCCCGTTTTTGCCGAAAGGACTCCAAGTCGGCTTCGGCGGCATCTCAGGCCCCGAAGCAACCAGCGTTTCAGAATCAGACTGCTTTGTCATCGTCGTTTAAGACAATGGAAGCAAATAGAGTTGGAGCTCGTATTTATCAGACGGGAGCGTCCGGTTTGGGGACCGGCAAGTCCCAGATTCATATGATGAGGAGGATCGACGATCCGGTGGTCCGAATGATTTCAGGTATACTCGTAAATTTATTTCAGCTTGTGTGTACCTTTTGATGCTGGTACACCGCATTCATTCATTTTCGAATCATGCTTGAATAGACTTATTTCGGGATAGTCCTACTTAATGACCGCGATTGGTTGATGGATCCAATCGTGGTGAATTTATCTTAGGACGATGTAATTTTCGGTATTAGATGGTTTAACCATCTTGATACTATCCTCAGTGTTTGTTAGCGTTTGGTCGCTATCTTTCCGTCGTTGGTTGTCGAATGTGTGCTTCAGGGAAGTAATCCCTGTTGTTCCAGTAGAATTTTTATTATGGCGGAAGCAGAGAAATTCCGCAATCGAACTATTCAATCATTCATTGTATCATTCTCATCGATTGGCCTTTCTAGGGCAATCGAGTTATTCAATCATTCCTTGTATTATTTCCATCGATTGGCTTTTCTAAGACAATCGAGTCATTCAATCATTCATTGTATCATTTCCATCGATTGGCCTTTCTAAGACAATCGAGTTATTCAAACATTCATTGTATCATCTTCATCGATTGACCTTTCTAAGGCAATCGAGTTGTTCAATCATTATTGGTATCTCTTTTTATCGATTGACCATTCTAGGGCAATCGAAATGTTCAATCATTCGTGGTATCATTGTCATCGATTGACGATGTATTTCCAGACGAGTTATCTGGTTGCCTTCACATAGAGTAGGGAATTCAGAATGAGTGGGAGCCAGACGTCCCTTTTATCGAAGGCACCGTATCGGATGGCCCCGACTGAATGCAGGAGTTGAAGATTCAACTTGAGGAGTAGTTCGAGAAAGGCTATCTCCGATCGATTGCGTCCCCGTGAGGAACACCAGTGTGATCTGTCAAGGAGAAGGATGGTTCGTTCCGTTTGTGTATTGATTACCGAGAATTAAACCGGGTGACGATCAAGAATAGTATCCTTTACCCCGTATTGATGATCTTTTAGATCAACTTCAGGGAGCCTCAGTATTTTCCAGGATCGACTTAAGATCTGGATATCACCAGTTGCGGATTCGAGAGTCGGATATCGCGAGGACAGCGTTTCATACACGCTATGGTCATTATGAGTTCGTAGTTATGCCGTTCGGGCTAACTATTGCACCTGTGGTATTCATGGGGGTAATGAATCGGGTTTTCATCGACTTTTTAGATCAGTTGTTGTTGTCTTCATCGACGACATTTTGATTTATTCTCTTAGCCGAGAGGAACACGAGGTTCATTTTCTTCAGGTTCTCGACGTGTTGAGACGAGAGCAACTTTATGGAAAGTTTTCCAAATGTGAGTTCTGGAGGTCCGAAATGACTTTCTCGGGCATGTAATTTCATCTGACAGAGTTCGTGTCGACCCTCAGAAGTCGGAGACTATCCGAGATTGGCAACCTCCGAAAGATATTAAGTAAATCCGATGTTTCCTCGGATTAGCTGGTTAATTATCCAACCCACGGCCGGAGCTAGCAACCGTGGTTTTCGCGTTGGAATTTTGGCGTCGTTACCTTTATGGAATCACTTGTCAGATCTTCACCAATCACAAGAGTTGAAGTATATATTTACTCACAAGGAGTTAAATATGCGACAGGGACGGTGGTTGGAACTAATCAAAGATTTTGATATCGAGATCCTTTACCACCCGGGCAAGGCGAACGTTGTCGCCGACGCCTTGAGTCGTAAGTCCGTACAGGAGCAGAGGCTTGCTCGAGTAACAGTTCGAAGGAGCTTCAACAGAATTCCTTAGACCCGAGATCGAGTGCAGCTTGGCGCGTTCAGGGACAACTTTGTATGTTAGAGATTTCATCATCTCTGAGGATGCAATCAGGGAGAATCAGGGTTCAGACCCAGCATTGTTGCGCATTCGTGAAGATGTGGCTCAGGGGAAAGCCCCTGGATTCGTGGTCCACGAGGATGGACTTTTGAGGTTAAGAACCGGTTGTGCGTACCGGCGAATGACGAGTTGAAAAATTCTATTTTGAGAGAAGCTCATGCTACCCCTTATTCATTCATCCGGTCCAAAGAAGATGTACAAGGACTTGAAACAAAATTACTGGTGGAGTAATATGAAGCGAGAAGTCGCAGAATTTGTTTCGAGATGCTTAACCTGTCAACAAGTTAAAATTGAACATCAGCGACCGGCGGGTATGCTGAAACCTCTCCCTATTCCAGAATGAAAGTGGGAAGACATTTCTATGAATTTCATCACGAGTTTGCCGACGAGTCGTCGTGGCATGAATACGATCTGGATGATTGTGGACCGCTCAACTAAATCAACTCATTTCCTTGAGATCAAGGATACGTGGGGTCCCGAGAGACTTACCCAGTTATTCATCAAGGAGATAGTGAGACTTCACGGTACCCCTAAGAGTATCGTTTCCGATCGTGACGGACGGTTTGTGTCACATTTTTGGAAATCAGTTCATCGTGCTATGGGAACTCAGCTTAATCTCAGTACTGCCTTTCATCCTCAGTCCGACGGACAATCAGAGAGGACTATTCAGATATTAGAGGACATGTTGAGAGCTTGCGTCCTCAATTGGAAGGACGATTGGGAAGCCCAACTACCACTGATCGAGTTCACGTATAATAATAGTTGGCATGCCTCCATTAAGATGACACCTTACGAGGCCTTGTACGGTCGTCTTTGTCGATCTCCTTTGTGTGGGATGACTTGTCAGAAACAATCGGCACCGAGCCGATATGCTTATAGCCGCCCGGGAGAAGGTAGCTTTGATCAAGAGTCATTTGTTGACAGCTCAGAGTCGACAGAAATCGTATGCGGATAATCATCGTCGACCACTAGAGTTCGAGACGGGTGACCATGTTTTGGTCAAGGTATCCCCGAGTCGAGGTATTTTTCCGTTTCGGAAAAACGGGGGAAGTTGAGCCCAAGATTCATTGGACCGTTTGAAATTTTGGATCGAGTAGGCGTGTTAGCTTATCGATTGGTTTTACCTCCGCTTTGAGCCGAATTCATAATGTGTTTCATGTCTCTCGATTGCGGAAGTTTGTTGCCGACCCGAGTCACATACTTCAGTTCGACGAAATCGAGATCGCGGATGAGCATTCGTACGAGGAGCGTCCTGTACGAGTGTTGGAGCGGCGAATCAAACAGTTGAGGGATAAGACGATCCCTTTGGTCAAGATTCAGTGGTCTAGACACGGAGTCGAAGAGGCCACTTAGGAAACCGAGAAGAATATGCGGGAGTGTTATCCCGAGTTGTTTGACCCTTAGTTTCGGGGACGAAACTCTTTTAAGGGGGGGGTGTATGTAATACCCGGTTGTAATTCAGTCATTATCATTCAGTTATTTCATTCGGTGATTGTCACTCAGTGGATTTTCACTCAATTATAATCATTCATCAATCATGTTCTTTCACCGTGTTCACCGTTCGGAAAAACTTCGAGTTGTGTATCGTTATTATTCATTGTTTCAACTTTCCTCATATGAGTTCGACTTTGTTAGATCACCATTAATTTTTGGTAACTCCAAAAATTCTAAATCTTTGCAATATTATAGAGCATCGAGTTAGCTTTCCAATGGTTCAAACGGTGAGTCAATCGGAGTCCGGACGAGAGAGTTATGGTCGTTTTAGCTCAACCGCTCATTGGCGATCAGCCGAACGAACTTCGGCCGTGTCGTCCGACACGCGGCCGTGCCGTACTCGTCGGAAAATGCCGAAGTGTTCGCCTCGAGACCCGACCGTGTCGTGCAGCGCGGCAGTCGAACCCTTCCGGATAAGCGAGAATCGTCGCCCGGCCACGCCCGACCGTGTCGCAGCACGGCCGAGTCATGCCGAGTCATTGTCGGACGGGTCATCATCGGATGGACCTCGGCGCGCGACCGTGTCAAGCGAGGACACGGTCGAGTCATGTCGGCCAAGCCATCGGCCGGTATGCGACACGGCCGTGCCAATCGGCACGGGCCGTGTCGGCAGCGATCAACTCCCTTAAATTCGTTTTTTCAACATTTCACCATTTCTCCCCTTTTTCTTCACCTTCAACCGAGAGAGGAAGCTTGAGGAGGGTTTTCCTTCACAAATCATTTGAGTATTTGATTTTCTTCATCTCCTTTTAATCGTGAAGCTTAGGATAATCGACCTAACGCGTGTTCTTCGGATTAAAGTACTTGAATCTTCAAAGGTAATATTCTTCAACACCTTGGATTGCGATTTTTGTGTTGAGATACGATGTTTTGGACGTTATAATCATGATATATGAAGGGATATGTATATGATTATGAATTTGTATAAGGATTCATTGGATTATTGGGGAATTATTCAAGAACACCTTGTAGATCGAGTTGGAATTGGGGATTTTCGACTAATTGTTGTTATAATCACATTTTTGGATATTCATAACGGATTATTGATCGTATTGGAGATGTTTTGTTGGTTTGAAACACTTCTTGGGGATTTTGATATTGGTATATCGAGGTTTGATTGTAAACAATCGGAGTTTGGATACAACGTATTCGATATAATGCCCCAATGGACTTAGTTTAATCGTATCGACGTTTTGAGTTCGTTATATTCGTGTTTGATTCGTATATTGAACGGATTGTTGGATATTGTATTGAATTAAGGTTGTTCGTGCGACCGACACTTCATTTAGGAGATTTGTTCGTGGAAGGACTTTCTCCATCGGTATTTTGTAAGTTAATTCTTACTCGGTTAAAAGGATATTCATGCCTTTTGTTGTTGTTCATTCATAATCATAACCCATTCATCATTATATTAACCGTATCAAAACTTGTTATCAATTAATCATTTCAGTCATAAGGAACGACGGTTCCAATCTTTTCATTGAGCTGTCATTTATTTCATTACCATTCCACCTCGGTGAGTCATTATTCATTTTCGATGTCACTTTTGTTATATCGTGGCATTCCGGGTCATCTTGGCGTGCAGTTGGTATGTGTAGGATTTTCATGTCGGGCACATTATGGTCGTGTGTTGGTTGTTGGCCTCACATTGGGTATCGCACACGAGTCAATGTGTCTCGTGAGACTGATTAGGTACAAGACCACGCGTGTATTGATCGTTGGTGGCTTGTGCACGGACACATTTCCATCCCGGGCGTAGTGTGGCGCCACCCTTTGAGCCGTACTGTTAGTTGATTCATATAGCATGTTTGATTGCGTATGTTTCGGCAGGATATTTCATAATTTCAGATATAATCATGATTGTGTATTTTCAACCCTTGAGGATTGTTGTTCTTTGTAACTGACCCCGTTTGGGGATTTTGTTTTTCAGGTCATGGCAAGGCAAACGCACGGGAATAGCATGTTGATGTCGAGGAGTCCTAGTGATACTAGTAGGGGCCCGATCTTTCAGTTATTCATGTTATTGTCCTTTATTTTCCGCTGAGACTTTCATTTGAATACTCCGTTTCATTCGGTGTTGTGTATTTTATCTTCATATAAAATACACTAGTATTCGGTATTGTCCTGGTGTGTTGTAACTAAACTCCTCATCGGAGTAATTATTGTTGTAATGTAGTTCGGTACTACATTTATCTTGTGTAATTCATTCATTTTCATTTGCCTGGTGGGTCCCAGTTGGGGATCTACGGCACTGTAATATCCGCCTAGTTTGGGGTGTTACAGAGTTGGTATCGGAGCGTGGTTTTGAATACTACCTTCCGAGTCATGTCTCATTTGAAATCATCGTCATCGGACTAGTATCATTGGACTTTCGCGTCACGTGTGACCTGTGCAGATGTCGAGCCAATCAGACCGAAAGAACTGTAAGACTTCTAACGCCATGGTATAATTTCTGGCAATAGTCATTCATTCATCATTCATCATTTAACATTCCTCAAACATCATCATTCATTATGATCGGGACGATCATATTAACTCATCAATCACTTAATTCATTTCATTACTCAGGTAATAATCAGGACGATCATGTTAACTCATTAATTATTCAATTCATTTCATTACTCAGTTGTCAATCTGGATGATCATATTATCAATCTTGTTAAGTTATTCAAGATAATCATTTCAAGAATTTCATCAGATAATCATTTAACTTCAGTAAATCATTCATATAATCACTTAGTTAGAGCATGTATACTCATTTTCATCATCTCATGATATAATCATAACGTGCTAATCATACGGGAAATATAATCATTATGCGACCTTCCTACTTCAGTATGGAGAGAACTGTCAGGGGATGCACGGGGAGAGGCCGCGGTGCGGACCGAAACCCGAGAAATAATCACTCGCTGCCGGGAAATCGTGCCCATGACTCGGCTCGATCAGATGATGTTCGGGTTGATCCACTCACTTTTATGCAGGCCATGATGACCCATGTGCAGTTGCTCAATCATCATTGCGCCACTCTGGCCGGATTAATCGAGAGAACTCTCCCGTATGAGCCAGCTGCTAAGAAAATTGCTGAGCAGCAACCTGCATATGTCAAAAGGAAATCAACGAAGCGTAATCAATCCGAAGGCGGTCAGTCAACTTTCAAGAAGCCTCGTGTGAGTCCTATCGTTTCTGAGCGACCTCCTACGGCGCATAATCATGCAGGATCTCATTCCCGAGCGGCCAGTTCGGCCATCATCTGTTTCAACTGTGGGGCGCCGGGCTATTTCAGTACTAGGTGCACGACGCCGTCTATCACATGTCATAATTGTGGGAATTTTGGGCATAAGGCCCGTTTTTGCCGAAAGGACTCCAAGTCGGCGGCATCTCGAGCCCCAAGCAACCAGCGTTTAATCGGGATCGCTTTGTCATCGCTGTTTAAGACAATGGAAGCAAATAGAGTTGGAGCTCGTATTTATCGACGGAGCGTCGGTTTGGGACCGGCAAGTCCCAGATTCATATGATGAGGAGGATCGACGATCCGGTGGTCCGAATAATTTCGTATACTCGTAAATTTATTTCACTTGTGTGTACCTTTTGATCTTTGGTACACCGCATTCATTCATTTTCGAATCATGCTTGAATAGACTTATTTCGGGATAGTCCTACTTAATGACCGCGATTGGTTGATGGATCCAATCGTGGTGAATTTATCTTAGGACGATGTAATTTTCGGTATTAGATGGTTTAACCATCTTGATACTATCCTCAGTGTTTGTTAGCGTTTGGTCGCTATCTTTCCGTCGTTGGTTGTCGAATGTGTGCTTCAGGGAAGTAATCCCTGTTGTTCCAGTAGAATTTTTATTATGGCGGAAGCAGAGAAATTCCGCAATCGAACTATTCAATCATTCATTGTATCATTCTCATCGATTGGCCTTTCTAGGGCAATCGAGTTATTCAATCATTCCTTGTATTATTTCCATCGATTGGCTTTTCTAAGACAATCGAGTCATTCAATCATTCATTGTATCATTTCCATCGATTGGCCTTTCTAAGACAATCGAGTTATTCAAACATTCATTGTATCATCTTCATCGATTGACCTTTCTAAGGCAATCGAGTTGTTCAATCATTATTGGTATCTCTTTTTATCGATTGACCATTCTAGGGCAATCGAAATGTTCAATCATTCGTGGTATCATTGTCATCGATTGACGATGTATTTCCAGACGAGTTATCTGGTTGCCTTCACATAGAGTAGGGGAATTCAGGAATGAGTGGGAGCCGGTACGTCCCTTTTATCGAAGGCACCGTATCGGATGGCCCCGACCAGAATGCAGGAGTTGAAGATTCAACTTGAGGAGTAGTTCGAGAAAGGCTATCTCCGATCGATTGCGTCCCCGTGAGGAACACCAGTGTGATCTGTCAAGGAGAAGGATGGTTCGTTCCGTTTGTGTATTGATTACCGAGAATTAAACCGGGTGACGATCAAGAATAGTATCCTTTACCCCGTATTGATGATCTTTTAGATCAACTTCAGGGAGCCTCAGTATTTTCCAGGATCGACTTAAGATCTGGATATCACCAGTTGCGGATTCGAGAGTCGGATATCGCGAGGACAGCGTTTCATACACGCTATGGTCATTATGAGTTCGTAGTTATGCCGTTCGGGCTAACTATTGCACCTGTGGTATTCATGGGGGTAATGAATCGGGTTTTCATCGACTTTTTAGATCAGTTGTTGTTGTCTTCATCGACGACATTTTGATTTATTCTCTTAGCCGAGAGGAACACGAGGTTCATTTTCTTCAGGTTCTCGACGTGTTGAGACGAGAGCAACTTTATGGAAAGTTTTCCAAATGTGAGTTCTGGAGGTCCGAAATGACTTTCTCGGGCATGTAATTTCATCTGACAGAGTTCGTGTCGACCCTCAGAAGTCGGAGACTATCCGAGATTGGCAACCTCCGAAAGATATTAAGTAAATCCGATGTTTCCTCGGATTAGCTGGTTAATTATCCAACCCACGGCCGGAGCTAGCAACCGTGGTTTTCGCGTTGGAATTTTGGCGTCGTTACCTTTATGGAATCACTTGTCAGATCTTCACCAATCACAAGAGTTGAAGTATATATTTACTCACAAGGAGTTAAATATGCGACAGGGACGGTGGTTGGAACTAATCAAAGATTTTGATATCGAGATCCTTTACCACCCGGGCAAGGCGAACGTTGTCGCCGACGCCTTGAGTCGTAAGTCCGTTCAGGAGCAGATGCTTGCTCGTTTAACAGTTCAGAAGGAGCTTCAACAGGAATTCCTTAGACCCGAGATCGAGGTCTGGCTTCAGCGCGTTCAGGGACAACTTTGTATGTTAGAGATTTCATCATCTCTGAGGATGCAATCAGGGAGAATCGTGGTTCGAGACCGCATTGTTGCGCATTCGTGAAGATGTGGCTCGGGAAAGCCTCGGATTCGTGGTCCACGAGGATGGACTTTTGAGGTTAAGAACCGGTTGTGCGTGCCGCGAATGACGAGTTGAAAAATTCTATTTTGAGAGAAGCTCATGCTACCCTTATTCTGTTCATCCGGTCCAAGAAGATGTACAAGGACTTGAAACAAAATTACCGGTGGAGTAATATGAAGCGAGAAGTCGCGAGAATTTGTTTCGAGATGCTTAACTCACAACAAGTTAAAATTGAACATCAGCGACCGGCGGGTATGCTGAAACCTCTCCCTATTCCAGAATGAAAGTGGGAAGACATTTCTATGAATTTCATCACGAGTTTGCCGACGAGTCGTCGTGGCATGAATACGATCTGGATGATTGTGGACCGCTCAACTAAATCAACTCATTTCCTTGAGATCAAGGATACGTGGGGTCCCGAGAGACTTACCCAGTTATTCATCAAGGAGATAGTGAGACTTCACGGTACCCCTAAGAGTATCGTTTCCGATCGTGACGGACGGTTTGTGTCACATTTTTGGAAATCAGTTCATCGTGCTATGGGAACTCAGCTTAATCTCAGTACTGCCTTTCATCCTCAGTCCGACGGACAATCAGAGAGGACTATTCAGATATTAGAGGACATGTTGAGAGCTTGCGTCCTCAATTGGAAGGACGATTGGGAAGCCCAACTACCACTGATCGAGTTCACGTATAATAATAGTTGGCATGCCTCCATTAAGATGACACCTTACGAGGCCTTGTACGGTCGTCTTTGTCGATCTCCTTTGTGTGGGATGACTTGTCAGAAACAATCGGCACCGAGCCGATATGCTTATAGCCGCCCGGGAGAAGGTAGCTTTGATCAAGAGTCATTTGTTGACAGCTCAGAGTCGACAGAAATCGTATGCGGATAATCATCGTCGACCACTAGAGTTCGAGACGGGTGACCATGTTTTGGTCAAGGTATCCCCGAGTCGAGGTATTTTTCCGTTTCGGAAAAACGGGGGAAGTTGAGCCCAAGATTCATTGGACCGTTTGAAATTTTGGATCGAGTAGGCGTGTTAGCTTATCGATTGGTTTTACCTCCGGCTTTGAGCCGAATTCATAATGTGTTTCATGTCTCTCAGTTGCGGAAGTTTGTTGCCGACCCGAGTCACATACTTCAGTTCGACGAAATCGAGATCGCGGATGAGCATTCGTACGAGGAGCGTCCTGTACGAGTGTTGGAGCGGCGAATCAAACAGTTGAGGGATAAGACGATCCCTTTGGTCAAGATTCAGTGGTCTAGACACGGAGTCGAAGAGGCCACTTAGGAAACCGAGAAGAATATGCGGGAGTGTTATCCCGAGTTGTTTGACCCTTAGTTTCGGGGACGAAACTCTTTTAAGGGGGGGGTGTATGTAATACCCGGTTGTAATTCAGTCATTATCATTCAGTTATTTCATTCGGTGATTGTCACTCAGTGGATTTTCACTCAATTATAATCATTCATCAATCATGTTCTTTCACCGTGTTCACCGTTCGGAAAAACTTCGAGTTGTGTATCGTTATTATTCATTGTTTCAACTTTCCTCATATGAGTTCGACTTTGTTAGATCACCATTAATTTTTGGTAACTCCAAAAATTCTAAATCTTTGCAATATTATAGAGCATCGAGTTAGCTTTCCAATGGTTCAAACGGTGAGTCAATCGAGTCGGACGAGAGAGTTATGGTCGCTTTAGCTCAACCGCTCATTGGCCGATCAACTGCCGACGAACTTCGCCGTGTCGTCCGACACGGCCCGTGCCGTACTCGTCCGGAAAATGCCGAAGTGTCGCCTCAGGACCCGACCGTGTAAATGCAGCGCGGCCGAGTCGAACCCTTCCGGATAAGCCGTAATCGCCCGCCAAGACGCCCGACCGTGTCGTGCAGCGCGGCCGAGTCATGCCGAGTCATTGTCGGACGGGTCAGCCGGATGGACCTCGCGCCGCGACCGTGTCAAGCGAGACACGGCCGAGTCATCACTCGGCCAACTGTCGGCCCGGTATGCGACGACCGTGCCAATCGGCACGGGCCGTGTCCGGCAGGCAGTCAACTCCCTTAAATTCGTTTTTTTTCAACATTTCAGCCATTTCTCCCCTTTTTCTTCACCTTCAACCGAGAGAGGAAGCTTGAGGGAGGGTTTTTCCTTCACAAATCATTTGAGTATTTGATTTTCTTCATCTCCTTTTAATCGTGAAGCCCGGATAATCGACCTAACGCGTGTTCTTCGGATTAAAGTACTTGAATCTTCAAAGGTAATATTCTTCAACACCTTGGATTGCGATTTTTGTGTTGAGATACGATGTTTTGGACGTTATAATCATGATATATGAAGGGATATGTATATGATTATGAATTTGTATAAGGATTCATTGGATTATTGGGGAATTATTCAAGAACACCTTGTAGATCGAGTTGGAATTGGGGATTTTCGACTAATTGTTGTTATAATCACATTTTTGGATATTCATAACGGATTATTGATCGTATTGGAGATGTTTTGTTGGTTTGAAACACTTCTTGGGGATTTTGATATTGGTATATCGAGGTTTGATTGTAAACAATCGGAGTTTGGATACAACGTATTCGATATAATGCCCCAATGGACTTAGTTTAATCGTATCGACGTTTTGAGTTCGTTATATTCGTGTTTGATTCGTATATTGAACGGATTGTTGGATATTGTATTGAATTAAGGTTGTTCGTGCGACCGACACTTCATTTAGGAGATTTGTTCGTGGAAGGACTTTCTCCATCGGTATTTTGTAAGTTAATTCTTACTCGGTTAAAAGGATATTCATGCCTTTTGTTGTTGTTCATTCATAATCATAACTCATTCATCATTATATTAACCGTATCAAAACTTGTTATCAATTAATCATTTCAGTCATAAGGAACGACGGTTCCAATCTTTTCATTGAGCTGTCATTTATTTCATTACCATTCCACCTCGGTGAGTCATTATTCATTTTCGATGTCACTTTTGTTATATCGTGGCATTCCGGGTCATACTGGCGTGCCGGTTGGTATGTGTAGGATTTTCATGTCGGGCACATTATGGTCGTGTGTTGGTTGTTGGCCTCACATTGGACTGTGCACACGAGTCAATGTGTCTCGTGAGACTGATTAGGTACAAGACCACGCGTGTATTGATCGTTGGTGGCTTGTGCACGGACACATTTCCATCCCGGGCGTAGTGTGGCGCCACCCTTTGAGCCGTACTGTTAGTTGATTCATATAGCATGTTTGATTGCGTATGTTTCGACAGGATATTTCATAATTTCATATATAATCATGATTGTGTATTTTCAACCCTTGAGGATTGTTGTTCTTTGTAATCGACCCCGTTTGGGGATTTTGTTTTTCGTGTCATGGCAAGGCAAACGCACGGGAATAGCATGTTGATGTCGAGGAGTCCTAGTGATACTAGTAGGGGCCCCGATCTTTCAGATTATTCATGTTATTGTCCTTTATTTTCCGCAGACTTTCATTTGAATACTCCGTTTCATTCGGTGTTGTGTATTTTATCTTCATATAAAATACACTAGTATTGTCCTGGTGTGTTGTAACTAAACTCCTCATCGGAGTAATTATTGTTGTAATGTAGTTCGGTACTACATTTATCTTGTGTAATTCATTCATTTTCATTTGCCTGGTGGGTCCCAGTTGGGGATCTACGGCACTGTAATATCCGCCTAGTTTGGGGTGTTACATCGGGAGTGAGTAATTCTGATAACTTGGCCTCTCTGAGTGGGGCCGGATAATATGTCTCCATCATGAGAGTCTTGAATTTTCCCCAAGTACAAAATCCATCGGTGGGCTTCAACGATAACCACCATGAATGAGGGCTCTTACCCAGATAGTAAGTCGCGACTAAAACTTTGTGTCCCCCAGGACAGTCCACCATAACAAACAGTTTCTCGAAATGCTCAAGCCAGTGAATGATATCCGCCGGTTCAGATGAACCCTCAAAAGTAGGTGGTCTTTGGCGAGAGATGTCGCCAATGATACTGCTCACACCCCTCTCTTGCCTGTGAGGTGGCGGCGGAGGAGCCTGTTGATTCTGAGTAGTTGAGTTATGCATCGTCTCCATCAGTTGTGCCATCTGAGTCATTTGGGCCATCATGCCCTGCATAAAAGCGAGTGGATCAACCCAAACACCTTCTGACTGAGCTGTATCCCGGGTACGACTCCCTGATAATGAATGATTACGCCCGGGTGAATGAGTGGCAGCATCACTGCTCGATGAATTAGCATTATTCCTAGCATTCGCATGTGTATTCACACGAGCTCTCGGGTTTCGGCCCGCACCGCGGCCTCTTCCCCCGCGTCCTCTGCCAGCTCTTTCCATACTGAAGTGGGAAAGTCACGAAATGATTATATATCTTGCATGAATATCACATTATGATTACGTTAGGAAATGATGAAAATGAGCATACGCGCTCAACACAATGATTACATGAATGATCAACTGAGGTGACGTGATTATCTGATGAAATTCTTGAAATGATTATTTTGAACAAGTTAACACGATTAATGATACGATCCTCAAGATCAACAACGGATCAGTGAAATGTACTGAGTGGTTAATGAGTTAACATGATCGACATGATTACAAATGAAAATGATAAATGAGGAAATCTTACTGTTCTTTGGTCTGAAGGGCTCGGCTCTTGCACGGGTCACACGTGACGCGAAAGTCCAATGATACTAGTCTGATGAATGATGATTTCAAATGAAAGATGACTCGGAAGGTAGTATTCAAAACCACTCTCCGATACCAACTCTGTAACATCCCAAACTAGGCGGATATTAGAGTGCCGTGGACCCCCGACTGGGACCCACCAGACGAGTGAAAATGAATGAAATACACAGGGTAAATGTAGTACCGAACCACATTACATCATTAATTACTCCGATGAGGAGTTTCATACAACACACCCAAGATAATACATAATATATGTATATTTTATATGAAGATAAAACATACGGCACTGAATAAAATGAGTATTCAAACGGAAGTCTGAAGCGGAAATAGAATAAAGAAAACACGAGTGAATGAAAAGGACTGGGGGGCCCTACTAGTATCACTAGGACTCCTCGCCGTCAACGTTCTCTTCCCGTGCCTTAGCCTTGCCATGACCTGAAAAACAAAATCCCCCAACGGGGTCAGTTACACAGAACAACAATCCTCAAGAGTTGAATAAACATAATCATATATACAGTATAAACCACAAGTTCGATCAAAAAATCTCAAACCATCGAACACATGCGATCAGAAGTGAATCGGTCAGATTATAACCCAATCCTGTTGAAAACATACGTAATCAAACATGCTGTATGAATCAACTAACGGTATGGCTCAAAGGGTGGCGCCACACTACGCTTGGGATGGAAATGTGTCCGTGCACAAGCCACCAACGAGTATCGATTGAATACACGTGTGGTCTTGTACCTAATCAGTCTCATGAAGTAATCGTCTCGTGTGCACAGTCCAATGTGAGGCCAACTACCAACACACGACTTAATATGTGCCCGACATGAAAATCTTACACATACCAACCGGCACGCCAGTATGACCCGGAATGCCATGAGATAACAAAAGTGACATCGAAATCAATAATGACTCACCGAGATGAAATGATAGTGAAATGAATGATAGCTCAATGAAATGATTGGAACCGTCATTCCTCGTGACTGGAGTGATTAATTGACAATGACAAGTCTCGATAAGGTTAATACAATATGAATGAGTTATGATTATGAATGAACAACAACGAAAGGAATGAATATCCCTTTAACTGAGTAAGAATTAACTTACTCAACACCGATGAAGAATGTCCTTCCACGAACAACGTCCTAAATAAGATGTCGGCCAATCGAACAACCTTGAATAACACAAATACCAACAATCCGTTCAACATACGAATCAAACACGAATATAACGAACTCAAAACGTCGATACGACTAAACCAAGTTCATTGGGGCATTTCGACAAACACCTTGAAAATAAATTCCCTTCTTAAACAACTAAACCCATTTGTATCGAAAACCAACTTCTATTGAATGATCCAAACCATCAAAAAACCATTAATACAATCGATAATCCAAACGAAATGCTCAAATCGAGTTTATGATATCATTAAATTGCAAAACTCAATTCCAAGTCAACCTTCAAAGTGTTCTTGAGAAAAACTTCCAACAATCCGATAATAACTTGTAAAAACTCATAATCATACGTATATACATCACAATTCATGATTATACCATCCAAAACATCATGCTCCAACTCAAAATCGAATTCAGGATTGAAGAAAGTTACCTTAGATTAGGATGAAAAATCCACAAATATGTTGTTGATCCACACTACAACTTGAAGAAGATGAAATCTCTGAGTTTTGATGATCTTGAAACACACTAAAATCGCCCAAAAATCTCCCCAAGGAAGAGAGGACGAAGTGAAATGAAGAAATGAGCTTGTTCCTCTCAAAAAAACGAAATTATAGAGCAGCCTGCACTGTGTGCCGCGGCCCGGCCGAGTGTGCCGCGGCACAGGGCCAAAATCTGCCCCCAGCGCTCGGCAGTGTGCTGCGGCCCGGCCGAGTGTGCCGCGGCACAGGGCTAGAAAACTGCACAGTGACTCGGCAGCGTGCCGCGGCCCTGCCGAAAGGAGCCGCGGCCCCCGGTACAGGCGGGTCGGCCAAAAACTGCAACATGTGTGTGCCGCGGCGCACACTCCCTTGTGTCGCGGCCCACACCCCTTGGGTCCTAAAATGATGAAAAATGACCTGGGAAGAGAATAAAAGCAATATGAATCAATATTTGGGAAACAATAACACGAAATGGAAGTGCGGAAACCCCAAAACAGTGGTTCCAAGCAATGATTACAAGGGTTCGCCCAACAAAAGCACAATTTGAACAATAAGGAGATTTGAAATGACTTGAACTCCAACGTCAACATCGACTAATGAATCAATTACAACAATCAAGATAATACTCTTGTCTCGATTCCCAAGAAAGGTTGAAATAATGAACAATATCGATACACGACTCGAAGTTATTCCGAACGGTGAACATGGATGAATGAATGTGGGTGATGAATGATTATTAACAAGTGAAAAATTACATAGTGACAATTACTGAATGAAATTACTGAATGATAATGACTGAATTACAACTGGGTATTACAGTACCCACTTCCGAGAATAATGTTGCTGTCCTTCTGAGTCGTTAGCGCATGCTACAGTTATTGGTTGGCGTGCGCTATGGTAATGTAATACCCGAGATCTTCATTCCGGTTTCGTTGCATTTTCTTCGGTAGAACGGACTGTTGTCGTCCACGTCTTTGTAATCGCATGCTTGTACTGTGGTACATTGATTTTCGTAGCCTGTTCGTTATTGTTTTGGATCATAGCCGGTGCGTTCGTGTGATCGAGACGTCGTCGAGTATCGAGCCGGGCAGTCGGAGGGCTGGCTAGGCCGATTACGGCCGTAAGGCGTCGGCACCCCTTGTCTTGGGAGGACTCGGTTATGGACGTAAGGGCTGGCCGGTTACGGTCGTAAGGCTTGTTACGGCCGCTAAGCACTGGCCGGTTACGGCCGTAGTGACTCGACAGGTTTCAGGCAGTGGCCCCTGGGAGTTCGGTTATGGCTATAAGGCTATGCCGATTACGGCCGTAAGGACCGACAGTTGCGTACGCAAGGTTTCGGCCATTGCGTGTGCTAGCGGCAGTTGACCGAGTTACGGCCGTAAGTCACTGCCGGTTATGGCCGTAACTCTACAGGCCATATATAGGCCTATGCTCGGCCAGACCTCATTTCTCACCCACTTCTTCATCTTTTGGTGGCTGGCGACGGGAGGAGACAAGGAGAGGAGTCCTTGGACGGTTCCGACCAATTCCAAGGCATTTTGGAAGATTTTTGTTGATTATATCATCAACCAATCCATGTTCTTCGTCGAATCAAGGTATTTTTCTTGAATCCCTAGATTTGACTTTTTGGGGAGTTTTGTTCTTGATCTTGTTTCCATCCGATTTTTGATGAACCGATTGTTGTTTAATGATGTTGTTAAACATATTCTATGGATTGTATATCCATATTCCGGGTTAGAATTTTGTTTTCACGTTTTGGTCGGTCGATTCGTGTTCTTGGCCGTTTTGGGGAAACCCTTGAACTTTAGTCATTTGTTCCTCGAATTCAATGACTTTAGGTCATGCTATGGAATTCATTTTCATTGTTGTTATTGTTGTTCGTATTTTATTGTCGCGGGTTAGCGTTCAGCGGAGTCGGTGGGTTCATAGTCGATTCGTGCCATCATACTTCAGTTGATTCTCCGTGTGTGTGTTGATTCGAGGCAAGTACCTTGTTCATACATCTCTCGTTTTGTGGATATAATGATTGGTGAATTGTCTTGGTATGTTTATTTGGTTGTTTGAAATGAGCTTTCAAAGATTCGGTTAGCCTCGTTAAAGGCTCTCTTTCAAAATCGTGTGTGTTTTTACGATTGTGGTGTTTCGTAAATGATCCTGTGAATCCTGTGAATACGCTTGGTGTTGTTGTTGTTGTGCTTTGATGATATAAATTCATATATTATCTCATTTCGGTGTGTTGTGATTTGATACTCGTGTCGTGCTGTGTGTTTGTTGCCTTTGGGTCAATTGTTCGGATATCCTTGGCGTGCTATGTTATTTGTGTGAATGTGTGGATATGGTCGAAGGTCTACGACGACACATGGCATGTGACCATGTGGTCACAATGCAACAACTAATTGATCCAACCGTGAGAGCCTGAGACAAGACCTGCGGTGACATATGGCGTGTGATCATATGGTCAGGAGACAACAAGTGATTGATCCAACCGTGAGATGCTGTGACAAGTGTTCACGCTGGTGTGTTTATGATTTGTGAATGTGTTTTGCTCACTTCGGGAGGGTCCGACGAGGCCTCGAGGGAATCTATGACTTCACTCTGGATTCACGAGTTTGTTTCGCTAGCCAGCTTGGGAGGGTCCTTATGTAATATCCGACGGAAATTCTTACTTACTGTTGTATTATTCGGATAATTCAATACTGTTGTAGTCTTGTTGCATTTGTGTAATGTTTATTGATGTTGGAATATATCATCAATAGACATAATAATAACGATCACTCGCACTATGATTGAATTCTCAACGTTGTATAGATAAGTACATTTTTGAGCTATTAAACCTGAGCCTAACGTACGCTAATTCTTAGGCATAACGTACGTTATTTTAAGGCCTTTACGTACGTAAAGAGGCAACTGTTACATACGTAACCAGTGTAATCGTATCCGATCTCAACTTTTGGCGTGTGGGGCCGGACGGGATTCGAATATATGATCTTTTGGAGGCAACCTGGTTGACCTACATTACGTACGTAAAGCTTCAAGCGGTAACGTACGTAATGATGTTCGTATTTCAGTCCAGCAGCCTCTGGACTTAGCTTACGTACGTAACACTTTTTGTGTAGCGTACGTAAAGCTGTTAACGTACGTTATCCTCTTGTGATAACGTACGTAACGAACTGTGCTGTTATAAAAAGACAACTTGTGTCTTTCATTTTGCACGTCCAACCTCTAATTTTTCACCCATATAATCATCCCTCTTCATCCCTAGATCAAAATTACCTTCTTCTAACTTGTGTTTGAGATTTACATTTTGATTTTGGAGCTTGTTGATTGGAAGTTGGAGTCATTCTTGAAGCTTAGATTGTGTTCTGAACTCGTAAGACAATTGCTTTATGCGTAAATTTCAGTAAATAAAATCAACACACAACATACACAGTTAAAAAACACACACACTGACACAAACACATAAAGCAAACAAACACACAATGCACAAAAAAAAAACACTTCACACACGGCACACAAACATACACAAACACACACATACACGAAGTACCCACACACACACATTGTACACAAATAAACATACACACACACACACAGCACACAGTAAACATCACACAAACAGCACAGAAACACACACACACTACACAAACAGAAAAAAAAACAACACAAACACACACACACTGCACACAGCATAAACATACAATACACAAACAAACAGAAAAAAAAACATAAACACACACAACACACACAGTACACACAGCACACACACACACTGCACACAAACAAACACACACACACACACAGTACACACACACATTGCACACAAACAAACACACACATTACACACACACACACACACACACTGCACAAACAGAAAAAAACACAAACACACACACTGCACACAGCATAAACACACAATACACGCATAAACAGAAAAAAAAAAAAAACACAATACACACACAAACATAAACACACACAACACACACAGTACACACAGCACACACACACACACACACACACTGCACACAAACAAACACACACACACACACACAGTACACACACATTGCACACAAACAAACATACACACAGGTTTCGGCGGCCCAGTCGGCAAAGACCGAGCCTCAGGACAGACCCCACGTGCAGCGCCGAGACAAGATCCGGATTTCACGGATCGTTGACCACAGCCTGTCAGCATCCGTCCACCCGGTAAGCGAGCCGCGAAAGTTGTCGGTAGGACCGCATGTGATGACTCGGGCCAGCGTCTTTGGCTCCTCATTGGACCGCATACAGTGTTGCCATTGTAACCTTGGACTTTAGGCAGACTGCCCATCTGACCTTTAGGACGATCGCCCCATTATTATATTGGCCGGAAGACGATCGCCCGCTAGGGAACAAGGCTCCTCAGCCTCTATAAATACAAGGCAGCATGCACTTGTCAAAGGACCGGAAAATCTTCAGCACTCACCGAATTTCTGCTTAACAACTTCAACTCCCACAAGCAATATACACACTTGGCTTTCTCCTACTCTTGGCAACAGCTATCTCTCGGTTTTTCTTCTCTCGGCCTCTGTCATACTGAAGACGATCGGCAGGGACGAAGAACACCAAGCTTCGCTCAAGAGCTGGATTAACAGAGTCTTTTTACACTCATTGTACTTAGATTCTCACATTAATACTTGTATCCACGAATATTTGTATTAATAACATCTCGCGAGAGCATTCAAGCCCGGGCCTAACAAACCCGACAAATCTTGTGTTTATTCATATTCTCCCTAGGGGAAATGATCGAAAGTTGGAAATTTTGGATCTCAGTTCGTAATCGATATTTTATCACATAAAGTTATAGGTCTTCGAATAAGGTTTCTAACGCTTCGAGAATCGTCCCAATCGGATAAGTAACGAAGGAGATATGGTCAAAACAGTTTCTGGTAAAAGTGAGGCCACGGCGACGCAATTAGAGGAGGCCCCCGATGAGCTTCTTTTTCCGGCACATGCCACCGTTTCGGCCATATATCCTTCGTTATTTATCGGATTGGGTCTATTCTTGCTGCTATGGGAGGCTAATTCATAGGCCTACGACATGGGGCGAGATCGATACGATAATCGTCAATTTTGTGGACACTTCCGGATGTTTTTTGCCGTTTCTCAATTGGTGTTCCTCCATTGTTTTGGCCATATCTCCTTCGTTATTCGTCCGATTGGGTCGAAACAAGCGGCGTTGGAAAGATTATTCAAAGTACTATAGATCTAAAAAATCAAAATCGAAATTTGATTCCCGGATTCATGGTGAGAGGCTCAAATAAAAGAAAGGGCACATTCTGGGATATATTCGGCGGATCTACAGGTGATAGACTCTTGCAAATAACAAAATCTCATCACGGGACACTATAAATAAATATACGTGCAATCCTGGACAAAAAAATTGAATTTTTATTTCGAAAATTTTTCAGGTGATTTTCCCTAGGGGTACCCCTAGGGGAAATGATCGAAAGTTGGAAATTTTGGATCTCGGTTCGTAATCGATATTTTATCACATAAAGTTATAGGTCTTCGAATAAGGTTTCTAACGCTTCGAGAATCGTCCCAATCGGATAAGTAACGAAGGAGATATGGTCAAAAAAGTTTTGGTAAAAGTGAGGCCACGACGACGCAATTAGAGGAGGCCCCCGATGAGCTTCTTTTTCCGGCACATGCCACCGTTTCGGCAATATCTCCTTCGTTATTTATCGGATTGGGTCGATTCTTGCTGCTATGGGAGGCTAATTCGAAGGCCTACGACATGGGGCGAGATCGATACGATAATCGTCAATTTTGTGGACACTTCCGGATGTTTTTTACCGTTTCTCAATTGCTGTTCCTCCATTGTTTTGGCCATATCTCCTTCGTTATTCGTCCGATTGGGTCGAAACAAGCGGAGTTGGAAAGATTATTCAAAGTACTATAGATCTAAAAAATCAAAATCGAAATTTAATTCGCGGATTAATGGTGAGAGGCTCAAATAAAAGGAAGGGCACATTCAGGAAATATTCGGCGGATCTACAGTGATAGACTCTTGCAAATAACAAAATCTCATCACGGGACACTATAAATAAATATACGTGCAATCCTGGACAAAAAAATTGAATTTTTATTTGAAAATTTTTCAGTGATTTTCCCTAGGTACCCTAGGAAATGATCGAAAGTTGGAAATTTTGGATCCCGGTTCGTAATCGATATTTTATCACATAAAGTTATAGGTCTTCGAATAAGGTTTCTAACGCTTCGAGAACCGTCCCAATCGGATAAGTAACGAAGGAGATATGGTCAAAACAGTTTCTGGTAAAAGTGAGGCCACGACGACGCAATTAGAGGAGGCCCCCGATGAGCTTCTTTTTCCGGCACATGCCACCGTTTCGGCAATATCTCCTTCGTTATTTATCGGATTGGGTCGATTCTTGCTTCTATGGGAGGCTAATTCGAAGGCCTACGACATGGGGCGAGATCGATACGATAATCGTCAATTTTGTGGACACTTCCGGATGTTTTTTGCCGTTTCTCAATTGTTGTTCCTCCATTGTTTTGGCCATATCTCCTTCGTTATTCGTCCGATTGGGTCGAAACAAGCGGCGTTGGAAAGATTATTCAAAGTACTATAGATCTAAAAATAAAAATCGAAATTTTATTCCCGGATTCATGGTGAGAGGCTCAAATAAAAGGAATGGCACATTAAGGATATATTCGGCGGATCTACAGTGATAGACTCTTGCAAATAACAAAATCTCATCACGGGACACTATAAATAAATATACGTGCAATCCTGGACAAAAAAATTGAATTTTTATTTCGAAAATTTTTCAGGTGATTTTCCCTAGGGGAAATGATCGAAAGTTGGAAATTTTGGATCCCGGTTCGTAATCGATATTTTATCACATAAAGTTATAGGTCTTCGAATAAGGTTTCTAACGCTTCGAGAATTGTCCCAATCGGATAAGTAACGAAGGAGATATGGTCAAAACAGTTTCTGGTAAAAGTGAGGCCACGACGACGCAATTAGAGGAGGCCCCCGATGAGCTTCTTTTTCCGGCACATGCCACCGTTTCGGCAATATCTCCTTCGTTATTTATCGGATTGGGTCGATTTTTGCTTCTATGCGAGGCTAATTCGAAGGCCTACGACATGGGGCGAGATCGATACGATTATCGTCAATTTTGTGGACACTTCCGGATGTTTTTTGCCGTTTCTCAATTGTTGTTCCTCCATTGTTTTGGCCATATCTCCTTCGTTATTCGTCCGATTGGGTCGAAACAAGCGGCGTTGGAAAGATTATTCAAAGTACTATAGATCTAAAAAATCAAAATCGAAATTTAATTCCCGGATTCATGGTGAGAGGCTCAAATAAAAGGAAGGGCACATTCTGGGATATATTCGGCGGATCTACAGGTGATAGACTCTTGCAAATAACAAAATCTCATCACGGGACACTATAAATAAATATACGTGCAATCCTGGACAAAAAAATTGAATTTTTATTTCGAAAATTTTTCAGTGATTTTCCTAGGGTACCCTAGGAAATGATCGAAAGTTGGAAATTTTGGATCTCGGTTCGTAATCGATATTTTATCACATAAAGTTATAGGTCTTCGAATAAGGTTTCTAACGCTTCGAGAATCGTCCCAATCGGATAAGTAACGAAGGAGATATGGTCAAAAAAGTTTCTGGTAAAAGTGAGGCCACGACGACGCAATTAGAGGAGGCCCCCGATGAGCTTCTTTTTCCGGCACATGCCACCGTTTCGGCAATATCTCCTTCGCTATTTATCGGATTGGGTCGATTCTTGCTGCTATGGGAGGCTAATTCGAAGGCCTACGACATGGGGCGAGATCGATATGATAATCGTCAATTTTGTGGACACTTCCGGATGTTTTTTGCCGTTTCTCAATTGCTGTTCCTCCATTGTTTTGGCCATATCTCCTTCGTTATTCGTCCGATTGGGTCGAAACAAACGGAGTTGGAAAGATTATTCAAAGTACTATAGATCTAAAAAATCAAAATCGAAATTTGATTCCCGGATTCATGATGAGAGGCTCAAATAAAAGGAAGGGCACATTCTGGGATATATTCGGCGGATCTACAGGTGATAGACTCTTGCAAATAACAAAATATCATCACGGGACACTATAAATAAATATACGTGCAATCCTGGACAAAAAAATTGAATTTTTATTTCGAAAAATTTTCAGGTGATTTTCCGTAGGGGTACCCCTAGGGGAAATGATCGAAAGTTGGAAATTTTGGATCCCGGTTCGTAATCGATATTTTATCACATAAAGTTATAGGTCTTCGAATAAGGTTTCTAACGCTTCGAGAATCGTCCCAATCGGATAAGTAACGAAGGAGATATGGTCAAAAAAGTTTTGGTAAAAGTGAGGCCACGACGACGCAATTAGAGGAGGCCCCCGATGAGCTTCTTTTTCCGGCACATGCCACCGTTTCGGCAATATCTCCTTCGTTATTTATCGGATTGGGTCGATTCTTGCTTCTATGGGAGGCTAATTCGAAGGCCTACGACATGGGGCGAGATCGATACGATAATCGTCAATTTTGTGGACACTTCCGGATGTTTTTTGCCGTTTCTCAATTGCTGTTCCTCCATTGTTTTGGCCATATCTCCTTCGTTATTCGTCCGATTGGGTCGAAACAAGCGGCGTTGGAAAGATTATTCAAAGTACTATAGATCTAAAAAATCAAAATCGAAATTTAATTCCCGGATTCATGGTGAGAGGCTCAAATAAAAGGAAGGGCACATTCTGGATATATTCGACGGATCTACAGGTGATAGACTCTTGCAAATAACAAAATCTCATCACGGGACACTATAAATAAATATACGTAAAATCATGCACAAAAAAATTGAATTTTATTTGAAAATTTTTCAGTGATTTTCCAATGGGTACCCCAAGGGAAATGATCGAAAGTTGGAAATTTTGCATCTCGGTTCGTAATCGATATTTTATCACATAAAGTTATAGGTCTTCGAATAAGGTTTCTAACGCTTCGAGAATCGTCCCAATCGGATAAGTAACGAAGGAGATATGGTCAAAACAGTTTCTGGTAAAAGTGAGGCCACGACGACGCAATTAGAGGAGGCCCCCGATGAGCTTCTTTTTCCGGCACATGCCACCGTTTCGGCAATATCTCCTTCGTTATTTATCGGATTGGGTCGATTCTTGCTGCTATGGGAGGCTAATTCGAAGGCCTACGACATGGGGCGAGATCGATACGATAATCGTCAATTTTGTGGACACTTCCGGATGTTTTTTGCCGTTTCTCAATTGCTGTTCCTCCATTGTTTTGGCCATATCTCCTTCGTTATTCGTCCGATTGGGTCGAAACAAGCGGAGTTGGAAAGATTATTCAAAGTACTATAGATCTAAAAAATCAAAATCGAAATTTAATTCCCGGATTCATGGTGAGAGGCTCAAATAAAAGGAAGGGCACATTCTGGGAAATATTCGGCGGATCTACAGGTGATAGACTCTTGCAAATAACAAAATCTCATCACGGGACACTATAAATAAATATACGTGCAATCCTGGACAAAAAAATTGAATTTTTATTTCGAAAATTTTTCAAGTGATTTTCCCTAGGGGTACCCCTAGGGGAAATGATCGAAAGTTGGAAATTTTGGATCCCGGTTCGTAATCGATATTTTATCACATAAAGTTATAGGTCTTCGAATAAGGTTTCTAACGCTTCGAGAATCGTCCCAATCGGATAAGTAACGAAGGAGATATGGTCAAAATAGTTTGTGGTAAAAGTGAGGCCACGACGACACAATTAGAGGAGGCCCCCGATGAGCTTCTTTTTCCGGCACATGCCACCGTTTCGGAAATATCTCCTTCGTTATTTATCGGATTGGATCGATTCTTGCTGATATGGGAGGCTAATTCAAAGGCCTACGACATGGGGCGAGATCGATACGATAATCGTCAATTTTGTGGACACTTCTGGATGTTTTTTGCCGTTTCTCAATTGCTGTTCCTCCATTGTTTTGGCCATATCTCCTTCATTATTCGTCCGATTGGGTCGAAACAAGCGGAGTTGGAAAGATTATTCAAAGTACTATAGATCTAAAAAATCAAAATCGAAATTTGATTCCCGGATTCATGATGAGATGCTCAAATAAAAGGAAGGGCACATTCTGGGATATATTCGGCGGATCTACAGGTGATAGACTCTTGCAAATAACAAAATATCATCACGGGACACTATAAATAAATATACGTGCAATCCTGGACAAAAAAATTGAATTTTTATTTCGAAAATTTTTCAGGTGATTTTCCCTAGGGGTACCCCTAGGGGAAATGATCGAAAGTTGGAAATTTTGGATCCCGGTTCGTAATCGATATTTTATCACATAAAGTTATAGGTCTTCGAATAAGGTTTCTAACGCTTCGAGAATCGTCACAATCGGATAAGTAACGAAGGAGATATGGTCAAAACAGTTTCTGGCAAAAGTGAGGCCACGACGACACAATTAGAGGAGGCCCCGATGAGCTTCTTTTTCCGGCACATGCCACCGTTTCGGAAATATCTCCTTCGTTATTTATCGGATTGGGTCGATTCTTGCTTCTATGGGAGGCTAATTCGAAGGCCTACGACATGGGGCGAGATCGATACGATAATCGTCAATTTTGTGGACACTTCCGGATGTTTTTTGCCGTTTCTCAATTGGTGTTCCTCCATTGTTTTGGCCATATCTCCTTCGTTATTCGTCCGATTCGGTCGAAACAAGCGGCGTTGGAAAGATTATTCAAAGTACTATAGATCTAAAAAATCAAAATCGAAATTTATATCCCGGATTCATGGTGAGAGGCTCAAATAAAAGGAAGGGCACATTCTGGGATATATTCGGCGGATCTACAGGTGATAGACTCTTGCAAATAACAAAATCTCATCACGGGACACTATAAATAAATATACGTGCAATCCTGGACAAAAAAATTGAATTTTTATTTCGAAAATTTTTCAGGTGATTTTCCCTAGGGGTACCCCTAGGGGAAATGATCGAAAGTTGGAAATTTTGGATCCCGGTTCGTAATCAATATTTTATCACATAAAGTTATAGGTCTTCGAATAAGGTTTCTAACGCTTCGAGAATCGTCCCAATCGGATAAGTAACGAAGGAGATATGGTCAAAACAGTTTCTGGTAAAAGTGAGGCCACGACGACGCAATTAGAGGAGGCCCCCGATGAGCTTCTTTTTCCGGCACATGCCACCGTTTCGGCAATATCTCCTTCGTTATTTATCGGATTGGGTCTATTCTTGCTTCTATGGGAGGCTAATTCGAAGGCCTACGACATGGGGCGAGATCGATACGATAATCGTCAATTTTGTGGACACTTCCGGATGTTTTTTGCCGTTTCTCAATTGCTGTTCCTCCATTGTTTTGGCCATATCTCCTTCGTTATTCGTCCGATTGGGTCGAAACAAGCGGCGTTGGAAAGATTATTCAAAGTACTATTGATCTAAAAAATCAAAATCGAAATTTAATTCCCGGATTCATGGTGAGAGGCTCAAATAAAAGAAAGGGCACATTCTGGGATATATTCGGCAGATCTACAGGTGATAAACTCTTGCAAATAACAAAATCTCATCACGGGACACTATAAATAAATATACGTGCAATCCTGGATAAAAAAATTGAATTTTTATTTCGAAAATTTTTCAGGTGATTTTCCCTAGGGGTACCCCTAGGGGAAATGATCGAAAGTTGGAAATTTTGCATCTCGGTTCGTAATCGATATTTTATCACATAAAGTTATAGGTCTCCGAATAAGGTTTCTAACGCTTCAAGAATCGTCCCAATCGGATAAGTAACGAAGGAGATATGGTCAAAACAGTTTCTGGTAAAAGTGAGGCCACGACGACGCAATTAGAGGAGGCCCCCGATGAGCTTCTTTTTCCGGCACATGCCACCGTTTCGGCAATATCTCCTTCGTTATTTATCGGATTGGGTCGATTCTTGTTGCTATGGGAGTCTAATTCGAAGGCCTACGACATGGGGCGAGATCCATACGATAATCGTCAATTTTGTGGACACTTCTGGATGTTTTTTGCCGTTTCTCAATTGCTGTTCCTCCATTGTTTTGGCCATATCTCCTTCGTTATTCGTCCGATTGGGTCGAAACAAGCGGAGTTGGAAAGATTATTCAAAGTAATATAGATCTAAAAAATCAAAATCGAAATTTAATTCCCGGAGTCATGGTGAGAGGCTCAAATAAAAGGAAGGGCACATTCTGGGGAATATTCGGCGGATCTACAGGTGATAGACTCTTGCAAATAACAAAATCTCATCACGGGACACTATAAATAAATATACGTGCAATCCTGGACAAAAAAATTGAATTTTTATTTCGAAAATTTTTCAGGTGATTTTCCCTAGGGGTACCAGAAATTATCGTAAGTTGGATATTTTGGATCCCGGTTCGTAATCGATATTTTATCACATAAAGTTATAGGTCTTGAATAAGGTTTCTAACGCTTGAGAATCGTCCCTATCGGATTAGTAACGAAGGAGATATGGTCTAAACTGTTTCTGGTAAAAGTGAGGCCACGACGACGCATTTTGAGGAGGACTCCGATGAGCTTCTTTTTCCGGCACATGCCAACGTTTTGGCAATATCTCCTTCGTTATTTATCGGATTGGGTCGATTCTTGCTTCTATGGGAGGCTAATTCGAAGGCCTACGACATGGGGCGAGATCGATACGATAATCGTCAATTTTGTGGACACTTCCGGATGTTTTTTGCCGTTTCTCAATTGCTGTTCCTCCATTGTTTTGGCCATATCTCATTCGTTATTCGTCCGATTGGGTCGAAACAAGCGGCGTTGGAAAGATTATTCAAAGCACTATAGATCTAAAAAATCAAAATCGAAATTTGATTCCCGGATTCATGGTGAGAGGCTCAAATAAAAGGAAGGGCACATTCAGGATATATTCGGCGGATCTACAGTGATAGACTCTTGCAAATAACAAAATCTCATCACGGGACACTATAAATAAATATACGTGCAATCCTGGACAAAAAAATTGAATTTTTATTTGAAAATTTTTCAGTGATTTTCCCTAGGGGTACCCCTAGAAATGATCGAAAGTTGAAATTTTGGATCGGTTCGTAATCGATATTTTATCACATAAAGTTATAGGTCTTCGAATAAGGTTTCTAACGCTTCGAGAATCGTCCCAATCGGATAAGTAACGAAGGAGATATGGTCAAAAAAGTTTTTGGTAAAAGTGAGGCCACGACGACGCAATTAGAGGAGGCCCCCGATGAGCTTCTTTTTCCGGCACATGCCACCGTTTCGGCAATATCTCCTTCGCTATTTATCGGATTGGGTCGATTCTTGCTGCTATGGGAGGCTAATTCGAAGGCCTACGACATGGGGCGAGATCGATACGATAATCGTCAATTTTGTGGACACTTCCGGATGTTTTTTGCCGTTTCTCAATTGTTGTTCCTCCATTGTTTGGGCCATATCTCGTTCGTTATTCGTCCGATTGGGTCGATACAAGCGGCGTTGGACAGATTATTCTCATTCCTATAGATCTAAAATATCGAACTCGAAATTTGATTCCCGGATTCATTGTGTGAGGCTCAATTCAAAGGAAGGACACATTCAGGATATATTCGGCGGATCTACAGTGATAGACTCTTCCAAATAACAAAATATCATCAAGGGACACTATAAATAAATATACGTGCAATCCTGGATAAAAAAATTGAATTTTTATTGAGAAAATTTTTCAGTAGATTGTCCCTAGGGTAACCACAGAAATGATCGAAAGTTGAAAATTTTGGATCCCGGTTCGTAATCGATATTTTATCACATAAAGTTATAGGTCTTCGAATAAGGTTTCTAACGCTTCGAGAATCGTCCCAATCGGATAAGTAACGAAGGAGATATGGTCAAAACAGTTTCTGGTAAAAGTGAGGCCACGACGACTCAATTAGAGGAGGCCCCCGATGAGCTTCTTTTTCCGGCACATGCCACCGTTTCGGCAATATCTCCTTCGTTATTTATCGGATTGGGTCGATTCTTGCTTCTATGGGAGGCTAATTCGAAGGCCTACGACATGGGGTGAGATCGATATGATAATCATCAATTTTGTGGACACTTCCGGATGTTTTTTGTCGTTTCTCAATTGCTGTTCCTCCATTATTTTGGCCATATCTCCTTCGTTATTCGTCCGATTGGGTCGAAACAAGCGGCGTTGGAAAGATTATTCAAAGTACTATAGATCTAAAAAATCAAAATCGAAATTTAATTCCCGGATTCATGGTGAGAGGCTCAAATAAAAGGAAGGGCACATTCTGGGATATATTCGGCGGATCTACAGGTGATAGACTCTTGAAAATAACAAAATCTCATCACGGGACACTATAAATAAATATACGTGCAATCTTGGACAAAAAAATTGAATTTTTATTTCGAACATTTTTCAGTGATTTTCCCTAGAGGTACCCCTAGAAATGATCGAAAGTTGGAAATTTTGGATCTCGGTTCGTAATCGATATTTTATCACATAAAGTTATAGGTCTTCGAATAAGGTTTCTAACGCTTCGAGAATCGTCCCAATCGGATAAGTAACGAAGGAGATATGGTCAAAACAGTTTCTGGTAAAAGTGAGGCCACGACGACGCAATTAGAGGAGGCCCCGATGAGCTTCTTTTTCCGGCACATGCCACCGTTTCGGCAATATCTCCTTCGTTATTTATCGGATTGGGTCGATTCTTGCTGCTATGGGAGGCTAATTCGAAGGCCTACGACATGGGGCGAGATCTATACGATAATCGTCAATTTTGTGGACACTTCCGGATGTTTTTTGCCGTTTCTCAATTGTTGTTCCTCCATTGTTTTGGCCATATCTCCTTCGTTATTCGTCCGATTGGTCGAAACAAGCGGCGCTGGAAAGATTATTCAAAGTACTATAGATCTAAAAAATCAAAATCGAAATTTGATTCCCGGATTCATGGTGAGAGGCTCAAATAAAAGGAAGGGCACATTCTGGGATATATTCGGCGGATCTACAGGTGATAGACTCTTGCAAATAACAAAATCTCATTACGGGACACTATAAATAAATATACGTGCAATCCTGGACAAAAAAATTGAATTTTTATTTCGAAAATTTTTCAGGTGATTTTCCCTAGGGGTACCCCTAGGGGAAATGATCGAAAGTTGGAAATTTTGGATCCCGGTTCGTAATCGATATTTTATCACATAAAGTTATAGGTCTTCGAATAAGGTTTCTAACGCTTAAAGAATCGTCCCAATCGGATAAATACGAAGGAGATATGGTCAAAACAGTTTCTGGTAAAAGTGAGGCCACGGCGACGCAATTAGAGGAGGCCCCCGATGAGCTTCTTTTTCCGGCACATGCCACCGTTTCGGCAATATCTCCTTCGTTATTTATCGGATTGGGTCGATTCTTGCTGCTATGGGAGGCTAATTCGAAGGCCTACGACATGGGGCGAGATCGATACGATAATCGTCAATTTTGTGGACACTTCCGGATGTTTTTTGCCGTTTCTCAATTGCTGTTCCTCCATTGTTTTGGCCATATCTCCTTCGTTATTCGTCCGATTGGGTCGAAACAAGCGGCGCTGGAAAGATTATTCAAAGTACTATAGATCTAAAAAATCAAAATCGAAATTTGATTCCCGGATTCATGGTGAGAGGCTCAAATAAAAGGAAGGGCACATTCTCGGATATATTCGGCGGATCTACAGGTGATAGACTCTTGCAAATAACAAAATCTCATCACGGGACACTATAAATAAATATACGTGCAATCCTGGACAAAAAAATTGAATTTTTATTTATATAATTTTTCAAGTTATTTTCCCTACCCTATGGGAAATGATCGAAAGTTGGAAATTTTGGATCCCGGTTCGTAATCGATATTTTATCGCATAAAGTTATAGGTCTTCGAATAAGGTTTCTAACGCTTCGAGAATCGTCCCAATCGGATAAGTAACGAAGGAGATATGGTCAAAACAGTTTCTGGTAAAAGTGAGGCCACGACGACACAATTAGAGGAGGCCCCGATGAGCTTCTTTTTCCGGCACATGCCACCGTTTCGGCAATATCTCCTTCGTTATTTATCGGATTGGGTCGATTCTTGCTGCTATGGGAGGCTAATTCGAAGGCCTACGACATGGGGCGAGATCGATACGATAATCGTCAATTTTGTGGACACTTCCGGATGTTTTTTGCCGTTTCTCAATTGCTGTTCCTCCATTGTTTTGGCCATATCTCCTTCGTTATTCGTCCGATTGGGTCGAAACAAGCGGCGCTGGAAAGATTATTCAAAGTACTATAGATCTAAAAAATCAAAATCGAAATTTAATTCCCAGATTCATGGTGAGAGGCTCAAATAAAAGGAAGGGCACATTCTGGGATATATTCGGCGGATCTACAGGTGATAGACTCTTGCAAATAACAAAATCTCATCACGGGACACTATAAATAAATATACGTGCAATCCTGGACAAAAAAATTGAATTTTTATTTCGAAAAATTTTCAGGTGATTTTCCCTAGGGGTACCCCTAGGGGAAATGATCGAAAGTTGGAAATTTTGGATCCCGGTTCGTAATCGATATTTTATCACATAAAGTTATAGGTCTTCGAATAAGGTTTCTAACGCTTCGAGTATCGTCCCAATCGGGTATGTAACGAAGGAGATGTGGTCAAAACAATTTCTGGTAAAAGTGAGGCCACGACGACGCAATTAGAGGAGGCCCCCGATAAGCTTCTTTTTCCGGCACATGCCACCGTTTCGGCAATATCTCCTTCGTTATTTATCGGATTGGGTCGATTCTTGCTGCTATGGGAGGCTAATTCGAAGGCCTACGACATGGGGCGAGATCGATACGATAATCGTCAATTTTGTGGACACTTCCGGATGTTTTTTGTCGTTTCTCAATTGCTGTTCCTCCATTGTTTTGGCCATATCTCCCTCGTTATTCGTCCGATTGGGTCGAAACAAGCAGAGTTGGAAAGATTATTCAAAGTACTGTAGATCTAAAAAATCAAAATCGAAATTTGATTTCCGGATTCATGGTGAGAGGCTCAAATAGAAGGAAGGGCACATTCTGGGATATATTCGGCGGATCTACAGGTGATAGACTCTTGCAAATAACAAAATCTCATCACGGGACACTATAAATAAATATACGTGCAATCCTGGACAAAAAAATTGAATTTTTATTTCGAAAATTTTTCAGTGATTTTCCCTAGGGGTACCCCTAGGGAAAATGATCGAAAGTTGGAAATTTTGGATCCCGATTCGTAATCGATATTTTATCACATAAAGTTATAGGTCTTCGAATAAGGTTTCTAACGCTTCGAGAATCGTCCCAATCGGATAAGTAACGAAGGAGATATGGTCAAAACAGTTTCTGGTAAAAGTGAGGCCACGACGACGCAATTAGAGGAGGCCCCCGATGAGCTTCTTTTTCCGGCACATGCCACCGTTTCGGCAATATCTCCTTCGTTATTTATCGGATTTGGTCGATTCTTGATTCTATGGGAGGCTAATTCGAAGGCCTACGACATGGGGCGAGATCGATACGATAATCGTCAATTTTGTGGACACTTCCGGATGTTTTTTGTCGTTTCTCAATTGCTGTTCCTCCATTGTTTTGGCCATATCTCCTTCGTTATTCGTCCGATTGGGTCGAAACAAGCGGAGTTGGAAAGATTATTCAAAGTAATATAGATCTAAAAAATCAAAATCGAAATTTAATTCCCGGATTCATGGTGAGAGGCTCAAATAAAAGGAAGGGCACATTCTGGGATATATTCGGCGGATCTACAGGTGATAGACTCTTGCAAATAACAAAATCTCATCACGGGACACTATAAATAAATATACGTGCAATCTTGGACAAAAAAATTGAATTTTTATTTCGAAAATTTTCAGTGATTTTCCACAGGTACCCCTAGGGAAATGATCGAAAGTTGGAAATTTTGGATCGGTTCATAATCGATATTTTATCACATAAAGTTATAGGTCTTGAATAAGGTTTCTAACGCTGAGAATCGTCCCAATCGGATAAGTAACGAAGGAGATATGGTCAAACAGCTTTGGTAAAAGTGAGGCCACGACGACGCAATTAGAGGAGGCCCCCGATGAGCTTCTTTTTCCGGCACATGCCACCGTTTCGGCAATATCTCCTTCGTTATTTATCGGATTGGGTCGATTCTTGATTCTATGGGTGGCTAATTCGAAGTCCTACGACATGGGGCGAGATCGATACGATAATCGTCAATTTTGTGGACACTTAGGATGTTTTGTCGTTTCTCAATTCTTTGTTCCTCCATTGTTTTGGCCATATCTCCTTCGTTATTAAATCCGATTGGGTGAAACAAGCGTAGTTGGAATGATTATTAAAAGTACTATAGATCTAAAAATCAAAATCGAAATTTGATTCCCGGATTCATGTTGAGAGGCTCAAATAAAAGGAAGGGCACATGCAGGATATATTCGGCGGATCTACGGGTGATAGACTCTTGCAAATAACAAAATATCATCATAGGACACTATAAATAAATATACGTGCAATCTGGACAAAAAAATTGAATTTTTATTTGAAAATTTTTGAGTGATTTTCCCTAGGGGTACCCCTAGGAAATGATCGAAAGTTGGAAATTTTGGATCTCGATTCGTAATCGATATTTTATCACATAAAGTTATAGGTCTTGAATAAGGTTTCTAACGCTTGAGAATCGTCCCAATCGGATAAATAACGAAGGAGATATGGTCAAAAAGTTTTGGTAAAAGTGAGGCCACGGCAGCGCAATTAGAGGAGGCCCCCGATGAGCTTCTTTTTCCGGCACATGCCACCTTTTGGCAATATCTCCTTCATTATTTATCGGATTGGGTCGATTCTTGCTGCTATGGGAGGCTAATTCGAAGGCCTACGACATGGGGCGAGATCGATACGATAATCGTCAATTTTGTGGACACTTCTGGATGTTTTTTACCGTTTCTCAATTGCTGTTCCTCCATTGTTTTGGCCATATCTCCTTCGTTATTCGTCCGATTGGGTCGAAACAAGCGGAGTTGGAAAGATTATTCAAAGTACTATAGATCTAAAAAATCAAAATCGAAATTTAATTCCCGGATTCATGGTGAGAGGCTCAAATAAAAGGAAGGGCACATGCAGGATATATTCGGCGGATCTACGGGTGATAGACTCTTGCAAATAACAAAATCTCATCACGGGACACTATAAATAAATATACGTGCAATCTGGACAAAAAAATTGAATTTTTATTTGAAAATATTTGGTGATTTTCCTAGGGTACCCTAGAAATGATCGAAAGTTGGAAATTTTGGATCTCGATTCGTAATCGATATTTTATCACATAAAGTTATAGGTCTTGAATAAGGTTTCTAACGCTTGAGAATCGTCCCAATCGGATAAATACGAAGGAGATATGGTCTAATTAGTTTCTGTTAAAAGTGAGGCCACGGCAGCGCAATTAGAGGAGGCCCCGATGAGCTTCTTTTCGGCACATGCCACCGTTTTGGCAATATCTCCTTCATTATTTATCGGATTGGGTCGATTCTTGCTGCTATGGGAGGCTAATTCGAAGGCCTACGACATGGGCGAGATCGATACGATAATCGTCAATTTTGTGGACACTTAGGATTTTTGCCGTTTCTCAATTCTTTGTTCCTCCATTGTTTTGGCCATATCTCCTTCGTTATTGGTCGGATTGTGTGGTAACAAGCGGCGGTGGTAAGTTTATTGAAATTACTATAGATCTTAAAAATCAAAGTCGAAATTTAATTCCGGATTCATGGTGAGAGGCTCAAATAAAAGGAAGGGCACATGCAGGATATATTCGGCGGATCTACGGGTGATAGACTCTTGCAAATAACAAAATCTCATCACGGGACACTATAAATAAATATACGTGCAATCTGGACAAAAAAATTGAATTTTTATTTGAAAATTTTTCAGTGATTTTCCTAGGGGTACCCCTAGAAATGATCGAAAGTTGGAAATTTTGGATCTCGGTTCGGAATCGATATTTTATCACATAAAGTTATAGGTCTTGAATAAGGTTTCTAACGCTTGAGAATCGTCCCAATCGGATAAATGTGAAGGAGATATGGTCAAAAGTTTTGGTAAAAGTGAGGCCACGGCAGCGCAATTAGAGGAGGCCCCCGATGAGCTTCTTTTTCCGGCACATGCCACCGTTTCGGCAATATCTCCTTCGTTATTTATCGGATTGGGTCGATTCTTGCTGCTATGGGAGGCTAATTCGAAGGCCTACGACATGGGGCGACATCGATACGATAATCGTCAATTTTGTGGACACTTCTGGATGTTTTTTACCGTTTCTCAATTGCTGTTCCTCCATTGTTTTGGCCATATCTCCTTCGTTATTCGTCCGATTGGGTCGAAACAAGCGGAGTTGGAAAGATTATTCAAAGTACTATAGATCTAAAAAATCAAAATCGAAATTTGATTCCCGGATTCATGGTGAGAGGCTCAAATAAAAGGAAGGGCACATTCTGGGATATATTCGGCGGATCTACAGGTGATAGACTCTTGCAAATAACAAAATATCATCATGGGACACTATAAATAAATATACGTGCAATCCTGGACAAAAAAAATTGAATTTTTATTTCGAAAATTTTTCAGGTGATTTTCCTAGGGGTACCCCTAGAAATGATCGAGAGTTGGAAATTTTGGATCTCGATTCGTAATCGATATTTTATCACATAAAGTTATAGGTCTTGAATAAGGTTTCTAACGCTTGAGAATCGACCCAATCGGATAAGTAACGAAGGAGATATGGTCAAAACAGTTTCGTAAAAGTGAGGCCACGACGACGCAATTAGAGGAGGCCCCCGATGAGCTTCTTTTTCCGGCACATGCCACCGTTTCGGCAATATCTCCTTCGTTATTTATCGGATTGAGTCGATTATTGCTGCTATGTGAGGTTAATTCGAAGGCCTACGACATGGAGCGAGATCGATACGATAATCGTCAATTTTGTGGACACGTCCGGATGTTTTTGCCGTTTCTCAATTCTTGTTCCTCCATTGTTTTGGCCATATCTCCTTCGTTATTCGTCCGATTGGAGTGAAACAAGCGGCGCTGGAAAGATTATTCAAAGTACTATAGATCTAAAAATTAAAAATCGAATTTTGTTTCCCGGATTCATGGTGAGAGGGTCATTTAAAAGGAAGGGCACGATGCAGGATATATTCGGCGGATCTACGGGTGATAGACTCTTGCAAATAACAAAATCTCATCACGGGACACTATAAATAAATATACGTGCAATCTGGACAAAAAAATTGAATTTTTATTTGAAAATATTTGGTGATTTTCCCTAGGGGTACCCCTAGAAATGATCGAAAGTTGGAAATTTTGGATCTCGATTCGTAATCGATATTTTATCACATAAAGTTATAGGTCTTGAATAAGGTTTCTAACGCTTGAGAATCGTCCCAATCGGATAAATACGAAGGAGATATGGTCAAAACAGTTTCTGGTAAAAGTGAGGCCACGACGACGCAATTAGAGGAGGCCCCCGATGAGCTTCTTTTTCCGGCACATGCCACCGTTTCGGCAATATCTCCTTCGTTATTTATCGGATTGGGTCGATTCTTGCTGCTATGGGAGGCTAATTCGAAGGCCTACGACATGGGGCGAGATCGATACGATAATCGTCAATTTTGTGGACACTTCCGGATTTTTTTGCCGTTTCTCAATTGCTGTTCCTCCATTGTTTTGGCCATATCTCCTTCGTTATTCGTCCGATTGGGTCGAAACAAGCGGAGTTGGAAAGATTATTCAAATTACTATAGATCTAAAAAATCAAAGTCGAAATTTAATTCCCGGATTCATGGTGAGAGGCTCAAATAAAAGGAAGGGCACATTCTGGGATATATTCGGCGGATCTACAGGTGATAGACTCTTGCAAATAACAAAATCTCATCACGGGACACTATAAATAAATATACGTGCAATCCTGGACAAAAAAATTGAATTTTTATTTCGAAAATTTTTCAGGTGATTTTCCCTAGGGGTACCCCTAGAAATGATCGAAAGTTGGAAATTTTGGATCTCGGTTCGTAATCGATATTTTATCACATAAAGTTATAGGTCTTGAATAAGGTTTCTAACGCTTGAGAATCGTCCCAATCGGATAAATGTGAAGGAGATATGGTCAAAAAGTTTTGGTAAAAGTGAGGCCACGCCGACGCAATTAGAGGAGGCCCCCGATGAGCTTCTTTTTCATGCACATGCCACCGTTTTGGCAATATCTCCTTCATTATTTATCGGAATGGGTCGATTCTTGCTGCTATGGGAGGCTAATTCGAAGGCATACGACATTGGGCGAGATCGATACGATAATCGTCAATTTTGTGTACACTTACGGATGTTTTTACCGTTTCTCAATTCTTGTTCCTCCATTGTTTTGGCCATATCTCCTTCGTTATTCGTCCGATTGGGTGAAACAAGCGGAGTTGGAAAGATTATTCAAAGTACTATAGATCTAAAAAATCAAAATCGAAATTTAATTCCGGATTCATGGTGAGAGGCTCAAATAAAAGGAAGGGCACATTCAGGATATATTCGGCGGATCTACGGGTGATAGACTCTTGCAAATAACAAAATCTCATCACGGGACACTATAAATAAATATACGTGCAATCTGGACAAAAAAATTGAATTTTTATTTGAAAATTTTGAGTGATTTTCCCTGGGGTACCCCTAGAAATGATCGAAAGTTGGAAATTTTGGATCTCGGTTAAGTAATCGATATTTTATCACATAAAGTTATAGGTCTTGAATAAGGTTTCTAACGCTTGAGAATCGTCCCAATCGGATAAGAAACTAAGAGATATGGTCAAAAAAGTTTTGGTAAAAGTGAGGCCACGACGAAGCAAATAGAGGAGGCCCCCTATGGGCTTCTTTTTCCGGCACATGCCACCGTTTGGCAATATCTCCTTCGTTATTTATCGGATTGGGTAGATTATTGCTGCTATGGGAGGCTAATTCGAAGGCCTACGACATGGGGCGAGATCGATACGATAATCATCAATTTTGTGGACACTTAGGATGTTTTTGCCGTTTCTCAATTCTTTGTTCCTCCATTGTTTTGGCCATATCTCCTTCGTTATTCGTCCGATTGGGTGAAACAAGCGGCGTTGGAAAGATTATTCAAAGTACTATAGATCTAAAAATCAAAATCGAAATTTAATTCCCGGATTCATGGTGAGAGGGTCAAATAAAAGGAAGGGCACATTAAGGATATATTCGGCGGATCTACGGGTGATAGACTCTTGCAAATAACAAAATCTCATCACGGGACACTATAAATAAATATACGTGCAATCTGGACAAAAAAATTGAATTTTTATTTGAAAATTTTAGGTGATTTTCCTAGGGGTACCCCTAGAAATGATCGAAAGTTGGAAATTTTGGATCTCGGTTGTAATCGATATTTTATCACATAAAGTTATAGGTCTTGAATAAGGTTTCTAACGCTTGAGAATCGTCCCAATCGGATAAGTAACGAAGGAGATATGGTCAAAAGTTTTGGTAAAAGTGAGGCCACGGCGCCGCAATTAGAGAGGCCCCGATGAGCTTCTTTTTCCGGCACATGCCACCGTTTCGGCAATATCTCCTTCGTTATTTATCGGATTGGGTCGATTCTTGCTGCTATGGGAGGCTAATTCGAAGGCCTACGACATGGGGCGAGATCGATACGATAATCGTCAATTTTGTGGACACTTCTCGATGTTTTTTACCGTTTCTCAATTGCTGTTCCTCCATTGTTTTGGCCATATCTCCTTCGTTATTCGTCCGATTGGGTCGAAACAAGCGGAGTTGGAAAGATTATTCAAAGTACTATAGATCTAAAAAATAAAAATCGAAATTTGATTCCCGTATTCATGGTGAGAGGCTCAAATAAAAGGAAGGGCACATTCTGGGATATATTCGGCGGATCTACAGGTGATAGACTCTTGCAAATAACAAAATATCATCACGGGACACTATAAATAAATATACGTGCAATCCTGGACAAAAAAATTGAATTTTTATTTCGAAAATTTTTGAGGTGATTTTCCCTAGGGGTACCCCTAGAAATGATCAAAAGTTGGAAATTTTGGATCTCGATTCGTAATCGATATTTTATCACATAAAGTTATAGGTCTTGAATAAGGTTTCTAACGCTTGAGAATCGTCCCAATCGGATAATTAACGAAGGATATATGGTCAAAACAGTTTCTGGTAAAAGTGAGGCCACGACGACGCAATTAGAGGAGGCCCCCGATGAGCTTCTTTTTCCGGCACATGCCACCGTTTCGGCAATATCTCCTTCGTTATTTATCGGATTGGGTCTATTCTTGCTGCTATGTGAGGCTAATTCGAAGGCCTACGACATGGGGCGAGATCGATACGATAATCGTCAATTTTGTGGACACTTCCGGATGTTTTTTGCCGTTTCTCAATTACTGTTCCTCCATTGTTTTGGCCATATCTCCTTCGTTATTCGTCCGATTGGGTCGAAACAAGCGGCGCTGGAAAGATTATTCAAAGTACTATAGATCTAAAAAATTAAAATCGAAATTTGATTCCCGGATTCATGGTGAGAGGGTCAAATAAAAGGAAGGGCACATTCTGGGATATATTCGGCGGATCTACAGGTGATAGACTCTTGCAAATAACAAAATCTCATCACGGGACACTATAAATAAATATACGTGCAATCCTGGACAAAAAAATTGAATTTTTATTTCGAAAATATTTCAGGTGATTTTCCCTAGGGGTACCCCTAGAAATGATCGAAAGTTGGAAATTTTGGATCTCAGTTCGTAATCGATATTTTATCACATAAAGTTATAGGTCTTGAATAAGGTTTCTAACGCTTCGAGAATCGTCCCAATCGGATAAGTAACGAAGGAGATATGGTCAAAACAGTTTCTGGTAAAAGTGAGGCCACGACGACGCAATTAGAGGAGGCCCCCGATGAGCTTCCTTTTCCGGCACATGCCACCGTTTCGGCAATATCTCCTTCGTTATTTATCGGATTGGGTCTATTCTTGCTGCTATGTGAGGCTAATTCGAAGGCCTACGACATGGGGCGAGATCGATACGATAATCGTCAATTTTGTGGACACTTAGGATGTTTTTGCCGTTTCTCAATTCTTTGTTCCTCCATTGTTTTGGCCATATCTCCTTCGTTATTCGTCCGATTGGGTGAAACAAGCGGCGCTGGAAAGATTATTCAAAGTACTATAGATCTAAAAATTAAAATCGAAATTTGATTCCCGGATTCATGGTGAGAGGCTCAAATAAAAGGAAGGGCACGTGCAGGATATATTCGGCGGATCTACGGGTGATAGACTCTTGCAAATAACAAAATCTCATCACGGGACACTATAAATAAATATACGTGCAATCTGGACAAAAAAATTGAATTTTTATTTGAAAATTTTTGAGTGATTTTCCCTAGGGGTACCTAGGGAAATGATCGAAAGTTGGAAATTTTGGATCGGTTCGTAATCGATATTTTATCACATAAAGTTATAGGTCTTGAATAAGGTTTCTAACGCTTCGAGAATCGTCCCAATCGGATAAGTAACGAAGGAGATATGGTCAAAACAGATCGTGGTAAAAGTGAGGCCACGACGACGCAATTAGAGGAGGCCCCCGATGAGCTTATTTTTCCGGCACATGCCACCGTTTTGGCAATATCTCCTTCGTTATTTATCGGATTGGGTCGATTCTTGCTTCTATGGGAGGCTAATTCGAAGGCCTACGACATGGGGCGAGATCGATACGATAATCGTCAATTTTGTGGACACTTCCGGATGTTTTTTGCCGTTTCTCAATTGCTGTTCCTCCATTGTTTTGGCCATATCTCCTTCGTTATTCGTCCAATTGGGTCGAAACAAGCGGCGCTGGAAAGATTATTCAAAGTAATATAGATCTAAAAAATCAAAATCGAAATTTGATTGCCGGATTCATGGTGAGAGGCTCAAATAAAAGGAAGGGCACATTCTGGGATATATTCGGCGGATCTACAGGTGATAGACTCTTGCAAATAACAAAATCTCATCACGGGACACTATAAATAAATATACGTGCAATCCTGGACAAAAAAATTGAATTTTTATTTCGAAAATTTTTGAGTGATTTTCCCTAGGGGTACCCCTAGAAATGATCGAAAGTTGGAAATTTTGGATCGATTCGTAATCGATATTTTATCACATAAAGTTATAGGTCTTGAATAAGGTTTCTAACGCTTGAGAATCGTCCCAATCGGATAAGTAACGAAGGAGATATGGTCAAAGCAGTTTTGGTAAAAGTGAGGCCACGGCGACGCAATTAGAGAGGCCCCAGATGAGCTTCTTTTTCCGGCACATGCCACCGTTTCGGCAATATATCCTTCATTATTTATCGGATTGGGTTGATTCTTGCTTCTATGGGAGGCTAATTCGAAGGCCTACGACATGGGGCGAGATCGATACGATAATCGTCAATTTTGTGGACACTTCCGGATGTTTTTTGCCGTTTCTCAATTGCTGTTCCTCCATTGTTTTGGCCATATCTCCTTTGTTATTCGTCCGATTGGGTCGAAACAAGCGGCGCTGGAAAGATTATTCAAAGTAATATAGATCTAAAAAATCAAAATCGAAATTTGATTCCCGGATTCATGGTGAGAGGCTCAAATAAAAGGAAGGGCACATTTTAGGATATATTCGGCGGATCTACAAGTGATAGACTCTTGCAAATAACAAAATCTCATCACGGGACACTATAAATAAATATACGTGCAATCCTGGACAAAAAAATTGAATTTTTATTTCGAAAATTTTTCAGGTGATTTTCCCTAGGGGTACCCCTAGGGGAAATGATCGAAAGTTGGAAATTTTGGATCCCGATTCGTAATTGATATTTTATCACATAAAGTTATAGGTCTTCGCATAAGGTCTCTAACGCTTCGAGAATCGTCCCAATCGGATAAGTAACGAAGGAGATATGGTCAAAACAGTTTCTGGTAAAAGTGAGGCCACGACGACGCAATTAGAGGAGGCCCCCGATGAGCTTCTTTTTCCGGCACATGCCACCGTTTCGGCAATATCTCCTTCGTTATTTATCGGATTGGGTCGATTCTTGCTGCTATGGGAGGCTAATTCGAAGACCTACGACATGGGGCGAGATCGATACGATAATCGTCAATTTTGTGGACACTTCCGGATGTTTTTTGCCGTTTCTCAATTGTTGTTCCTCCATTGTTTTGGCCATATCTCCTTCGTTATTCGTCCGATTGGGTCGAAACAAGCGGAGTTGGAAAGATTATTCAAAGTACTATAGATCTAAAAAAATCAAAATCGAAATTTAATTCCCGGATTCATGGTGAGAGGCTCAAATAAAAGGAAGGGCACATTCTGGGATATATTCGGCGGATCTACAGGTGATAGACTCTTGCAAATAACAAAATCTCATCACGGGACACTATAAATAAATATACGTGCAATCCTGGACAAAAAAAATTGAATTTTTATTTCGAAAATTTTTCAGGTGATTTTCCCTAGGGGTACCCCTAGGGGAAATGATCGAAAGTTGGAAATTTTGGATCCGGTCGTAATCGATATTTTATCACATAAAGTTATAGGTCTTGAATAAGTTTCTAACGCTTGAGAATCGTCCCAATCGGATAAGTAACGAAGGAGATATGGTCAAAGCAGTTTTGGTAAAAGTGAGGCCACGGCGACGCAATTAGAGAGGCCCCGGTGAGCTTCTTTTTCCGGCACATGCCACCGTTTCGGCAATATCTCCTTCGTTATTTATCGGATTGGGTCGATTCTTGCTGCTATGGGAGGCTAATTCGAAGGCCTACGACATGGGGCGAGATCGATACGATAATCGTCAATTTTGTGGACACTTCCGATGTTTTTTACCGTTTCTCAATTCTTTGTTCCTCCATTGTTTTGGCCATATCTCCTTCGTTATTCGTCCGATTGGGTGAAACAAGCGGAGTTGGAAAGATTATTCAAAGTACTATAGATCTAAAAAATCAAAATCGAAATTTAATTCCGGATTCATGGTGAGAGGCTCAAATAAAAGGAAGTGCACATTAAGGATATATTCGGCGGATCTACGGGTGATAGACTCTTGCAAATAACAAAATCTCATCACGGGACACTATAAATAAATATACGTGCAATCCTGGACAAAAAAATTGAATTTTTATTTGAAAATTTTTGAGTGATTTTCCTAGGGTACCCCTAGAAATGATCGAAAGTTGGAAATTTTGGATCGGTTAAGTGTCGATATTTTATCACATAAAGTTATAGGTCTTGAATAAGGTTTCTAACGCTTGAGAATCGTCCCAATCGGATAAATACGAAGGAGATATGGTCAAAACAGTTTCTGGTAAAAGTGAGGCCACGACGACACAATTAGAGGAGGCCCCCGCTGAGCTTCTTTTTCCGGCACATGCCACCGTTTCGGAAATATCTCCTTCGTTATTTATCGGATTGGATCGATTCTTGATGCTATGGGAGGCTAATTCAAAGGCCTACGACATGGGGCGAGATCGATACGATAATCGTCAATTTTGTGGACACTTCCGGATGTTTTTTGCCGTTTCTCAATTGCTGTTCCTCCATTGTTTTGGCCATATCTCCTTCGTTATTCGTCCGATTGGGTCGAAACAAGCGGAGTTGGAAAGATTATTCAAAGTACTATAGATCTAAAAAATCAAAATCGAAATTTAATTCTCGGATTCATGGTGAGAGGCTCAAATAAAAGGAAGGGCACATTCTGGGATATATTCGGCGGATCTACAGGTGATAGACTCTTGCAAATAACAAAATCTCATCATGGGACACTATAAATAAATATACGTGCAATCCTGGACAAAAAAATTGAATTTTATTTGAAAATTTTTGAGTGATTTTCCCTAGGGTACCCCTAGAAATGATCGAAAGTTGGAAATTTTGGATCTCGATTCGTAATCGATATTTTATCACATAAAGTTATAGGTCTTGAATAAGGTTTCTAACGCTTGAGAATCGTCCCAATCGGATAAGTAACGAAGGAGATATGGTCAAAGCAGTTTACGGTAAAAGTGAGGCCACGGCAGCGCAATTAGAGGAGGCCCCGATGAGCTTCCTTTTAGGCACATGCCACCGTTTGGCAATATCTCCTTCGTTATTTATCGGATTGGGTCTATTCTTGCTGCTATGTGAGGCTAATTCGAAGGCCTACGACATGGGCGAGATCGATACGATAATCGTCAATTTTGTGGACACTTAGGATGTTTTTGCCGTTTCTCAATTCTTTGTTCCTCCATTGTTTTGGCCATATCTCCTTCGTTATTCGTCCGATTGGGTGAAACAAGCGGCGCTGGAAAGATTATTCAAAGTACTATAGATCTAAAAAATTAAAATCGAAATTTGATTCCCGGATTCATGGTGAGAGGCTCAAATAAAAGGAAGGGCACATTCAGGATATATTCGGCGGATCTACGGGTGATAGACTCTTGCAAATAACAAAATCTCATCACGGGACACTATAAATAAATATACGTGCAATCTGGACAAAAAAATTGAATTTTTATTTGAAAATTTTTGAGTGATTTTCCCTAGGGGTACCCTAGAAATGATCGAAAGTTGGAAATTTTGGATCGGTTCGTAATCGATATTTTATCACATAAAGTTATAGGTCTTGAATAAGGTTTCTAACGCTTGAGAATCGTCCCAATCGGATAAATACTTGAAGGAGATATGGTCAAAGCAGATTTGGTAAAAGTGAGGCCACGGCAGCGCAATTAGAGGAGGCCCCCGATGAGCTTCTTTTTCCGGCACATGCCACCGTTTGGCAATATCTCCTTCGTTATTTATCGGATTGGGTCGATTCTTGCTTCTATGGGAGGCTAATTGAAGGCCTACGACATGGGGCGAGATCGTCGATAATCGTCAATTTTGTGGACACTTAGGATGTTTTTGCCGTTTCTCAATTCTGTTCCTCCATTGTTTTGGCCATATCTCCTTCGTTATTCGTCAATTGGAGTGAAACAAGCGGCGCTGGAAAGATTATTCAAAGTAATATAGATCTAAAAATCAAAATCGAAATTTGATTGCGGATTCATGGTGAGAGGCTCAAATAAAAGGAAGGGCACATTACAGGATATATTCGGCGGATCTACGGGTGATAGACTCTTGCAAATAACAAAATCTCATCACGGGACACTATAAATAAATATCGTGCAATCTGGACAAAAAAATTGAATTTTTATTTGAAAATTTTTGAGTGATTTTCCTAGGGTACCCCTAGAAATGATCGAAAGTTGGAAATTTTGGATCCCGATTCGTAATCGATATTTTATCACATAAAGTTATAGGTCTTCGAATAAGGTTTCTAACGCTTCGAGAATCGTCCCAATCGGATAAGTAACGAAGGAGATATGGTCAAAACAGTTTCTGGTAAAAGTGAGGCCACGACGACGCAATTAGAGGAGGCCCCCGATGAGCTTCTTTTTCCGGCACATGCCACCGTTTCGGCAATATATCCTTCATTATTTATCGGATTGGGTTGATTCTTGCTTCTATGGGAGGCTAATTCGAAGGCCTACGACATGGGGCGAGATCGATACGATAATCGTCAATTTTGTGGACACTTCCGGATGTTTTTTGCCGTTTCTCAATTGCTGTTCCTCCATTGTTTTGGCCATATCTCCTTTGTTATTCGTCCGATTGGGTCGAAACAAGCGGCGTTGGAAAGATTTTTCAAAGTACTATAGATCTAAAAAATCAAAATCGAAATTTGATTCCCGGATTCATGGTGAGAGGCTCAAATAGAAGGAAGGGCACATTCTAGGATATATTCGGCGGATCTACAAGTGATAGACTCTTGCAAATAACAAAATCTCATCACGGGACACTATAAATAAATATACGTGCAATCTTGGACAAAAAAATTGAATTTTTATTTCGAAAATTTTTCAGGTGATTTTCCCTAGGGGTACCCCTAGGGGAAATGATCCAAAGTTGGAAATTTTGGATCGATTCGTAATTGATATTTTATCACATAAAGTTATAGGTCTTGAATAAGGTCTCTAACGCTTGAGAATCGTCCCAATCGGATAAGTAACTTGAAGGAGATATGGTCAAAGCAGTTTTGGTAAAAGTGAGGCCACGGCAGCGCAATTAGAGGAGGCCCCCGATGAGGTTCTTTTTAAGGCACATGCCACCGTTTGGCAATATCTCCTTCGTTATTTATCGGATTGGGTCGATTCTTGCTGCTATGGGAGGCTAATTCGAAGACCTACGACATGGGGCGAGATCGATACGATAATCGTCAATTTTGTGGACACTTAGGATGTTTTGCCGTTTCTCAATTGTTGTTCCTCCATTGTTTTGGCCATATCTCCTTCGTTATTCGTCCGATTGGAGTGAAACAAGCGGAGTATGAAAGATTATTCAAAGTACTATAGATCTAAAAAATCAAAATCGAAATTTAATTCCCGGATTCATGGTGAGAGGCTCAAATAAAAGGAAGGGCACATGCAGGATATATTCGGCGGATCTACGGGTGATAGTCTCTTGCAAATAACAAAATCTCACCACGGGACACTATAAATAAATATACGTGCAATCTGGACAAAAAAATTGAATTTTTATTTGAAAATTTTTAGGTGATTTTCCTAAGAGTACCTAGGAAATGATCGAAAGTTGAAATTTTGGATCGGTTCGTAATCGATATTTTATCACATAAAGTTATAGGTCTTGAATAAGTTTCTAACGCTTGAGAATCGTCCCAATCGGATAAATAACGAAGGAGATATGGTCAAAGCAGTTTACGGTAAAAGTGAGGCCACGGCAGCGCAATTAGAGGAGGCCCCGGTGAGCTTCTTTTTAGGCACATGCCACCGTTTGGCAATATCTCCTTCGTTATTTATCGGATTGGGTCGATTCTTGCTGCTATGGGAGGCTAATTCGAAGGCCTACGACATGGGGCGAGATCGTCGATAATCGTCAATTTTGTGGACACTTAGGATGTTTTGCCGTTTCTCAATTCTTGTTCCTCCATTGTTTTGGCCATATCTCCTTCGTTATTAAATCCGATTGGGTGAAACAAGCGGAGTTGGAAAGATTATTCAAAGTACTATAGATCTAAAAAATCAAAATCGAAATTTCTTTCACGGATTCATGGTGTGAGCCTCTATTAAAAGGAAGTGCACATTAAGGATATATTCGGCGGATCTACGGGTGATAGACTCTTGCAAATAACAAAATCTCATCACGGGACACTATAAATAAATATACGTGCAATCTGGACAAAAAAATTGAATTTTATTTGAAAATTTTTGAGTGATTTTCCTAGGGGTACCCCTAGAAATGATCGAGATTGGAAATTTTGGATCGATTCGTGTCGATATTTTATCACATAAAGTTATAGGTCTTGAATAAGGTTTCTAGCGCTTGAGAATCGTCCCAATCGGATAAATGTGAAGGAGATATGGTCAAAGCAGTTTCTGGTAAAAGTGAGGCCACGGCGACACAATTAGAGGAGGCCCCGTGAGCTTCTTTTTGGTACATGCCACCGTTTCGGAAATATCTCCTTCGTTATTTATCGGATTGGGTCGATTCTTGATGCTATGGGAGGCTAATTCAAAGGCCTACGACATGGGGCGAGATCGATACGATAATCGTCAATTTTGTGGACACTTACGGATGTTTTTTGCCGTTTCTCAATTGCTGTTCCTCCATTGTTTTGGCCATATCTCCTTCGTTATTCGTCCGATTGGGTCGAAACAAGCGGAGTTGGAAAGATTATTCAAAGTACTATAGATCTAAAAAATCAAAATCGAAATTTAATTCTCGGATTCATGGTGAGAGGCTCAAATAAAAGGAAGGGCACATTCTGGGATATATTCGGCGGATCTACAGGTGATAGACTCTTGCAAATAACAAAATCTCATCATGGGACACTATAAATAAATATACGTGCAATCCTGGACAAAAAAATTGAATTTTTATTTCGAAAATTTTTCAGGTGATTTTCCCTAGAAGTACCTAGAAATGATCGAGATTGGAAATTTTGGATCCGGTTCGTGTCGATATTTTATCACATAAAGTTATAGGTCTTGAATAAGGTTTCTAGCAGCTTGAGAATCGTCCCAATCGGATAAATGCTTGAAGGAGATATGGTCAAAGCAGTTTGGTAAAAGTGAGGCCACGGCAGCGCAATTAGAGAGGCCCGGTGAGCTTCTTTTTCCGGCACATGCCACCGTTCGGCAATATCTCCTTCGTTATTTATCGGATTGGGTCGATTCTTGCTGCTATGGGAGGCTAATTCGAAGGCCTACGACATGGGGCGAGATCGATACGATAATCGTCAATTTTGTGGACACTTCCGCATGTTTTTTGCCGTTTCGCAATTGCTGTTCCTCCATTGTTTTGGCCATATCTCCTTCGTTATTCGTCCGATTGGGTCGAAACAAGCGGAGTTGGAAAGATTATTCAAAGTACTATAGATCTAAAAAATCAAAATCGAAATTTAATTCCCGGATTCATGGTGAGAGGCTCAAATAAAAGGAAAGGCACATTCTAGGATATATTCGGCGGATCTACAGGTGATAGACTCTTACAAATAACAAAATCTCATCACGGGACACTATAAATAAATAAATGCAATCCTGGACAAAAAAATTGAATTTTTATTTCGAAAATTTTTCGAGTGATTTTCCCTAGAGGTACCCACAGAAATGATCGAAAGTTGGAAATTTTGGATCTCGGTTCGTAATCGATATTTTATTACATAAAGTTATAGGTCTTCGAATAAGGTTTCTAACGCTTCGAGAATCGTCCCAATCGGATAAGTAACGAAGGAGATATGGTCAAAACAGTTTCTGGTAAAAGTGAGGCAACGGCAGCGCAATTAGAGGAGGCCCCGATGAGCTTCTTTTTAGGCACATGCCACCGTTTCGGCAATATCTCCTTCGTTATTTATCGGATTGGGTCGATTCTTACTGCTATGGGAGGCTAATTCGAAGACCTCGACATGGGGCGAGATCGATACGATAATCGTCAATTTTGTGGACACTTAGGATGTTTTGCCGTTTCTCAATTCTTTGTTCCTCCATTGTTTTGGCCATATCTCCTTCGTTATTCGTCCGATTGGGTCGAAACAAGCGGAGTTGGAAAGATTATTCAAAGTACTATATATCTAAAAATTCAAAATAGAAATTTAATTACCGGATTCATGGTGAGAGGCTCAAATAATAGGAAGGGCACATTCAGGATATATTCGGCGGATCTACAGGTGATAGACTCTTGCAAATAACAAAATCTCATCATGGGACACTATAAATAAATATACGTGCAATCCTGGACAAAAAAATTGAATTTTTATTTCGAAAATTTTTCAGGTGATTTTCCCTAGGGGTACCCCTAGGGGAAATGATCGAAATTTGGAAATTTTGGATCCGGGTTCGTAATCGATATTTTATCACATAAAGTTATAGGTCTTCTAATAAGGTTTCTAACGCTTCGAGAATCGTCCCAATCGGATAAATAACGAAGGAGATATGGTCAAAACAGTTTCTGGTAAAAGTGAGGCCACGACGACGCAATTAGAGGAGGCCCCTGGTGAGCTTCTTTTTCCGGCACATGCCACCGTTTCGGCAATATCTCCTTCGTTATTTATCGTATTGGGTCGATTCTTGCTGCTATGGGAGGCTAATTCGAAGGCCTACGACATGGGGCGAGATCGATACGATAATCGTCAATTTTGTGGACACTTCCGGATGTTTTTTGCCGTTTCTCAATTGTTGTTCCTCCATTGTTTTGGCCATATCTCCTTCGTTATTCGTCCGATTGGGTCGAAACAAGCGGAGTTGGAAAGATTATTCAAAGTACTACAGATCTAAAAAATCAAAATTGAAATTTAATTCCCGGATTCATGGTGAGAGGCTCAAATAAAAGGAAGGGCACATTCTGGGATATATTCGGCGGATCTACAGGTGATAGACTCTTGCAAATAACAAAATCTCATCACGGGACACTATAAATAAATATACGTGCAATCCTGGACAAAAAAATTGAATTTTATTTGAAAATTTTTGAGTGATTTTCCCTAAGGGTACCCCTAGAAATGATCGAAAGTTGGAAATTTTGGATCGGTTAAATGTCGATATTTTATCACATAAAGTTATAGGTCTTGAATAAAGTTTCTAACGCTTCAAGAATCGTCCCAATCGGATAAGTAACGAAGGAGATATGGTCAAAGCAGTTTAAGTAAAAGTGAGGCCACGGCAGCGCAATTAGAGAGGCCCCGATGAGCTTCTTTTTAGGCACATGCCACCGTTTGCAATATCTCCTTAGTTATTTATCGGATTGGGTCGATTCTTGCTGCTATGGGAGGCTAATTCGAAGGCCTACGACAAGGGGAGAAATCGATACGATAATCGTCAATTTTGTGGACACTTAGGATGTTTTTGCGTTTCTCAATTCTTTGTTCCTCCATTGTTTTGGCCATATCTCCTTCGTTATTCGTCCGATTGGGTGAAACAAGCGGAGTTGGAAAGATTATTCAAAGTACTATAGATCTAAAAATCAAAATCGAAATTTAATTCCGGATTCATGGTGAGAGGCTCAAATAAAAGGAAGGGCACATTACAGGATATATTCGGCGGATCTACGGGTGATAGACTCTTGAAAATAACAAAATCTCATCACGGGACACTATAAATAAATATCGTGCAATCTGGACAAAAAAATTGAATTTTATTTGAAAATTTTTCGGGTGATTTTCCCTAGGGGTACCCCTAGAAATGATCGAAATTTGGAAATTTTGGATCGGGTTAAGTAATCGATATTTTATCACATAAAGTTATAGGTCTTCTAATAAGGTTTCTAACGCTTGAGAATCGTCCCAATCGGATAAATAACGAAGGAGATATGGTCAAAGCAGTTTTGGTAAAAGTGAGGCCACGGCAGCGCAATTAGAGAGGCCTGGTGAGCTTCTTTTTCGGCACATGCCACCGTTTGGCAATATCTCCTTCGTTATTTATCGTATTGGGTCGATTCTTGCTGCTATGGGAGGCTAATTGAAGGCCTACGACATGGGGCGAGATCGATACGATAATCGTCAATTTTGTGGACACTTAGGATGTTTTTGCCGTTTCTCAATTGTTGTTCCTCCATTGTTTTGGCCATATCTCCTTCGTTATTAAATCCGATTGGTGAAACAAGCGGAGTTGGAAAGATTATTCAAAGTACTACAGATCTAAAAATCAAAATTGAAATTTAATTCCGGATTCATGGTGAGAGGCTCAAATAAAAGGAAGGGCACATTACAGGATATATTCGGCGGATCTACGGGTGATAGACTCTTGCAAATAACAAAATCTCATCACGGGACACTATAAATAAATATACGTGCAATCTGGACAAAAAAATTGAATTTTATTTGAAAATTTTTGAGTGATTTTCCACAAGGTACCCACAGAAATGATCGAAAGTTGGAAATTTTGGATCGGTTAATGTCGATATTTTATCACATAAAGTTATAGGTCTTGAATAAGGTTTCTAACGCTTCAAGAATCGTCCCAATCGGATAAGTACGAAGGAGATATGGTCAAAGCGATTTACGGTAAAAGTGAGGCCACGACGACGCAATTAGAGGAGGCCCCCGATGAGCTTCTTTTTCCGGCACATGCCACCGTTTCGGCAATATCTCCTTCGTTATTTATCGGATTGGGTCGATTCTTGCTGCTATGGGAGGCTAATTCGAAGGCCTACGACATGGGGTGAAATCGATACGATAATCGTCAATTTTGTGGACACTTCCGGATGTTTTTTGCCGTTTCTCAATTGCTGTTCCTCCATTGTTTTGGCCATATCTCCTTCGTTATTCGTCCGATTGGGTCGAAACAAGCGGAGTTGGAAAGATTATTCAAAGTACTATAGATCTAAAAAATCAAAATCGAAATTTAATTCCCGGATTCATGGTGAGAGGCTCAAATAAAAGGAAGGGCACATTATGGGATATATTCGGCGGATCTACAGGTGATAGACTCTTGCAAATAACAAAATCTCATCACGGGACACTATAAATAAATATACGTGCAATCCTGGACAAAAAAATTGAATTTTTATTTCGAAAATTTTGAGTGATTTTCCTAAGGGTACCCAGGGGAAATGATCGAAAGTTGGAAATTTTGGATCGGTTCGTAATCGATATTTTATCACATAAAGTTATAGGTCTTGAATAAGGTTTCTAACTCTTGAGAATCGTCCCAATCGGATCGATGCGAAGGAGATATGGTCAAAGCGATTTGGTAAAAGTGAGGCCACGGCGACACAATTAGAGGAGGCCCCGATGAGCTTCTTTTTAGGCACATGCCACCGTTTGAAATATCTCCTTCGTTATTTATCGGATTGGATCGATTCTTGCTGCTATGGGAGGCTAATTCAAAGGCCTACGACATGGGGCGAGATCGATACGATAATCGTCAATTTTGTGGACACTTAGGATGTTTTGCCGTTTCTCAATTGTTGTTCCTCCATTGTTTTGGCCATATCTCCTTCGTTATTCGTCCGATTGGGTCGAAACAAGCGGAGTTGGAAAGATTATTCAAAGTACTATAGATCTAAAAAATCAAAATCGAAATTTAATTCTCTGATTCATGGTGAGAGGCTCAAATAAAAGGAAGGGCATATTAGGATATATTCGGCGGATCTACGGGTGATAGACTCTTGCAAATAACAAAATCTCATCACGGGACACTATAAATAAATATACGTGCAATCTGGACAAAAAAATTGAATTTTATTTGAAAATTTTTAGGTGATTTTCCTAGGTACCCCACAGAAATGATCGAGATTGGAAACTTTGGATCGGTTCATGTCGATATTTTATCACATAAAGTTATAGGTCTTGAATAAGGTTTCTAACGCTTCAAGAATCGTCCCAATCGGATAAGTATGAAGGAGATATGGTCAAAAGCAGTTTACGGTAAAAGTGAGGCCACGGCAGCGCAATTAGAGAGGCCCCGATGAGCTTCTTTTTCGGCACATGCCACCGTTTGGCAATATCTCATTCGTTATTAATAGTATTCGGTCGATTCTTGCTGCTATGGGAGGCTAATTGAAGGCCTACGACATGGGGTGAAATCGATACGATAATCGTCAATTTTGTGGACACTTAGGATGTTTTTGCCGTTTCTCAATTCTTTGTTCCTCCATTGTTTTGGCCATATCTCCTTCGTTATTCGTCCGATTGGGTCGAATCAAGCGGAGTTGGAAAGATTATTCAAAGTACTATAGATCTAAAAAATCAAAATCGAAATTTGATTCCCGTATTCATGGTGAGAGGCTCAAATAAAAGGAAGGGCACATTCTGGGATATATTCGGCGGATCTACAGGTGATAGACTCTTGCAAATAACAAAATCTCATCACGGGACACTATAAATAAATATACGTAAAATCCTGGACAAAAAAATTGAATTTTTATTTCGAAAATTTTTCAGGTGATTGTCCCTAGGGGTACCCTAGAAATGATCGAAAGTTGGAAATTTTGGATCGGTTCGTGTCGATATTTTATCACATAAAGTTATAGGTCTTCGAATAAGGTTTCTAACGCTTCGAGAATCGTCCCAATCGGATAAGTAACGAAGGAGATATGGTCAAAACAGTTTCGGGTAAAAGTGAGGCCACGACCCCGATGAGCTTCTTTTTCCGGCACATGCCACCGTTTCGGCAATATCCCCTTCGTTATTTATCGGATTGGGTCGATTCTTGCTGCTATGGGTGGCTAATTCGAAGGCCTACGACATGGGGCGATATCGATACGATAATCGTCAATTTTGTGGACACTTCCGGATGTTTTTTGCCGTTTCTCAATTGGTGTTCCTCCATTGTTTTGGCCATATCTCCTTCGTTATTCGTCCGATTGGGTCGAAACAAGCGGCGTTGGAAAGATTATTCAAAGTACTATAGATCTAAAAAATCAAATCGAAATTTGATTCCCGTATTCATGGTGAGAGGCTCAAATAAAAGGAAGGGCACATTCTGGGATATATTCGGCGGATCTACAGGTGATAGACTCTTGCAAATAACAAAATCTCATCACGGGACACTATAAATAAATATACGTGCAATCCTGGACAAAAAAATTGAATTTTTATTTCGAAAATTTTGAGTGATTTTCCTGAAGTACCCACAGAAATGATCGAAAGTTGGAAATTTTGGATCGGTTGTGTCGATATTTTATCACATAAAGTTATAGGTCTTGAATAAGGTTTCTAACGCTTCTAGAATCGTCCCAATCGGATAAATGTGAAGGAGATATGGTCAAAAGCATTTCGGGTAAAAGTGAGGCCACGGCACGCGCAATTAGAGGAGGCCCAGATGAGCTTCTTTTTGGCACATGCCACCGTTTGGCAATATCTCCCGTTATTTATCGGATTGGAGTCGATTCTTGCTGCTATGGGTGGCTAATTCGAAGGCCTCGACATGGGGCGAGATCGTCGATAATCGTCAATTTTGTGGACACTTAGGATGTTTTTGCCGTTTCTCATTTCTTTGTTCCTCCATTGTTTTGGTCATATCTCCTTCGTTATTCGTCCGATTGGGTGAAACAAGCGGCGTTGGAAATATTATTCAAAGTACTATAGATCTAAAAATCAAATCGAAATTTGATTCCGTATTCATGGTGAGAGGCTCAAATAAAAGGAAGGGCACGTTAAGGATATATTCGGCGGATCTATAGGTGATAGACTCTTGCAAATAACAAAATCTCATCACGGGACACTATAAATAAATATACGTGCAATCTGGACAAAAAAATTGAATTTTATTTGAAAATTTTTGGTGATTTTCCACAAGGTACCCACAGAAATGATCGAAAGTTGAAATTTTGGATCGATTAAGTGTCGATATTTTATCACATAAAGTTATAGGTCTTGAATAAGGTTTCTAACGCGAGAATCGTCCCAATCGGATAAATGCTTGAAGGAGATATGGTCAAAAGCGATTTCGGGTAAAAGTGAGGCCACGGCAGCGCAATTAGAGGAGGCCCCGATGAGCTTCTTTTTAGGCACATGCCACCGTTTGGCAATATCTCCCGTTATTTATCGGATTAGGTCGATTCTTGCTGCTATGGGTGGCTAATTCGAAGGCCTACGACATGGGGCGATATCGATACGATAATCGTCAATTTTGTGGACACTTAGGATGTTTTTTGCCGTTTCTCAATTGGTGTTCCTCCATTGTTTTGGCCATATCTCCTTCGTTATTCGTCCGATTGGGTCGAAACAAGCGGCGTTGGAAATATTATTCAAAGTACTATAGATCTAAAAAATCAAATCGAAATTTGATTCCCGTATTCATGGTGAGAGGCTCAAATAAAAGGAAGGGCACATTCTGGGATATATTCGGCAGATCTACAGGTGATAGACTCTTGCAAATAACAAAATCTCATCACGGGACACTATAAATAAATATACATGCAATCCTGGACAAAAAAATTGAATTTTTATTTGAAAATTTTTGAGGTGATTTTCCCTAGTGGTACCCCTAGAAATGATAGAAAGTTGGAAATTTTGGATCGGTTCGTGTCGATATTTTATCACATAAAGTTATAGGTCTTGAATAAGGTTTCTAACGCTTGAGAATCGTCCCAATCGGATAAGTAACGAAGGAGATATGGTCAAAAGCGATTTCGGGTAAAAGTGAGGCCACGGCAGCGCAATTAGAGAGGCCCCAGATGAGCTTCTTTTGGCACATGCCACCGTTTGGCAATATCTCCTTCGTTATTTATCGGATTGGGTCGATTCTTGCTGCTATAGGTGGCTAATTCGAAGGCCTACGACATGGGGCGAGATCGTCGATAATCGTCAATTTTGTGGACACTTAGGATGTTTTTGCCGTTTCTCAATTCTTTGTTCCTCCATTGTTTTGGTCATATCTCCTTCGTTATTCGTCCGATTAGGTGAAACAAGCGGCGTTGAAATATTATTCAAAGTACTATAGATCTAAAAATCAAATCGAAATTTGATTCCGTATTCATGGTGAGAGGCTCAAATAAAAGGAAGGGCACATTAAGGATATATTCGGCGGATCTACGGGCGATAGACACTTCCAAATAACAAAATCACAAAACGCGACACTATAAATAAATATACCTAAAATCCTGGACAAAAAAATTGAATTTTTATTTCGAAAATTTTTCGGGTGATTTTCCCTAGGGGTACCCTTAGAAATGATCGAAAGATGGAAATTTTGGATCGATTAAGTAATCGATATTTTATCACATAAAGTTATAGGTCTTGAATAAGGTTTCTAACGCTTGAGAATCGTCCCAATCGGATAAATGTGAAGGAGATATGGTCAAAGCAGTTTCGGGTAAAAGTGAGGCCACGGCGAGGCAATTAGAGGAGGCCCCGATTAGCTTCTTTTTAGGCACATGCCACCGTTTGACAATATCTCGCCGTTATTTATCGGATTGGGTCGATTCTTGCTGCTATGGGTGGCTAATTCGAAGGCCTACGACATGGGGCGATATCGATACGATAATCGTCAATTTTGTGGACACTTAGGATGTTTTTGCCGTTTCTCAATTGGTGTTCCTCCATTGTTTTGGCCATATCTCCTTCGTTATTAATCCGATTGGGTGAAACAAGCGGCGTTGGAAAGATTATTCAAAGTACTATAGATCTAAAAATCAAATCGAAATTTGATTCCCGTATTCATGGTGAGAGGCTCAAATAAAAGGAAGGGCACATTAAGGATATATTGGCGGATCTACGGGTGATAGACTCTTGCAAATAACAAAATATCATCACGGGACACTATAAATAAATATACGTGCAATCTGGACAAAAAAATTGAATTTTTATTTGAAAATTTTTAGGTGATTTTCCCTAGTGGTACCCACAGGAAATGATAGAAAGTTGGAAATTTTGGATCGGTTCGTAATCGATATTTTATCACATAAAGTTATAGGTCTTGAATAAGGTTTCTAACGCGAGAATCGTCCCAATCGGATAAATGCTTGAAGGAGATATGGTCAAAGCAGTTTCGGGTAAAAGTGAGGCCACGGCAGCGCAATTAGAGGAGGCCCCGATGAGCTTCTTTTTCGGCACATGCCACCGTTTGACAATATCTCGCCGTTATTTATCGGATTAGGTCGATTCTTGCTGCTATGGGTGGATAATTGAAGGCCTACGACATGGGCGAGATCGATACGATAATCGTCAATTTTGTGGACACTTAGGATGTTTTTTGCCGTTTCTCAATTGGTGTTCCTCCATTGTTTTGGTCATATCTCCTTCGTTATTAAATCCGATTAGGTGAAACAAGCGGCGTTGGAAAGATTATTCAAAGTACTATAGATCTAAAAAATCAAATCGAAATTTGATTCCCGTATTCATGGTGAGAGGCTCAAATAAAAGGAAGGGCACATGCAGGATATATTCGGCGGATCTACGGGTGATAGACTCTTGCAAATAACAAAATTTCATCACGGGACACTATAAATAAATATCGTAAAATCCTGGACAAAAAAATTGAATTTTTATTTGAAAATTTTTAGGTGATTTTCCCTAAGGGTACCCTTAGGGAAATGATCGAAAGTTGGAAATTTTGGATCCGATTAATGTCGATATTTTATCACATAAAGTTATAGGTCTTGAATAAGGTTTCTAGCAGCTTGAGAATTGTCCCAATCGGATAAGTACGAAGGAGATATGGTCAAGCAGTTTGGGTAAAAGTGAGGCCACGGCGAGGCAATTAGAGAGGCCCCGATTAGCTTCTTTTAGGCACATGCCACCGTTTGGCAATATATCGCCGTTATTTATCGGATTAGGTCGATTCTTGCTGCTATGGGTGGCTAATTGAAGGCCTACGACATGGGCGATATCGATCGATAATCGTCAATTTTGTGGACACTTAGGATGTTTTTGCCGTTTCTCAATTGGTGTTCCTCCATTGTTTTGGCCATATCTCCTTCGTTATTCGTCCGATTGGGTGAAACAAGCGGCGTTGGAAAGATTATTCAAAGTACTATAGATCTAAAAATCAAATCGAAATTTGATTCCGTATTCATGGTGAGAGGCTCAAATAAAAGGAAGGGCACGTGCAGGATATATTCGGCGGATCTACGGGTGATAGACTCTTGCAAATAACAAAATCTCATCACGGGACACTATAAATAAATATACGTGCAATCTGGACAAAAAAATTGAATTTTTATTTGAAAATTTTGAGTAATTTTCCCTATAGGTACCCCAGGGAAATGATCGAAAGTTGGAAATTTTGGATCGGTTCGTGTCGATATTTTATCACGTAAAGTTATAGGTCTTGAATAAGGTTTCTAGCAGCGAGAATCGTCCCAATCGGATAAATACTTGAAGGAGATATGGTCAAAGCGATTTCGGGTAAAAGTGAGGCCACGGCAGCGCAATTAGAGAGGCCCCGGTGAGCTTCTTTTTCGGCACATGCCACCGTTTGGCAATATCTCCTTCGTTATTTATCGTATTAGGTCGATTCTTGCTGCTATGGGAGGCTAATTCGAAGGCCTACGACATGGGGCGAGATCGATACGATAATCGTCAATTTTGTGGACACTTAGGATGTTTTCTTTGTTTCTCAATTGTTGTTCCTCCATTGTTTTGGCCATATCTCCTTCGTTATTCGTCCGATTAGGTGAAACAAGCGGAGTTGGAAAGATTATTCAAAGTACTATAGATCTAAAAATCAAATCGAAATTTAATTCCCGGATTCATGGTGAGAGGCTCAAATAAAAGGAAGGGCACATGCAGGATATATTCGGCGGATCTACGGGTGATAGACTCTTGCAAATAACAAAATCTCATCACGGGACACTATAAATAAATATACGTGCAATTGGACAAAAAAATTGAATTTTATTTGAAAATTTTGAGTGATTTTCCTAAGTACCCTAGAAATGATCGAGATTGGAAATTTTGGATCGGTTCGTGTCGATATTTTATCACATAAAGTTATAGGTCTTGAATAAGGTTTCTAACGCTTGAGAATCGTCCCAATCGGATAAATACGAAGGAGATATGGTCAAAGCAGTTTAGTAAAAGTGAGGCCACGGCAGCGCAATTAGAGGAGGCCCCGGTGAGCTTCTTTTTCGGCACATGCCACCGTTTGGCAATATCTCCTTCATTATTTATCGGATTGGGTCGATTCTTGCTGCTATGGGAGGCTAATTCGAAGGCCTACGACATGGGGCGAGATCGATATGATAATCGTCAATTTTGTGGACAATTAGGATGTTTTTGCCGTTTCTCAATTCTTTGTTCCTCCATTGTTTTGGCCATATCTCCTTCGTTATTCGTCAGATTGGTTGGAAAGAAGAGTAGTTGGAAATATTATTCTAAGTACTATTTATCTAAAAAATCAAAATCGAAATTTAATTCCCGGATTCATGGTGAGAGGCTCAAATAAAAGGAAGGGCACGTGCAGGGTATATTCGGCGGATCTACGGGTGATAGACTCTTGCAAATAACAAAATCTCATCACGGGACACTATAAATAAATATACGTGCAATCTGGACAAAAATTGAATTTTATTTGAAAATTTTTGGTGATTTTCCTAGGAGTACCCCTAGAAATGATCGAAAGTTGAAATTTTGGATCCGGTTGTAATCGATATTTTATCACATAAAGTTATAAGTCTTGAATAAGGTTTCTAACTCTTGAGAATCGTCCCAATCGGATAAATACTTGAAGGAGATATGGTCAAAGCAGTTTGGTAAAAGTGAGGCCACGGCAGCGCAATTAGAGAGGCCCCAGATGAGCTTCTTTTGGCACATGCCACCGTTTGAAATATCTCCTTCGTTATTTATCGGATTGGGTCGATTATTGCTGCTATGGGAGGCTAATTCGAAGGCCTCGACATGGGGCGAGATCGATACGATAATCGTCAATTTTGTGGACACTTAGGATGTTTTTGCCGTTTCTCAATTCTTTGTTCCTCCATTGTTTTGGCCATATCTCGTTCGTTATTCGTCCGATTAGGTGAAACAAGCGGCGCTGGAAAGATTATTCAAAGTACTATAGATCTCAAAAATCAAAATCGAAATTTGATTCCGGATTCATGGTGAGAGGCTCAAATAAAAGGAAGGGCACATTAAGGATATATTGGCGGATCTACGGGTGATAGACTCTTGAAAATAACAAAATCTCATCAAGGGATACTATAAATAAATATACGTGCAATCTGGACAAAAAAATTGAATTTTATTTGAAAATTTTTGAGGTGATTTTCCACTAGAAGTACCCTGGAAATGATCGAAAGTTGGAAATTTTGGATCTCGGTTAAGTCGATATTTTATCACATAAAGTTATAGGTCTTGAATAAGGTTTCTAACGCTTGAGAATCGTCCCAATCGGATAAATGCGAAGGAGATATGGTCAAAGCGATTCTGGTAAAAGTGAGGCCACGGCAGCGCAATTAGAGGAGGCCCCGATGAGCTTCTTTTTCGGCACATGCCACGTTTGGCAATATCTCCTTAGTTATTTATCGGATTAGGTCGATTCTTGCTGCTATGGGAGGCTAATTCGAAGGCCTACGACATGGGCGAGATCGTCGATAATCGTCAATTTTGTGGACACTTAGGATGTTTTTGCCGTTTCTCAATTCTTTGTTCCTCCATTGTTTTGGCCATATCTCCTTCGTTATTCGTCCGATTGGGTGAAACAAGCGTAGTTGGAAAGATTATTCAAAGTACTATAGATCTAAAAAATCAAAATCGAAATTTAATTCCCGGATTCATGGTGAGAGGCTCAAATAAAAGGAAGGGCACGTGCAGGATATATTCGGCGGATCTACGGGTGATAGACTCTTGCAAATAACAAAATCTCATCACGGGACACTATAAATAAATATACGTGCAATCTGGACAAAAAAATTGAATTTTTATTTGAAAATTTTTGGTGATTTTCCTAGGGTACCACAGAAATGATCGAGTTGGAAATTTTGGATCGGTTAAGTAATCGATATTTTATCACATAAAGTTATAGGTCTTGAATAAGGTTTCTAACGCTTGAGAATCGTCCCAATCGGATAAATGCTTGAAGGAGATATGGTCAAAACAGTTTCGGGTAAAAGTGAGGCCACGACGACGCAATTAGAGGAGGCCCCCGGTGAGCTTCTTTTTCCGGCACATGCCACCGTTTCGGCAATATCTCCTTCGTTATTTATCGGATTGGGTCGATTCTTGCTGCTATGGGAGGCTAATTCGAAGGCCTACGACATGGGGCGAGATTGATACGATAATCGTCAATTTTGTGGACAATTAGGATGTTTTTTGCCGTTTCTCAATTGCTGTTCCTCCATTGTTTTGGCCATATCTCCTTCGTTATTCGTCCGATTGGGTCGAAACAAGCGGAGTTGGAAAGATTATTCAAAGTACTATAGATCTAAAAAATCAAAATCGAAATTTAATTCCCGGATTCATGGTGAGAGGCTCAAATAAAAGGAAGGGCACATTTTGGGGTATATTCGGCGGATCTACAGGTGATAGACTCTTGCAAATAACAAAATCTCATCACGGGACACTATAAATAAATATACGTGCAATCCTGGACAAAAAAATTGAATTTTTATTTCGAAAAATTTTCAGGTGATTTTCCCTAGGGGTACCCCTAGGGGAAATGATCGAGATTGGAAATTTTGGATCTCGGTTAATCGATATTTTATCACATAAAGTTATAAGTCTTGAATAAGGTTTCTAACGCTTGAGAATCGTCCCAATCGGATAAGTACGAAGGAGATATGGTCAAAGCGATTTACGGTAAAAGTGAGGCCACGGCAGCGCAATTAGAGGAGGCCCGATGAGCTTCTTTTTCGGCACATGCCACCGTTTGGCAATATCTCCTTCGTTATTTATCGGATTGGGTCGATTCTTGCTGCTATGGGAGGCTAATTCGAAGGCCTACGACATGAGGCGAGATCGATCGATAATCGTCAATTTTGTGGACACTTAGGATGTTTTGTCGTTTCTCAATTGTTGTTCCTCCATTGTTTTGGCCATATCTCCTTCGTTATTCGTCCGATTGGGTGAAACAAGCGGCGTTGGAAAGATTATTCAAAGTACTATAGATCTAAAAATCAAAATCAAAATTTAATTCCCGGATTCATGGTGAGAGGCTCAAATAAAAGGAAGGGCACATTAAGGATATATTAGCGGATCTACGGGTGATAGACTCTTCCAATTAACAAAATCTCATCACGGGACACTATAAATAAATATACGTGCAATCTAGGACAAAAAAATTAAATTTTTATTTGAAAATTTTCGGTGATTTTCCAAGGTACCACAGAAATGATCGAAGATTGGAAATTTTGGATCTTGGTTCGTAATTGATATTTTATCACATAAAGTTATAGGTCTTCGAATAAGGTTTCTAACGCTTCTAGAATCGTCCCAATCGGATAAGTAACGAAGGAGATATGGTCAAAACAGTTTCTGGTAAAAGTGAGGCCACGACGACGCAATTAGAGGAGGCCCCCGATGAGCTTCTTTTTCCGGCACATGCCACCGTTTCGGCAATATCTCCTTCGTTATTTATTGTATAGGGTCTATTCTTGCTGCTATGGGAGGCTAATTCGAAGGCCTACGACATGGGGCGAGATCGATACGATAATCGTCAATTTTGTGGACACTTCCGGATGTTTTTTGCCGTTTCTCAATTGGTGTTCCTCCATTGTTTTGGCCATATCTCCTTCGTTATTCGTCCGATTGGGTCGAAACAAGCGGCGCTGGAAAGATTATTGAAAGTACTATAGATCTAAAAAATCAAAATCGAAATTTAATTCCCGGATTCATGGTGAGAGGCTCAAATAAAAGGAAGAGCACATTAAGGATATATTAGCGGATCTACGAGTGATAGACTCTTGCAAATAACAAAATATCATCACGGGACACTATAAATAAATATATGTGCAATCTGGACAAAAAAATTGAATTTTTATTTGAAAATTTTTGGTGATTTTCCCAAGAGGTACCCCAGGAAATGATCGAATTGGAAATTTTGGATCGGTTCGTAATTGATATTTTATCACATAAAGTTATAGGTCTTGAATAAGGTTTCTAATGCTTGAGAATCGTCCCAATCGGATAAATATGAAGGAGATATGGTCAAAGCAGATTTTGGTAAAAGTGAGGCAACGGCAGCGCAATTAGATGAGGCCCCGATGAGCTTCTTTTCGGCACATGCCACCGTTTGGCAATATCTCGCCGTTATTTATCGGATCGGGTCGATTCTTGCTGCTATGGGAGGCTAATTCGAAGGCCTACGACATGGGCGAGATCGATATGATAATCGTCAATTTTGTGGACACTTAGGATGTTTTTGCCGTTTCTCAATTCTGTTCCTCCATTGTTTTGGCCATATCTCCTTCGTTATTCGTCCGATTGGGTGAAACAAGCGGCTGGAAAGATTACTCGAACTACTAGAGATCTAAAAAATCAAAACCGAAATTAGAGTCCCGGATTCATGGTGAGAGGCTCAAATAAAAGGAAGGACACGTGCAGGATATATTCGGCGGATCTACGGGTGATAGACTCTTGAAAATAACAAAATCTCATCACGGGACACTATAAATAAATATACGTGCAATCTGGACAAAAAAATTGAATTTTATTTGAAAATTTTTGAGGTGATTTTCCTACAAGTACACTAGAAATGATCGAGTTGGAAATTTTGGATCGGTTGTGTCGATATTTTATCACATAAAGTTATAAGTCTTGAATAAGGTTTCTAACTCTTGAGAATCGTCCCAATCGGATAAATAACGAAGGAGATATGGTCAAACAGTTTGGTAAAAGTGAGGCCACGGCAGCGCAATTAGAGGAGGCCCCGATGAGCTTCTTTTTGGCACATGCCGTTTGGAAATATCTCCTTCGTTATTTATCGGTTAGGTCGATTATTGCTGCTATGGGAGGCTAATTCGAAGGCCTCGACATGGGCGAGATCGATCGATAATCGTCGATTTTGTGGACACTTAGGATGTTTTTGCGTTTCTCAATTCTTGTTCCTCCATTGTTTTGGCCATATCTCGTTCGTTATTCGTCCGATTGGGTGAAACAAGCGGCGCTGAAAGATTATTCAAAGTACTATAGATCTCAAAAATCAAAATCGAAATTTGATTCCGGATTCATGGTGAGAGGCTCAAATAAAAGGAAGGGCACGTACAGGATATATTCGGCGGATCTACGGGTGATAGACTCTTGAAAATAACAAAATCTCATCAAGGGATACTATAAATAAATATACGTGCAATCTGGACAAAAAAATTGAATTTTATTTGAAAATTTTTGGTGATTTTCCACTGAGGTACCCAGAAATGATCGAAAGTTGAAATTTTGGATCTCGGTTCGTAATCGATATTTTATCACATAAAGTTATAGGTCTTGAATAAGGTTTCTAACGCGAGAATCGTCCCAATCGGATAAGTAGTGAAGGAGATATGGTCAAAGCGATTTAGTAAAAGTGAGGCCACGGCAGCGCAATTAGAGAGGCCCCGATGAGCTTCTTTTTCGGCACATGCCACGTTTGACAATATCTCGCTTCGTTATTTATCGGATTGGGTCGATTCTTGCTGCTATGGGAGGCTAATTGAAGGCCTACGACATGGGGCGAGATCGATCGATAATCGTCAATTTTGTGGACACTTAGGATGTTTTTGCCGTTTCTCAATTCTTTGTTCCTCCATTGTTTTGGCCATATCTCCTTCGTTATTCGTCCTATTGGGTCGAAACTAGCGTAGTTGGAAAGATTATTAAAATTACTATAGATCTAAAAAATCAAAATCGAAATTTTATTCACTGATTCTTTGTGAGAGGCTCAAATAAAAGGAAGGGCACGTGCAGGATATATTCGGAGGATATACAGGTTATAGACTCTTTCAAATATCAAAATCTCATCAAGGGACAATATAAATAAATATACGTGCAATCTGGACAAAAAAATTGAATTTTATTTGAAAATTTTGGTGATTTTCCTAGGGTACCCCAGAAATGATCGAAAGTTAAATTTTGGATCGGTTCGTGTCGATATTTTATCACATAAAGTTATAGGTCTTGAATAAGGTTTCTAGCGCGAGAATCGTCCCAATCGGATAAATACGAAGGAGATATGGTCAAAGCAGTTTGGTAAAAGTGAGGCCACGGCAGCGCAATTAGAGAGGCCCCGGTGAGCTTCTTTTTCGGCACATGCCACCGTTTGGCAATATCTCCTTCGTTATTTATCGGATTGGGTGATTCTTGCTGCTATGGGAGGCTAATTCGAAGGCCTGCGACATGGGGCGAGATTGATACGATGTCGTCAATTTTGTGGACAATTAGGATGTTTTTGCCGTTTCTCAATTCTTTGTTCCTCCATTGTTTTGGCCATATCTCCTTCGTTATTCGTCCGATTGGAGTGAAACAAGCGGAGTTGGAAAGATTATTCAAAGTAATATAGATCTAAAAAATCAAAATCGAAATTTAATTCCGGATTCATGGTGAGAGGCTCAAATAAAAGGAAGGGCACATTAAGGGTATATTCGGCGGATCTACGGGTGATAGACTCTTGCAAATAACAAAATCTCATCACGGGACACTATAAATAAATATACGTGCAATCTGGACAAAAAAATTGAATTTTTATTTGAAAAATTTTCGAGTGATTTTCCCAGAGGTACCTAGAAATGATCGAGATTGAAATTTTGGATCGGTTCGTAATCGATATTTTATCACATAAAGTTATAAGTCTTGAATAAGGTTTCTAGCAGCTTCGAGAATCGTCCCAATCGGATAAATAGAAGGAGATATGGTCAAAGCGATTTACGGTAAAAGTGAGGCCACGGCAGCGCAATTAGAGGAGGCCCCGATGAGCTTCTTTTTGGCACATGCCACCGTTTGGCAATATCTCGCCGTTATTTATCGGATTGGGTCGATTCTTGCTGCTATGGGAGGCTAATTCGAAGGCCTACGACATGGGGCGAGATCGTCGATAATCGTCAATTTTGTGGACACTTAGGATGTTTTTGCCGTTTCTCGATTGTTGTTCCTCCATTGTTTTGGCCATATCTCCTTCGTTATTCGTCCGATTGGGTGAAACAAGCGGCGTTGGAAAGATTATTCAAAGTACTATAGATCTAAAAAATCAAAATCAAAATTTAAGTCCCGGATTCATGGTGAGAGGCTCAAATAAAAGGAAGGGCACGTGCAGGATATATTCGGCGGATCTACGGGTGATAGACTCTTGCAAATAACAAAATCTCATCACGGGACACTATAAATAAATATCACGTGCAATCTGGACAAAAAAATTAAATTTTATTTGAAAATTTTTAGTGATTTTCACAGGGGTACCCTAGGGAAATGATCGAAAGTTGGACATTTTGGATCTTGGTTCGTAATTGATATTTTATCACATAAAGTTATAGGTCTTAGAATAAGGTTTCTAACGCTTCTAGAATCGTCACTCGCGGATAAGTAAAGAAGGAGATATGGTGAAAACAGTTTGGTAAAAGTGAGGCCACGGCAGCGCAATTAGAGAGGCCCCAGATGAGCTTCTTTTTAGGCACATGCCACCGTTTCGGCAATATCTCCTTCGTTATTTGTTGTATAGGGTCTATTCTTGCTGCTATGGTAGGCTAATTGAAGGCCTACGACATGGGCGAGATCGATACGATGTCGTCAATTTTGTGGACACTTAGGATGTTTTTTGCCGTTTCTCAATTGCTGTTCCTCCATTGTTTTGGCCATATCTCCTTCGTTATTCGTCCGATTGGGTCGAAACAAGCGGCGCTGGAAAGATTATTCAAAGTACTATAGATCTAAAAAATCAAAATCGAAATTTAATTCCCGGATTCATGGTGAGAGGCTCAAATAAAAGGAAGAGCACATTCTGGGATATATTCGGCGGATCTACAGGTGATAGACTCTTGCAAATAACAAAATATCATCACGGGACACTATAAATAAATATATGTGCAATCCTGGACAAAAAAATTGAATTTTTATTTCGAAAATTTTTCCGGTGATTTTCCCTAGGGGTACCCCAAGGGGAAATGATCGAAAGTTGGAAATTTTGGATCCCGGTTCGTAATTGATATTTTATCACATAAAGTTATAGGTCTTCGAATAAGGTTTCTAATGCTTCGAGAATCGTCCCAATCGGATAAGTAACGAAGGAGATATGGTCAAAACAGTTTCTGGTAAAAGTGAGGCCACGACGACGCAATTAGATGAGGCCCCCGATGAGCTTCTTTTTCCGGCACATGCCACCGTTTCGGCAATATCTCCTTCGTTATTTATCGGATCGGGTCGATTCTTGCTGCTATGGGAGGCTAATTCGAAGGCCTACGACATGGGGCGAGATCGATATGATAATCGTCAATTTTGTGGACACTTCCGGATGTTTTTTGCCGTTTCTCAATTGCTGTTCCTCCATTGTTTTGGCCATATCTCCTTCGTTATTCGTCCGATTGGGTCGAAACAAGCGGCGCTGGAAAGATTATTCAAAGTACTATAGATCTAAAAAATCAAAATCGAAATTTGATTCCCGGATTCATGGTGAGAGGCTCAAATAAAAGGAAGGACACATTCTGGGATATATTCGGCGGATCTACAGGTGATAGACTCTTGAAAATAACAAAATCTCATCACGGGACACTATAAATAAATATACGTGCAATCCTGGACAAAAATTGAATTTTTATTTGAAAATTTTTGAGTGATTTTCCACTAGGGTACCCCTAGGAAATGATCGAAAGTTGGAAATTTTGGATCCGGTTCGTAATCGATATTTTATCACATAAAGTTATAAGTCTTCGAATAAGGTTTCTAACTCTAGAGAATCGTCCCAATCGGATAAATAACGAAGGAGATATGGTCAAAGCAGTTTTGGTAAAAGTGAGGCCACGGCAGCGCAATTAGAGAGGCCCCAGATGAGCTTCTTTTGGCACATGCCACCGTTTGGAAATATCTCCTTCATTATTTATCGGATTGGGTCGATTATTGCTGCTATGGGAGGCTAATTCGAAGGCCTACGACATGGGCGAGATCGATCGATAATCGTCAATTTGTGGACACTTAGGATGTTTTTTGCCGTTTCTCAATTGCTGTTCCTCCATTGTTTTGGCCATATCTCGTTCGTTATTCGTCCGATTGGGTCGAAACAAGCGGCGCTGGAAAGATTATTCAAAGTACTATAGATCTCAAAAATCAAAATCGAAATTTGATTCCCGGATTCATGGTGAGAGGCTCAAATAAAAGGAAGGGCACGTGCAGGATATATTCGGCGGATCTACGGGTGATAGACTCTTGAAAATAACAAAATCTCATCAAGGGATACTATAAATAAATATACGTGCAATCTGGACAAAAAATTGAATTTTATTTGAAAATTTTGAGTGATTTTCTAGAGGTACCCCACAGAAATGATCAGATTGGAAATTTTGGATCTCGGTTAAGTGTCGATATTTTATCACATAAAGTTATAGGTCTTGAATAAGGTTTCTAGCGCTTGAGAATCGTCCCAATCGGATAAGTACTTGAAGGAGATATGGTCAAAGCAGTTTAGTAAAAGTGAGGCCACGGCAGCGCAATTAGAGAGGCCCCGATGAGCTTCTTTTTAGGCACATGCCGTTTGACAATATCTCCTTCGTTATTTATCGGATTGAGTCGATTCTTGCTGCTATGGGAGGCTAATTCGAAGGCCTCGACATGCAGGCGAGATCGTACGATAATCGTCAATTTGTGGACACTTAGGATGTTTTTGCCGTTTCTCAATTCTTGTTCCTCCATTGTTTTGGCCATATCTCCTTCGTTATTCGTCCGATTGGGTGAAACAAGCGTAGTTGGAAAGATTATTCAAAGTACTATAGATCTAAAAAATCAAAATCGAAATTTAATTCCGGATTCATGGTGAGAGGCTCAAATAAAAGGAAGGGCACATTAGGATATATTCGGCGGATCTACAGGTGATAGACTCTTGCAAATAACAAAATCTCATCACGGGACACTATAAATAAATATACGTGCAATCACGGACAAAAAAATTGAATTTTTATTTGAAAATTTTGAGTGATTTTCCCTAGGGTACCCCTAGAAATGATCGAGTTGGAAATTTTGGATCCGGTTCGTAATCGATATTTTATCACATAAAGTTATAGGTCTTGAATAAGGTTTCTAGCAGCTTGAGAATCGTCCCAATCGGATAAATGTGAAGGAGATATGGTCAAAGCGATTCTGGTAAAAGTGAGGCCACGGCAGCGCAATTAGAGAGGCCCCGGTGAGCTTCTTTTTAGGCACATGCCACCGTTTGACAATATCTCTTTCGTTATTTATCGGTTGAGTCGATTCTTGCTGCTATGGGAGGCTAATTCGAGCCTACGACATGGGGCGAGATTGATACGATAATCGTCAATTTTGTGGACAATTAGGATGTTTTTGCCGTTTCTCAATTCTTGTTCCTCCATTGTTTTGGCCATATCTCCTTCGTTATTCGTCCGATTGGGTGAAACAAGCGGAGTTGGAAAGATTATTCAAGTACTATAGATCTAAAAAATCAAAATCGAAATTTAATTCCCGGATTCATGGTGAGAGGCTCAAATAAAAGGAAGGGCACGTGCAGGGTATATTCGGCGGATCTACGGGTGATAGACTCTTGCAAATAACAAAATCTCATCACGGGACACTATAAATAAATATACGTGCAATCTGGACAAAAAAATTGAATTTTATTTGAAAAATTTTGAGGTGATTTTCACAGGGTACCCAGAAATGATCGAGAGTTGGAAATTTTGGATCCGGTTAATGTCGATATTTTATCACATAAAGTTATAAGTCTTGAATAAGGTTTCTAACGCTTGAGAATCGTCCCAATCGGATAAATGTGAAGGAGATATGGTCAGCAGTTCACGGTAAAGTGAGGCCACGGCGCGCAATTAGAGAGGCCCCGATGAGCTTCTTTTTAGGCACATGCCACCGTTTGGCAATATCTCCTTCGTTATTTATCGGATTGGGTGGATTCTTACTGCTATGGGAGGCTAATTGAAGGCCTACGACATGGGGCGAGATCGATACGATAATCGTAATTTTGTGGACACTTAGGATGTTTTGCCGTTTCTCAATTGTTGTTCCTCCATTGTTTTGGCCATATCTCCTTCGTTATTCGTCCGATTGGGTCGAAACAAGCGGCGTTGGAAAGATTATTCAAAGTACTATAGATCTAAAAAATCAAAATCAAAATTTAATTCCCGGATTCATGGTGAGAGGCTCAAATAAAAGGAAAGGCACATTAAGGATATATTGAGCGGATCTCACGGTGATAGACTCTTGCAAATAACAAAATATCATCACGGGACACTATAAATAAATATCGTGCAATCTGGACAAAAAAATTAAATTTTTATTTGAAAATTTTTGGTGATTTTCACAGAAGTACACAGAAATGATCGAAAGTTGGAAATTTTGGATCTTGGTTACGTAATTGATATTTTATCACATAAAGTTATAGGTCTTGAATAAGGTTTCTAACGCTTCTAGAATCGTCCCAATCGGATAAATGTGAAGGAGATATGGGTCAAGCAGTTTCTAGTAAAAGTGAGGCCACGGCAGCGCCATTAGAGAGGCCCCAGATGAGCTTCTTTTTCAGGCACATGACACCCGTTTCGCAATATCTCCTTCGTTATTTATTGTATAGGGTCTATTCTTGCTGCTATGGGAGGCTAATTCGAAGGCCTCGACATGGGGCGAGATCGATCGATAATCGTCAATTTTGTGGACACTTAGGATGTTTTTGCGTTTCTCAATTGGTGTTCCTACATTGTTTTGGCCATATCTCCTTCGTTATTAAATCGGATTGGGTGAAACAAGCGGCGCTGGAAAGATTATTGAAAGTACTATAGATCTAAAAATCAAAATCGAAATTTAATTCCCGGATTCATGGTGAGAGGCTCAAATAAAAGGAAGAGCACGATGCAGGATATATTCGGCGGATCTACAGTGATAGACTCTTGCAAATAACAAAATATCATCACGGGACACTATAAATAAATATATGCAATCTGGACAAAAAATTGAATTTTATTTGAAAATTTTAGGTGATTTTCCACTAAGGGTACGAGGAAATGATCGAAAGTTAAATTTTGGATCCGGTTAAGTAATTGATATTTTATCACATAAAGTTATAGGTCTTGAATAAGGTTTCTAATGCTTGAGAATCGTCCCAATCGGATAAGTAGCGAAGGAGATATGAGTAGCAGTTTTACGGTAAAAGTGAGGCAGCAGCGGCGCAATTAGATGAGGCCCCGATGAGCTTCTTTTCGGCACATGCCACCGTTTAAGCAATATCTCCTTCGTTATTTATGGATCGGGTCGATTCTTGCTGCTATGGGAGGCTAATTGAAGGCCTACGACATGGGGCGAGATCGATATGATAATCGTCAATTTTGTAGACACTTCCGGATGTTTTTGCCGTTTCTCAATTCTTTGTTCCTCCATTGTTTTGGCCATATCTCCTTCGTTATTAAATCCGATTAGGTGAAACAAGCGGCGCTGGAAAGATTATTCAAAGTACTATAGATCTAAAAAATCAAAATCAAATTTGATTCCCAGTTCATGGTAGAAGGCTCAAATAAAAGGAAGGACACATTACAGGATATATTGGCGGATCTACGGGTGATAGACTCTTGAAAATAACAAAATCTCATCACGGGACACTATAAATAAATATACGTGCAATCTGGACAAAAAAATTGAATTTTTATTTGAAAATTTTTGGTGATTTTCACTAGAGGTACCACAGAAATGATCGAGATTGGAAATTTTGGATCTGGTTGTGTAATCGATATTTTATCACATAAAGTTATAGGTCTTGAATAAGGTTTCTAACGCTTGAGAATCGTCCCAATCGGATAAGTAGCGAAGGAGATATGGTCAAAGCGATTTAGGTAAAGTGAGTCACGGCAGCGCAATTAGAGGAGGCCCCATGAGCTTCTTTTCCGGCACGTGCCACGTTTGGAAATATCTCCTTCGTTATTTATCAGTTAGGTCGATTCTTGCTGCTATGTGAGGCTAATTCGAAGGCCTACGATATAGGCGAGATAAATCGATAATCGTCAATTTTGTGGACACTTTCGGATGTTTTTGCCGTTTCTCAATTCTTTGTTCCTCCATTGTTTTGGCCATATCTCCTTACGTTATTAAATCGATTGGGTGAAACAAGCGGCGCTGGAAAGATTATTCAATGCTATAGATCTAAAAAATCAAAATCGAAATTTGATTCCACGTATTCATGGTGAGAGGCTCAAATAAAAGGAAGGGCACATTAAGGATATATTAGGCGGATCTACGGGTGATAGACTCTTGCAAATAACAAAATCTCATCAGGACACTATAAATAAATATCGTTCAATCACTGGACAAAAAAATTAAATTTTTATTTCGAAAATTTATCGGGTGATTTTCTACAAAGTACCCTAGAAATGATCGAAAGTTGGAAATTTTTGATCTTGTTTAGTAATTGATATTTTATCACATAAAGTTATAGGTCTTGAATAAGGTTTCTAACGCTTCTAGAATCGTCCCAATCGGATAAATAACGAAGGAGATATGGTCAAAGCAGTTTAGTAAAAGTGAGGCCATGACAGCGCGCCAATTAGAGGAGGCCCCGATGAGCTTCTTTTTCGGCACATGTACCCGTTTAGGCAATATCTCCTTAGTTATTTATCGTATTGGGTCTATTCTTGCTGCTATGGGAGGCTAATTCGAAGGCCTCGACGCCCATGAGGCGAGATCGTCGATAATCGTCGATTTGTGGACACTTAGGATGTTTTTTGCCGTTTCTCATTATTGTTCCTCCATTGCTTTGGCCATATCTCCTTCGTTATTCGTCCGATTGGGTGAAACAGCGCGCTGGAAAAGATTATTTAAGTACTATAGATCTAAAAATCAAAATGAAATTTAATTCCGATTCATGGTAGGGAGGCTCAAATAAAAGGAAGAGCACGTGCAGGATATATTCGGCGGATCTACGAGTGATAGACTCTTGCAAATAACAAGAAATATCATCACGGGACACTATAAATAAATATATGCTGCAATCTGGACAAAAAATTGAATTTTTATTTAGAAATTTTTCGGTGATTTTCACTAGGGTACACAAGGAAATGATCGAAAGTTAGGAAATTTTGGATCCGGTTCGTAATTGATATTTTATCACATAAAGTTATAGGTCTTGAATAAGGTTTCTAATGCTTCGAGAATGCGTCCCGATCGGATAAGTAACGAAGGAGATATGAGTGACAGTTTGGTTCAAAGTAAGTGAACGGCGGCAGCCATGATTAGATAGGGCCCCAAATGAGCTTCTTTTAGGCACATGCCACCGTTCCAACCCAATATCTCGCCGTTATTTATCGGATCGGAGAATCGATTCTTGCTGCTATGGGAGGCTAATTCGAGCCTACGATTGCATCAGAAGGCGAGATCGATATGATAATAAATCAAATTTTGTGGTTACACTTAGGATGTTTTTTACCGTTTCTCAATTCTTGTTCCTCCATTGTTTTGGCCATATCTCCCGTTATTAGTCCAGTCCGATTGGAAGTGAAACAAGCGGCAGCTGGAAAGATTATTCAAAGTACTATAGATCTAAAAATCAAAATCGAGAAATTTGATTCCCGGATTCATGGTGAGAGGCTCAAATAAAAGGATGGGCACGATGCAGGATATATTAAAGTGGGGATCTACGGGAATTTGATAGACTCTTGAAATAACAAAATCTCATCACGGGACACTATAAATAAATATACGTGCAATCACTGGACAAAAAAATTGAATTTTATTTGAAAATTTTGAGGTGATTTTCCATGAGAATTGCCACTTAGAAATAATGATCCGAGTTGAAGAATTTGGATCGATTGTAATCGATATTTTATCATATAAAGTTATAGGTCTTGAATAAGGTTTCCTCGCAACTTCGAGAATCGTCCCATTAATCGGATAAATGCCTTGAAGGAGATATGGTCAAAGCGATTCACGGTAAAGTGAAAAGTGAGTCATGCCAGCCTTGATTAGAGGAGGCCCCAGGTAAGGCTTCTTTTCGGCACATCTTACCGTTTGGAAATATCTGCATACCGTTATTTATCGGATTAGTCCGATTCTTGCTGCCGCTATGTGAGGCTAATTCGAAGGCCCTACGATATGAGAGCGAGATCGATCGATAATTAAATCGATTTTGTGGACGGCTTTCGGATGTTTTTCGCCGTTTCTCAGTTCTTTCATTTCCTCCATTGTTTTGGTATTATCTCCTTACGTTATTAAGTCCCGGAGTTTGAGACAAACAGCGGTCTTACAAAGATTATTCAAGAAATCTTATAAGATCTAAAAAATCAAAATCGAAATTTGATTCCGGATTCATGGTGAGAGAATCACTGATAAAAGGAAAGAGCACATTACAGGATGCCATATTGGCGGATCTACGAGGTGATAGAATACTGCAAATAACAAAATCTCATCACCGGACACTATAAATAAATGTCACGTTCAATCCTGGATAAAAAATTGGAAATTTTATTTGAAATTTTTAGAGTGATTTTCAC